>LR738712.1:123310968-123378438 GCA_902687465.1 Secale cereale | reverse complement strand
CCTAGAACTACTGGATGAACCCACCTATAGATTTCCGAAAGTTTCCAGTTATGCAATCAGGTGTTGGGGATACACGGGAAGCACCGCGCAATCAACTCTAAACCTACATCCAGGTGTATCCATCCTTCAACACATAACCAGTCGTTCTCGGAAACTGTTTACCTCGGACCTTCGAAAAGCATCCACTATAACAAGCTATGGCAATACTCTCGAACTACCTCCCTAGTACTGGGTGATGTCGGGGTTATCTTGCCACTGGCCGTATAGGAGAGATTTTCGATGTCGGCCGTCTTAAGTATTTAGTACTGCCGCGATATGCTTGTTACAATGATACCCCGAAGCTCAACTCCTCGGGAACAGGAGGCATCGAGAACAATATCCTTGTCACAAGAACATCGAAACAATCCCAGAATACTCGCGGGATCCTAAAAAAAATTGGTGCAATTTTGAAGATAGGAGAGACAAGAGTAGTCGTCAGGAGTCCTCACCAGAGAGAAAGGGGATGAGAAGCAAAGAAATCCTACTCTCCGATATAAATATAGGACTCAAAACATTTTCAGTGTGTGTCTAGACTCAACCGTCAACGATTCGATCAATCAGTGGGGGCTTCTAGGTCGGAGAAGGCTCTGAATACCAACTTGTAATGCCCAGGATGGGACTATACCTCCTACGTGTCGAGGCACGACTTAAAGGTATAAGCCCATCCTAGAATGATCTCAAGTTTGGTATCTTTGCACAACTCATGTAAAAGAGGGATTAAATTGCAAAAGAGGATAGTTGGCTTACACTCGCCACTTCACACAATACATTACATAAGCAAAACATCATTCAAAACATCACAACCCGACTACGGGTGAAGATCCAAAAGAAAGATACCAAAACAACATTAAGCCACAGGTCCGGATCGAATCCTAGTAGAAACCACTACTGATCGTCGAAACGTCACAAGCAAACGGCCACAAGCTTCATCGGACTCCCGGGTGAAGAACTGAACCAACTCCTGCATCAAACTCGGCTGAACCTGCATCTGGTTTGGTGAAGTAACTGTGAGCCACAGAGGACTCAGCAATCCCGTTCCCGGGTAACAAGACTATTTAAGCCTTGGGTGAGGATAAGGCTGAAGAAAGAATATGAGGTGAAGGAAAAACAAGAGTCTGCAGCAGCAACTAGCACTAACTTACGTAATAGAGAGCGAGAAGAGAAGTGCATCGGTCGAAAGATGATCACGAAGTGATCCTAGCTAAAGCCGGTCAAACATAACCCCACCGTGTTCAACTCCCGAATCCCTATTCAGAAATTGACAGTCACGGTACACACGCTGGTAGTGTATTGAAAACATTGAGTCAAGTTATCTACAACCGGATATTAACAAGCTCCCATCTGCCACATAACCGCGGGCACGGCTTTCGAAAGTTCAAACCCTGCAGGGGTGTTCCAACTTGGCCCATCACAAGCCCACGATCCGCGAAGTCGCAACTCCATAGGTGGGAAGACCCGAGTATTCTCGGAATCCCGTGCTCAAGTTAAACCGAACTAAGGTAAGGCTAATCCAGCAAATCCTCCCGGCGTGTCGACACCCTGATAGTAGCCGCGCGTATCTAAGTCTCAGGACACGACCGGATGGGCGATGCTACAGGTTATACCAGATACCTCGGGTTGCCCCAAGGCGTCCCTGCAGGACCCCCGTTTGGGACCAACACCATCAGCGCTGGCCCCCCCTGCTATGTAGAATTAAGAATCCTCGGGGACGCGACCCCCTATGCAAAATTAATTAATTAAATAAGTTGTTATTATGAGGCATATAGTACCAAAGGTTGGGACTTGCTGGAAAAGACTTAGCACTTAGTGGTTTATCAAGGGGGTCCCATACACCCCAACCGTGTTAGGAACGCAAAATCAAGGAACATAACACCGGTTTATACGGTTCCTAACGGCATGAGTGGAACAAAACACCAAGCAAAAGACTTAGCCTTCCACCCTGCCAGTATATAGATGATTTCATTTTAAGCATTTATATAGTGTGATATAACCCAACCAAACTTCAACATGAAGCAAGCATCTTCAATCTTCACCTGCAACTAACAATGCTATAAGAAGGGCTGAGCGAAGCGTACTTAGCCAAGCAAGGGTTTGCGTAGGTAGGGTGGTTAAACATGGCAATGGTTACAAGTAGGAGGCTGACAAGAAGAACATGGGCATCGAGGCAAAACTATAGAGCGGAACTACTAGCAATAGGCAAAGATAGTAATGATATCCGGGTTCGGTCATCTTGCCTGGAATTCCACAAGGGAGAAGAACGGATCCAAGAAGAAGACGGAGCAACAGACGAGCGGATCCTCACAACTCCGGAACGAAACCGAAGCTAACAAGAGAAGCAACCGGAAAGAAGCAAACAACACGATAAACACACAAGCATAAACATGGCATACGATGCACATCCAAGTATGATGCATGTCCAGTTTAAATATGCATGGCATGGCAAGTGCTCAAACAAATACTACAAGTTAAGTGGAGCTCAATATGCAACGAGTTGCATATTGACAAAACACCACATTAATTATTTAATTGACTCTCGTTATTAACAAGACAAGATTAAATGTTTTTAGCATGGCAAGAGGTGAAACAGAAAGAAACTACACTATTAAGACATTTTAAATGAGGCCGGAAATAACAACAACATATCCGGAAAATCCCCATGAGCATGTTTAATAATTATAAAGCAACAACAATTAAACATTTTAGTGTTGTTAACATGATGCAGATGACATGATCAAGTTTTATGCAATTATTATTAAAAGGTTGACTTAAGAGGATATGAAGCATTTGTCACCGTGGTGGAACGAAAAGGGTGCCACGGCAACGATCCGAAATTATGCAAAGGCAACAACTCGGTTCCGGTAACTCGTTGAGAGTCCGGAGCAAAAGGAAGATGGTGTGAGCGGGTCAACGAGATGAAAGGTGGGGCGATCCCGTCACCGGGTTCCCACGAGTCGGTGACGAGGCAACCGAGGAACATGACAAAAGATCGGAACGGGCACGAAGCACACAAGGGAGACATTTCATACAACCACAACAAGCATTCACGGGTCATCCTCGGGGTCGTCTCGTTATACCTTTGAAGCGTGCGTTTCGGGGCGGTTCGAGACGTAGAGGAAGAAGGCGTTCACGAGGCAGTAGTTGTACTCGGGCGACGGTAGCGAAAGTAGTGCTACACGTTATCGTGTCGTGGTACTTGGCGAATTCCTCGTTTCCAGGCGACGGTAGTGGTACTCGCGGTCGTCGAGCGGCGGTAGTGGTACTCGGGGCGATGGTAGACGTTCACGGAGCTCGTTTTCCCGTAGATGTTCGGGTCGGTGTCGTGGTACTTGGGGTTCTCGTTTGCGACGGTAGTGGAACACGTTCCGTAGGGGTACTTGCCGAGTCGGTCGTCGTGGTACTTGGGGGTTCGGTCTTGTCGACGGTAGACGAACTCGTTCGTAGATGTACTCATATCCGGAGGGGTACTTGGGGTCTCGGTCTCGTACACGGGTCTCCTGTCAAAACAACAGTACAAGGCAACACAATACAAACAAAACACAGGAGCAAAACAAGGGCTGCACGGAGACGAGGCCACGGCAGCAGCAGTACAAACAAAACACGGCGGTGGATCCGGGCCGAAGGGTGCAGTGGCTCGGCGCGCACTGGCCGAGGCAGGGCGGAGGAAGGTTCGCGGGCGAGGTGGCTGGACTCGCAGCTCCTGGGGCGCTGATCTGCTGGAGACGGCCGGCTCACGGGCGAGGCACGGCTGCAAGGCGCGTTGTCGAGGCGCTGGACGGGGAGGACGGGCGCGGGAGGAAGGAGGCGAGGCCGGGCGACCTGGCGGCGGAGGGCCTGAGGGCCGGCGCCCTGATAGCTGGCCGCTGGAGGCGCGGTCGCGCGGCGCACCGGAGGGAAGCGCTCCTGGCCGCGGTTCCTGGCGCGGACGGACGGAAGGGGCGCTGGAGGAGATCCTCGCGGCGGCCGACTCCCTGGAGAAGAGGCGCCGCGATCCGGCTCTGGCGAGGCAGAGGGGAGGGAGCCGCGGGAGAGGCTCGAGAGGAATCGGCGCTGGAGTTCGTCCCCTGGCGAGGCGCTCGCTCGGGACCGAAGCAGAGGGCGAGGGAAACGGGGTGAGCGAGGCGCTGCGGGGTGAGCGAGAGAGGGGATCGGGACTTGTGCGAGCGAGGGAGGAGGGAATCGGGAGAGGAGCGGGGAGCGGGGTCGAGAGGTGGCGGCGGCGCACAGGGAGGAAAAGGGAGAGAGCGTCGGGATGAGGGGCTGAGCGCTCGGGGGTTAGGGTTTGGTCGCCTGGCGGCTGGGCCAAATGGGCCAGGGTGCGGCTGGAGTGGCCAGTGGGCCTGAGAAGGAGGAGAGGGAGCTGCCTCTCTTTATTTATTTTCCATAGCAGAAAAATAAAAGAGAAGAAAGGAAAAAAAGGAGGGGAGTTAGGAAAAAGTTAGCACCTGGAATTATATTTTTCTCGGGCTCATAAAAATAAGCACGACCGAAGAAAAATACAAAAGGCCAGATCGGAAAATAATTCAAACATATTTGAATTTAATTCAAATGGGTTTGAACTAAGACTTGATTAATGAGGTGTCCAAAAATGTTCGAATTTTCGGAGGAACCTCGAAACAACGGAAAAGAATTATTGGCAAAATTTTTGAAGGAGAACTCGAAGTGAAAAAGACATGGGGAAAATTATGCAAGTGTGTTTGAGTAATTCCAAAGAATGGAATATTTATTATATATAGCTCCCTAAATATTGAGAGGCTTTTATATGTTCTAAAGAGAAGTCATTCTTCCCTCGATTTAAATGGACCGAAGGTCCACACGAATTATTTAGGTTGAGATGCAAAAATTAATGAGATGATGGCATGATGACATGATGCAATGCAAAATAAATAAATAACACAAGCGAAAAGAAACACACGGGCAACCCGGAACATCTGGAATCTTCGGGAAGCTTCTGAAATCTTCTGGGACGTCGGTCTCGGGCGTCACAGAAGCTCAACTCCCCGGTAACAGGAGGCATCGAGAACAATATCCTTGTCACAAGAACATCGAAACAATCCCAGAATACTCGCGGGATCCTAAAAAAAAATTTGTGCATTTTTGAAAGTAGAAGAGTCAAGAGTAGACGTCAGGAGTCCTCACCAGAGTGAAAGGGGATGAGAAGCAAAAGAAATCCTACTCTCCGATATATAATATAGGACTCAAAACATTTTCAGTGTGTGCCTAGACTCAACCGTCAACGATTCGATCAATCAGTGGGGGCTTCTAGGTCGGAGAAGGCTCTGAATACCAACTTGTAATGCCCAGGATGGGACTATATCTCCTACGTGTCGAGGCACGACTTAAAGATATAAGCCCATCCTAGAATGATCTCAAGTTTGGTATCTTTGCACGACTCATGTAAAAGAGGGATTAAATTGCAAAAGGAGTTAATTGGCTTACACTCGCCACTTCACACAATACAATACATAAGCAATACATCATTCAAAACATCACAACCCGACTACGGGTGAAGATCCAAAAGAAAGATACCAAAACAACATAAAGCCACAGGTCAGGATCGAATCCTAGTAGAAACCACTACTGAACATCGAAACGTCACAAGCAAACATCCAAACTCTTCATCGAGCTCCCGGTGAAGAACTGATCCAACTCCTGCATCAAACTCGGCTGAACCTGCATCTGGTGTGGTGAAGTAATTGTGAGCCACAGAGGACTCAGCAATCCCGTTCCCGGGTAACAAGACTATTTAAGCCTTGGGTGTGGACAAGGCTGAAGAAAAGAACGAGAGGTGAAGGAACAGCAAGAGTCTGCAGCAGCAACTAGCACTAACTTACGTCAAAGAGAGCGAGAAGAGAAGTGCATCGGTCGAAAGATGATCACGAAGTGATCCTAACTAAAGCCGGTCAAACATAACCCCACCGTGTTCAACTCCCGAATCCCTATTCGGAAATTGACAGTCACGGTACACACGCTGGTAGTGTATTGTAACATTGTGTCAAGTTATCTACAACCGGATATTAACAAGCTCCCATCTGCCACATAACCGCGGGCACGGCTTTCGAAAGTTCAAACCCTGCAGGGGTGTTCCAACTTGGCCCATCACAAGCCCACGATCCGCGAAGTCGCAACTCCATAGGTGGGAAGACCCGAGTATTCTCGGAATCCCGTGCTCAAGTTAAACCGAACTAAGGTAAGGCTAATCCAGCAAATCCTCCCGGCGTGTCGACACCCTGATAGTAGCCGCGCGTATCTAAGTCTCACGACACGACCGGATGGGCGAAGCTACAGGACCCAATCCTCGAGTTTCCCCGTGGTGGTTCCCGCAGGCTCCCCGTTTGGGACCAACACCATCGGCACTGGCCCCCCTGCTATGTAGAATTAGGAATCCTCGAGGGAGTGACCCCCTATGCAAATTTAATTATTTAATTAAGTTGTTATTATGAGGCAAATAGTACCAAATGTTGGGACTTGCTGGAAAAGACTTAGCACTTAGCGGTTTATCAAGGGGGTCCCATACACCCCAACCGTGTTAGGAACGCATAATCAAGGAACATAACACCGGTTTATACGGTTCCTAACGGCATGAGTGGAACAAAACACCAAGCAAAAGGCTTAGCCTTCCACCCTGCCAGTATATAGATGATTTCACTTTTAAGCATTTATATAGTGTGATATAACCCAACCAAACTTCAACATGAAGCAAGCATCTTCAATCTTCACCTGCAACTAACAAAGCTATAAGAGGGGCTGAGCGAAGCGTACTTAGCCAAGCAACGGTTTGCGTAGGTAGGGTGGTTAAACAGGGCAATGGTTACAAGTAGGAGGCTGACAAGAAAGACATGGGCATCGAGGCAAAACTATAGAGCGGAACTACTAGCAATAGGCAAAGATAGTAATGGTATCCGGGTTCGGTCATCTTGCCTGGGATTCCACAAGGGAGAAGAAAGGATCCATGAAGAAGACGGAGCAACAGTCGAGCGGATCCTCACAACTCCGGAACGAAACCGAAGCTAACAAGAGAAGCAACCGGAAAGAAGCAAACAACACGGTAAACACACATATCATAAACATGGCATACGATGCACATCCAAGTATGATGCATGTCCGGTTTAATTATGCATGGCATGGCAAAGTGCACAAACAACACTACAAGTTAAGTGGAGCTCAATATGCAACGAGTTGCATATTGACGAAACACCACATTTAATTATTTAGTTGACTCTCGTTTATTTACAAGACAAGATTAAATGTTTTTTAGCATGGCAAGAGGTGAAGCATAGAGAAACTACACTATTAAGACATTTTAACTGAGGCCGATAATAACAACAACATATCCGGAAAAACCCCATGAGCATGTTTAATAATTATAAAGCAACAACAATTAAACTTATTAATGTTGTTAACATGATGCGGATGACATGATCAAGTTTATGCAATTATTAAAAGGTTAACAAGAAGAAGATATGAAGTGTTGTTCCCGTGGTGGAAAGAAAAAAAGGTACCACGGCAACGATCCGAAAATGATGCAACGACATCATATCGGTACCGGTAACTCGTTGAGGGACCGGTGCAAAAGGTAAGATGGCGTGAGCGAGTCAAACGAGATGAAGGTGGGGCGATCCCGTTGCCGGGTTCCCACGAGTCGGCGACGAGGCAACCGAGGAACAAGACAAACTGACGAAACAGGCACGGTGCACACAAAGGAACATTTCATACAACACAACAAGCATCACACGGGTCATCCACGGGGTCGTCTCGTTATACCTTTGAAGCGTGCGTTTCGGGGCGGTTTGAGACGTAGAGGAAGGAGTCGTTCTCATGAGTCGTAGAGGAAGTAGTGGTTCACGTTATCGAAGAGGAAGAAGTTGTTCCGGCGTCGAGTTCATAGATGTACTAGCGGTCTTGGCGACGGTAGTGGTACACGGCGACGGTAGTCGTTCGGGCGACGGTAGACGTTCGGGCCGTAGATGTACTCGGTCGTCGTGGTACACGTTTGTAGATGTTCATCCGTCATGTCGTGGTACTTGGCGAGTCATCGTGTAGTCGTGTAGGTGTTCCCGTTCGTAGAGGTACATGCCATCGGAGGGGTACTTGGGGTCTCGGTCTCGAGTCGTACACGGGTCTTCGGACCTGCCGATCTCGTAGATGGCAGTAGAGGTACTTGAGGTCTTCCGGTCAACATGAACATGAGGCGAAGATGTCGAATATGCGGTCTCCTGTAGGCAAAACAAGGCAACAGAAAGGCGGCAGCAGCGGTTCGATGAGGCCAGGCAGCAGCACGGCGAGGCAGGGCCGCGGGATCCGGTGGCCGGACGCGGGGCTCGTGGTGCTGCAAGGGAAGGTGCGGCCACCAAGGCACCACGGCGTCGACCGGAGACTGGACGAGGCCGGCCAGCAGGGGAGCTCCTGGCCGGGCGGGCGCTGCACCGGAGGGAAACGGAGGCCAGATGGCGCTGGTCACGGGCCAGGCGCACGGTAGGCGGAGGAGGCGACCTGGAGATGAGGCCGCGGCTGCTGGAGACCGGAGGAAGGAGGCCGGAGCGCTCGGGCCTGGGGCGCGCTCCTGGAGAAGAGGCGACAAGGGCGGCCGGCGGATCCTGGCCGAGGGAGGACGGGACGCGGCCAAGCGCTGGGGACGGAGGTGCTGGCGCTGCGATCCTGCGGGGAGGAAGAGGCAGCAGGGGTCGCGACGCTGGACGGGGCTGGAAGCTCTCGAGGGAAAAGAGGAGGCGAGGCGCTCGCTCCTGGCCGCGGCGCTGGGGCCGGAGGGAACCAGAGGGGGGTCGGACACGGGCGCGGGAAGGAAGGGGAGATCGGGGCAGAGAGGAGCGAGGCGAGGGAATGGTCTGGCGATGGGATCGAGCGACGAGGGAGAGGGTTCGAGGGGAGGTGAGTGCGGCGGCGGTAAGAGGGAGAGGGAGGATCGATGGGGACTGGCTCGGTCGGCTAGGGTTTCAGGGGGATGCGGGCTGGAGTGGCCTTGGGCCGGCTGAGAAGAGGAGGAGGGAGGAGATGGGCCAGGGAAGGCTGGAGAGAGGCCCAAGAGGGCGCAGCTGCACTTCTTATTTATTTTCTTTAGCAGAAAATAAAAGAGAAGAAAGAAAAGAGGAGGGGAGTTAGGGAAAAGTTAACACATGGAATTATATTTTTCTCGGGCTCATAAAACTAAGCACGACCGGAGAAAAATACAAAAGACCAGATCGGAAAATAATTCAAACATATTTGAATTTAATTCAAATAGGTTTGAACTAAGACGAGATTATTGAAGTGTCCAAAAATGTTCAAATTTTTGGAGGAACCTCGGAACAACGGAAAGAATTATTGGCAAGGTTTTGACGGTGAACTTGAAGTGAAATAGACATGGGGAATTTGCAAGTGTGTTGGGGTAATTCCAACAATGGAATATTTATTATATAGCTCCCTAATAATAATGAGAGACTTTTATATGTTATAAAGAGAAGTCACCTTCCCTCGATTTAAATGGACCGAAGGTCCACACGAATTATTGGTTGAGATGCAAAAATAAAATATGACATGATGGCATGATGACATGATGCAATGCAAAAAATAAATAACACAAGCACAAAAGAACACACGGGATAACCCGGAACATCTGGAATCTTCTGGAATCTTCTGGGACGTCGGTCTCGGGCGTCACATCCCCCCTTGCTCCTTTATATACGGGGGCAGGGGGCACCCAAAGACACACAAGTTGAATTGTTTTAGCCGTGTGCTGTGCCCCCCTCCACAGAAACACACCTCGGTCATACCGTTGCAGTGCTTAGGCGAAGCCCTGCACCGGTAGATACATCATATCCGTCACCACGCCGTCGTACTGACGAAACTCTCCCGTGAAGCTCAACTGGATCAAGAGCTTGTGGGACGTCATCAAGCTGAACGTGTGCTGAACGCGGAGGTGCCGTACGTTCGGTGCTTGATCGGTTGGATCGCGAAGAAGCTCGACTACATCAACCGCGTCACTTGACGCTTCCGCTCCCGGTCTACGAGGGTACGTAGACACACTCTTCCCCTCGTTGCTATACATCTGGTAGATAGATCTTGCGTGATCGTAGGAATTTTTTAAAAATACTACGTTCCCCAACAACATTCAAGGTTGATCAAGACTAAGTCAAAGAGTGAATCAAGTTGATCTACACACAAAGCATAGAACATGTACCGAGAGGGATCAAGCGATCCCATAATATGGTAAGCATTGTCAATTACGCTTTGTGTACTAACCCATGGTCTTTGTGAGAGTTCTATGTGGGGTTTGGTTACCTTCCATGGGCTTGCGTCAAGAGGTAGATCACATACAACCCATGGAGGATGACATCAAATCAAGGTTGTGGTGTGCAAGTGATGGGCCTCGAACCCCTCGTTGGATTACCCCAAGTGGAAGGTGTAAGATGCAGTAAGTAGAAGTGTTTTCCCTTAGCAAAGATGCCAAGGATCGAATCCCCAGAGACTCCTAGGTTCAACAGGTAGGTGTCAACTGCTAACAGCGCAATTAGCAATCAACGTGGACCTGCACACAGATACAAATAACTTTGCTCCCAACGAGTACAGAGAGGTTGTCAATCTCTCCGGCCTTGTAGTTCACAAAGGGTTAAAAGCAATATGATAGTAGTGATAGATAGTGTTTTGCAATAGTAAGTAAAATAGCGAAAAAGTAAATAGTGTATGTGATCAATGATGGTAATAAGGACCGGAGTCACATGATGTTCACTAGTGATGTATCTCTCCCAAAAGACGATAAAACGGCTATGTGAGGTAACAAATTACAGCTGGGCAATTGACAGGACCACGAACGCAAACCAATGCTGATTACATTGCAAGAAAGGTTGAGGTTCAAAGCATGGGCGGTACGCCAAAGTAAGTAGACCGAAATCCATCAATATCTACTACTAATCATCCACCTTGAGATATCTATCCAGAACATCTCGCTGGTATTAAGTTGCGAGTCCCACCCATAGTGTTAACTCAATGCAACAGACAACTGCATTAAAAGAACTTTGCGTAAAGTAAACAATCCTTGCACCCACGGGCACAAGCACCGTTGTTTTCCCCCTAGTGGCAACAGCACATCCCCTAGACTCATGTTTCTGTCACTCAAGCTAATCATCGAGGGGCATGAACCCACAATCGAGCATAACGTTCCCTCTTGGAGTCACTACCTGCTACTTGGCCAAAGCAATAAATAACAACGGAGAACATGCAAGAATTACTTATGAACTAAAATATAAAAGAGGTGAATCAAATATATTACTCAAGATCAATCTGAACATAATCTCATAATCCATCGGATCCCAGCAAACTCAACATAGCAACAGCATAAGGATTACATAGGTGCCTCGATCATGTAGGGCAGCTCACGAGGACTAATTAGTGAAGCACAAGAACGGGAGGAGAACATCACATAGCTACTGGTCATGGACTCATGGTCCAAGGGAGACTACTCACGAGTCATCCGGGAGGCGTCCATGGTGGTGGAGAAGCTCCCGGTGGTGATCCTCCCCTCCGGCAGGGTGCCGGGAAGAGTTCTCCTGGTGCTCCCGATCTTGGAAGCGGCGGCGGCGGCGGAACAGAGATGGGATCACGAAAAGAAGTCTTGTTTCAAGGGTTACGGGGGACCCTTTAAATATCTGCCAAAGTAGGGCATCGGGGGGCTCTCGGGGGGCCGAGGCGCCCCCCCGGCGCGGCCCGGGGGGGGGGCGCCCACAGGGCGCCTGGGGCCCCTGTGCCCCCCCCCCCCAGGCTCCCCTTCGGAAGCAGTGTCGTTCCCGGAACGCTGATTTTTTATATATTTCTTCTGTATTTTTCTGGGCAGTTCTCGAAACGTGAAAACCTGAAATACAAAAACAGCCGAAAACAGAAACTGGCACTGGGGTGCACTGGATTAGTAAGTTAGTCCAAATATGATCAAAAGTGTATGGAAGTGTATGAATATCATAGCAATATCACCCAGAAGTGGCATGGAGCAAGCAGAAATTATAGATACGTTTTGGACGTATCAACATCCCCAAGCTTAATTCCTGCTCGTCCTCGAGTAGGTAAATGATAACAAGAATAATTTCTGTGGTGACATGCTATTAACCATACTGGACTTTCTCATAGTCATATGACAAAAGCTTACTGAGACAATGATTCTAAAGTAATTAAGTTGTCTCAAGAGAAAATCACAAATGACTGAAAGTTTTACAATATGAAACTAAAACAACAAAAAGATTTGCAATGAACATGATGTACAAATATGATAAAGTGATATCTAGCTTGCCCCCTTTAGTGATGCAAAACATAAATGCAAGGGCACCTTCAAGGTTTAAGTGATGACTAGATATAATCATTTCAGAATAAACGATATCACAATCATGCAAAAGACAATGCTACTTTGGGACAATGCACATTAAACTCAGAATGACAATCATGCTCTCAGTAGTTGGTGCTTAAAGTGCTAGAGCTTTTTATTATGAAACATGGAAGCAATTGTGTCAATGGTAGTAGTACTTCATATGTGTCATGTATAAAACATCTTATAAGTTGCAAGCCTCATGCATCGAATACCAATAGTGCTCGCTCCTTGTCCTAATTAGCTCGGATCCCCATGGGTTATCATTGCATTGCATATGTTTTTACCAAGTGTCACAAAGGGGTACCTCTATGCCACCTGTACAAAGGTCCAAGGAGATAGATCGCATTTGATTTCTCGTTTTTGATAAATCTCAACTTGAGGACATCCATACCGGGACAACATAGAAAATAGATGATGGACTCCTCTTTAATGCATAAGCATATTCTCATGAGAGATTGAGGATTAAGGTCCAAGCTAAAACTTCCACCATGAGGCATGGCTTTGGTTGGCGGCCCAATGTTCTTCTCTAACTATATGCATATTAATTCAACCCACGGTAAATCACCCTTACTTCAGACAAGACGAACATGCATAGCAACTCACATGATATTCAACAAAAGTGTGACAGTTGATGGCGTCCCCAGAAACATGGTTACCGCTCAGCAAGCAACTCATAAGAAATAAGATACATAAGCAACATATTCTTTACCACAATAGTTTTTAGGCTACTTTCCCATGAGCTATGTATTGCATGATTAATTTGCTTAGTGCAGGTGGAGGTTAGCAAAAGACTGGGAGCGACCAACTAAGAGAGCAATGACGATCATAATCATGCAGAGCGACAAAGCAATATTGAATCAGGCATGGTAGTTATATCGCCACTTAGAAAGAAAAGATCATCAAGGCTTGACAGACTTTCTTTACAGTCTTGAATATGCGTGAGCATATGACAAGTCAATCAAAATAAATTCTCGAAGGAAGATATTACCAAACCATACCACATCATAGGCAAACAAACCAAGTTGGTACTCCAATGACACATTGGGAACCCCCCAGCTATCTGAGATTAACCATAAGAAAACCTGAACTACTAAGCACCATCATGAAAGTAGCATATTTATCATAGACACATTAACCCATGAAACGGAAGCAAACTCTCTTAATAAGGTGAGCATGGTAATTAAAGAGAGTTCAAGCAACCAACTAAATAAAAGCTCTTTGAAAAGATACGCATGAATACTAAGAGCAAAGCACGATAGTAGCTATTAAAAGATAAAGAACACACACAGCATAGATAGACATGAAAATTCTATGTAATGTTCTAGGTAGAGGTGGAGCGTGTTTCTCTCCCACATAAAGGAATGCTGGGTTCCGACTCGTTATGAAAAACTAAAAAGAAAACTAAAAGCAAGACGCTCCAAGCATAGCACATAACACATGAAGTGATAAAAATATAGCGGAACGAAAGACGAACTGATAATGTTGATGGAGAAGGGGATGCACGGGGGGCATCCCCAAGCTTAGACGCTTGAGTCTCCTTGAATATTTCTTCGGGGTGCACGGGGGCATCCCCAAGCTTGAGCGCTTGACACTCCTGAATCTTTTTATCATCTTCCCTCGCACACTTGAAAACTCCCTTCATACATAACTCATTCATAATCTGATTAGCGAGGTTAGTACCCTTAATAAAATAATTATACCTTGCTGGAAATAAGGATATTCTTGAAGTTCTACTGTTTCTCAAGATTGCCAAAAGGTTTTTGCAAAGAAAAAACAAGTTCTTAATTTGCAAAGTGAAGGTAAGGCAAAACAGGACAGAATCTGTGAAAAACAGAACAGCAGGCAGTAATTGACCTGTTCGGGATACTTCTGCAACTCAAATAAAAAAACTCAGAACTGACGCACGAAAGAAAATTATATAGAGAACGCTGTCGAAAAAATTCAGACCAAAAATATGATCTGGTGATTTTATACGAATTTTTCTATCCAAGGACAGAATCTGTTTCCTGGACAGCACCTCACAACTTTTGAACTTTCTAGCAATCAGAGGCTATACTTGGCACAAATATGAAAAGCAAAGATACAATGATGATGCTACAGCAGTAAACAACATCAAGACACAACAAAAGCAAAAAAATTATTCATGTGGGCTGCCTCCCAAAAGCGCTTTCTTTTATGCCTTTAAGCTAGGCATAATGCATAGATCAAGTTTTATCAAGAGTAAAAGAATAGCTAGCCCGTACAACGGACTCAAAAGGTAACTTGACCTTCTTACGAGGGAAGTGTTCCATCCCTTTGATGGAAATCTAAAACTTTTGATTCCCTCAAAGCACCAAATCCTAACATGTTTAACTAAACAGATAGGACTACTAACAGGAAGGTAAATAAATTTTTTGTGATTTTTGATAAAAGGAACTAAAGCAAATATGAAAGGTAAACTAACAAGACTAATAAGCAAAGGTAAAAGATAGCATGCAACTCCCCTATCCTGAAGAGTGGAGTCCCCGGCAACGGCGCCAGAAAATACTCCTTGATGGGCCTCGAACCCCTCGTTGGATTACCCCAAGTGGAAGGTGTAAGATGCAGTAAGTAGAAGTGTTTTCCCTTAGCAAAGATGCCAAGGATCGAATCCCCAGAGACTCCTAGGTTCAACAGGTAGGTGTCAACTGCTAACGGCGCAATTAGCAATCAACGTGGACCTGCACACAGATACAAATAACTTTGCTCCCAACGAGTACAGAGAGGTTGTCAATCTCTCCGGCCTTGTAGTTCACAAAGGGTTAAAAGCAATATGATAGTAGTGATAGATAGTGTTTTGCAATAGTAAGTAAAATAGCGAAAAAGTAAATAGTGTATGTGATCAATGATGGTAATAAGGACCGGAGTCACATGATGTTCACTAGTGATGTCTCTCTCCCAAAATACGATAAAACGGCTATGTGAGGTAACAAATTATAGCTGGGCAATTGACAGGACCACGAACGCAAACCAATGCTGATTACATTGCAAGAAAGGTTGAGGTTCAAAGCATGGGCGGTACACCAAAGTAAGTAGACCGAAATCCATCAATATCTACTACTAATCATCCACCTTGAGATATCTATCCAGAACATCTCGCTGGTATTAAGTTGCGAGTCCCACCCATAGTGTAAACTCAATGCAACAGACAACTGCATTAAAAGAACTTTGCGTAAAGTAAACAATCCTTGCACCCGCGGGCACAAGCACCGTTGTTTTCCCCCTTGTGGCAACAGCACATCCCCTAGACTCATGTTTCTGTCACTCAAGCTAGTCATCGAGGGGCATGAACCCACAATCGAGCATAACGTTCCCTCTTGGAGTCACTACCTACTACTTGGCCAAAGCAATAAATAACAATGGAGAACATGCAAGAATTACTTATGAACAAAAATATAAAAGAGGTGAATCAAATATATTACTCAAGATCAATCTGAACATAATCTCATAATCCATCGGATCCCAGCAAACTCAACATAGCAACAGCATAAGGATTACATAGGTGCCTCGATCATGTAGGGCAGCTCACGAGGACTAATTAGTGAAGCACAAGAACGGGAGGAGAACATCACATAGCTACTAGTCATCCACCTTGAGATATCTATCCAGAACATCTCGCTGGTATTAAGTTGCGAGTCCCACCCATAGTGTAAACTCAATGCAACAGACAACTGCATTAAAAGAACTTTGCGTAAAGTAAACAATCCTTGCACCCGCGGGCACAAGCACCGTTGTTTTCCCCCTTGTGGCAACAGCACATCCCCTAGACTCATGTTTCTGTCACTCAAGCTAGTCATCGAGGGGCATGAACCCACAATCGAGCATAACATTCCCTCTTGGAGTCACTACCTACTACTTGGCCAAAGCAATAAATAACAACGGAGAACATGCAAGAATTACTTATGAACTAAAATATAAAAGAGGTGAATCAAATATATTACTCAAGATCAATCTGAACATAATCTCATAATCCATCGGATCCCAGCAAACTCAACATAGCAACAGCATAAGGATTACATAGGTGCCTCGATCATGTAGGGCAGCTCACGAGGACTAATTAGTGAAGCACAAGAACGGGAGGAGAACATCACATAGCTACTGGTCATGGACTCATGGTCCAAGGGAGACTACTCACGAGTCATCCGGGAGGCGTCCATGGTGGTGGAGAAGCTCCCGGTGGTGATCCTCCCCTCCGGTAGGGTGCCGGGAAGAGTTCTCCTGGTGCTCCCGATCTTGGAAGCGGCGGCGGCGGCGGAACAGAGATGGGATCGTGAAAATAAGTCTTGTTTCAAGGGTTACGGGGGACCCTTTAAATATCTGCCAAAGTAGGGCATCGGGGGGCTCTCGGGGGGCCGAGGCGCCCCCCCGGCGCGGCCCAGGGGGGGCGCGCCCACAGGGCGCCTGGGGCCCCTGTGCCCCCCCCCCCCAGGGCGCCTGGGGCCCCTGTGCCCCCCCAGGCTCCCCTTCGAAAGCAGTGTCGTTCCCGGAACGCTGATTTTTTATATATTTTTTCTGTATTTTCTGGGCAGTTCTCGAAACGTGAAAACCTGAAATACAAAAACAGCCGAAAACAGAAACTGGCACTGGAGTGCACTGGATTAGTAAGTTAGTCCAAATATGATCAAAAGTGTATGGAAGTGTATGAATATCATAGCAATATCACCCAAAAGTGGCATGGAGCAAGCAGAAATTATAGATACGTTTTGGACGTATCAGCAAGTTCAAGTGATGCATCACGAAGATATCAAGTGCTTGGAGCTTGCCGTTCATTGTGGTGACAATGAACTTGTGAAGATGTGCCGAAGAGTGGCTCACCCATAGTGGAGTATAGGGGAGCAATCTACTAGTCTTCACCAAGCCAACGAAATCAAGAAAGGTGTCCAACTTGAGGAAGTCAAGATCGTCTACATCTAGCTCAAGTGGACTTTGTGCAAGGCAAATGTTTGCCCTTGATAGGTTCTCTATTTTACCGGTCTCATGGTGGTAGTTTGGAGACCGGGTTATATGATCGATTGTCGTACTATCAAGGGGGGCTCTCAAGTGAGTAGCTTGATCGTATCGTTCGCAGAGAGCTCAAACCATTGCATGCTTGCATCATATTTCTTGGTTCTTGTTTGGTTTTCTTCTTATGAGATTTGGAGCTTATGGTCATCTTCTTGACAAGCTTGAGTTCATCGAAAACGGAGTTCACATGCTTCTTCTATTGCGTTTTTTGGTGTTGGAGGTTTTACCGGTCTCTTTCGAGGAAGGGTTCTCTCCATTTCCTTATGGGCCTTTTCTCATTTGCTTCTTATTGTTATTTCTATCAAGATTGTGTTAGGCCATGTTGTTAGCTTTCCAACAAACTTGGTTTCGTTGAATTTAGAGTCCGTTTGCAAAAGTTGTATCAGTTTTGGTGTCCTCAAAAAGGCTGTAGCGGTACTACCGCAAATGGGAGCGGTACTACCGCTTGGAGCGGATGTAATTTTTTACTTCCGTGGTTTACTTCCGCTCTGGACCAAAAACTCGTCATAAGTCCAGTGGTGGTAGGCACGGATGTAATTTTTTAGTACCGCTCGCAAGGAGTAGTACCGCTACCCCTAGCGGTAGTACCGTGAGGTCAAGCGGTACTACCGCTCCGACGATTCTTCTGGCCTTTTTGCCTCCTCGTTGTTGTGTTTCAAAGGGCTACTACCGCCCTAGCGGTAGTACCGCTCGGTGCGGGTTGTGAGCATAACGGTTGGATTTTTCTCCACCTATAAAAGAGGGTCTTCTTCCCCAATGAACCCAATCCTTTGAGCTCGTGTTCTACCCCCATTGTTGACCTTCTTCGAGCTTGCTATCTCTCAATCCCTCCATGGATTCTTGCTAGTTTTGGGGGGAAAAGAGAGAGGAGATCTAGATCCACATTTCCACCAATCACTTTCTCCTCTTTGTGAGAGGAACCCTTTGGATCTAGTTCTTGGAGTTCTTCGTATTCTCCTCTCCGTTCTTCCTCTCATTTCCCTCCCTAGCATTAGTTGCTTTGCTGGGATTTGGTAGAGAATAACTTGGGCACTCCGTGTGCCCTTACCATTGCATTTGGTACATCGGTTTGAGTTCTCCACGGTGATACGTGGAGGTTACAAGTTGAGAAGCTTATTCCTCTTGGGTGCTTGGTACCCTTGAGCTTGTTCCTCTTGGGTGCTTGGGCGCCCTAGACGGTTGAGGTCACCTCGGAGCCATATTCCATTGTGGTGAAGCTTCGTGGTGTCATTGGGGAGATAGCCCCAACCTTGGTGGTGTTCGGAGCTCAATCATTGTGGTAAAAAGCTCCGAGCAAGCGTCGGGATCTCCAATTAGGTTGTGGAGATCACCCCAAGCAATTTGTACGGGTTTGGTGACCGCCCCCAAGGGTTGCCATTTGTACGGATTCGGTGACCGCCCTCAAGGGTCCCTTAGTGAAATCACGGCGTCTTGCATTGTGCGAGGGTGTGAGGAGATTACGGTGGCCCTAGTGGCTTCTTGGGGAGCATTGTGCCTCCACACCGCTCCAAACGGAGATTAGCATCCACAAGGGTGTGAACTTCGGGATACATCGTCGTCTCCGCGTGCCTCGGTTATCTCTTACCCGAGCCCTTTACTTGTGCACTATACTTTGTGATAGGCATATTGTTTCTTGTCATATATCTTGCTATCACCTAGTTGTTTATCTTGCTTAGCATAAGTTGTTGGTGCACATAGGTGAGCCTAGTTGTTGTAGGTTTTGTGCTTGACAAATTAACCGCTAGGTTTATTCCGCATTTGTTGAAGTCTAAACCATAATTATTTTAAAGCGCCTATTCACCCCCCCCCCTCTAGGCGACATCCACGATCTTTCAATTGGTATCAGAGCCTCATCTCTCTTTATAGGGCTTAACCGCCTAGAGAGTAAGGATGTCGACTAGGGGCTTAGGATTCTCTGACACTCTTAGTTTTGATGGCACAAATTTTGATGTTTGGGTAATTCGCATGCTTAATCTTTTTAGGGTCATGGACCCAAATTTAGAGCGAATTGTAGATATGGGGTTTTCTCCTCCAAAGGATCCCCAAAGATTATCTTTAGATGATGAGAAAAACTCTGATCTCAATGCTCAAGCTTCTAGTGTGCTTTTCGATGCATTAATGTAGTTATATTTCAACTAATGTCGTTCCAAGATGCTCATGAGTTGTGGACAAAGCTTCAAGATAAATATGGTGTGTCCAAGAATTGTGGGAATGATTGTTCTTCCTCCACCTCCGGCCGTGTTGTCTTCTCAACTTATTCTACTTCACCTACATGTGGTTTGACACAAGGTAATGATATGGTGAGTAGTGTTGGTCATTGCAATGATGATAGTTTGCTTATTGTGGATGATCCTTCATCACTATCTTATTGCAATGGATCTTCTTTGGACTTTAACACTTCGAGCACCCTAGTTTTAAGGGAAAAGAGAGAGGAGATCTAGATCCACATTTCCACCAATCACTTTCTCCTCTTTGTGAGGGGAACCCTTTGGATCTAGTTCTTGGAGTACTTCGTATTCTCTTATCCGTTCTTCCTCTCATTTCCCTCCCTAGCATTAGTTACTTTGGTGGGATTTGGTAGAGAAGAACTTGGGAACTCCGTGTGCCCTTGCCATTGCATTTGGTGCATTGGTTTGAGTTCTCCACGGTGATACGTGGAGGTTACATGTTGAGAAGCTTATTACTCTTGGGTGCTTGGTACCCTTGAGCTTGTTCCTCTTGGGTGCTTGGGCGCCCTAGACGGTTGAGGTCACCTCGGAGCCATATTCCATTGTGGTGAAGCTTCGTGGTGTCGTTGGGGAGATAGCCCCAACCTTGGTGGTGTTCGGAGCTCAATCATTGTGGTGAAAAGCTCCGGGCAAGCGTCGGGGTATCCAATTAGGTTGTGGAGATCACCCCGGGCAATTTGTACGGGTTTGGTGACCGCCCCCAAGGGTTGCCATTTGTACGGGTTCGGTGACCGCCCCCAAGGGTCCCTTAATGGAATAACGGCATCTTGCATTGTGCGAGGGCGTGAGGAGATTACGGTGGCCCTAGTGGCTTCTTGGGGAGCATTGTGCCTCCACACCGCTCTAAATGGAGATTAGCATCCACAAGGGTGTGAACTTCGGGATACATCGTCGTCTCCGCGTGCCTCGGTTATCTCTTACCCGAGCCCTTTACTTATGCACTATACTTTGTGATAGGCATATTGTTTCTTGTCATATATCTTGCTATCACCTACTTGTTTATCTTGCTTAGCATAAGTTGTTGGTGCACATAGGTGAGCCTAGTTGTTGTAGGTTTTGTGCTTGACAAATTAACCGCTACGTTTATTCCGCATTTGTTCAAGCCTAAACCGTAATTATTTTAAAGCGCCTATTCACCCCCCCCCCCCTCTAGGCGACATCCACGATCTTTCACACGGCAAGCACAGACGACGGCTGCCGAGATTTGTTCGTCATGGCTGGCATAGTCTTCCACATGTCTTTCTTCTCACACGTTGTTGCTGGCCGCCAGCCGACATAATTCATAACTTGGTTGCGGCGGCCATGACGGCCGTGGGTGTGGCAGGACATGGCAAGCTTGGACAATTTTTCTAGTTCATCCTAGCTTTTCTCCACGTAGCGAGCAAAAGACTGTGCAAGAAGGTGCATGGACTTTAGAAGAAGATTGTGGGGAAGATTGATGGGGGAGAATGAGTGTCCAGACGAAGAAGGGTCATATGTGGAGAAGAGATGGGTGGGACTCGTGTGCATTGAATGGACTGTTTGCCCTTGGTGGTTGGACGCTCGTGATTGAGGTCGGGCGTGGGTCTACTATCTGACAATGTCAGTGCAGAAAAAAGTCTAGATACAGAGCGCCCATGTGAGAGATACATGCCGAATAAACTCCTAATACGTACGACTCAATATAGGAGATGTGAATCCCGAGGCTAGTGAATGGGTCAGATTCCTGTGGGTGGAGTCGCCCGGTGCTCCTAGGCACTTTCGATAGAACCCTTGCTTTTTTGTGGTCTAGCTTTCGCAGAGATACGATTTCATGCTCTTTTTCCATGTTAGCAATAAATCTCTATAGCCCGACAAACAGTTAGTTTACAAGTGCACATTTTACGTGTCCTACGAATGATAATGGGCAAACACACTTGTGGGATGTGTTAATTTGGGAAGCGTTCACTTCCCGTAGGAAGCCATGTTGATCTATTAACAAGAGCCTCTGTTGTGGCTTACAAATTGATGTCAGTCAGTAGCGTACTACAAAGAGATTGCAATCAGGAGAGATAACCATGGTTTGAATACATGAGATAATAACCAATACCAACTCTACCATCTCATCTAACACCCTCTTTGAAGGATCGAGTTGGCGACTTAATGGTTGAATAGGTCCCCGCAAAGTTTAAACTATTCCGGGCCAGACTCCGCAGGCCTCTGGTTGAAACCATAAGCCCCGATGCTACTAATCTCAATAGAATGCTACTCAGGAGGGCGAGCATGATTCCGGACGCCTTAGATTCAGTCTGAAACCTCCAAGCTAGCCTATAGTCGGCATAGAGAAAGCCAGGATGCGACTTTTGAAGGCTTATCTCTCTGGATTATTCGTATTTCTTGGTAGAATATAGGAGGTGGTTACCGCATGCGACATGTGGTTAGCAAATCAAAATTCATATAGAATTTTAGAATATAGGAGGTGGTTTATGGGTGTATCGAGAGGATATGATTCTACTCCAGGTTCATCATGTAATCCCTATTTGTAGTTATGACTTCCCTACGACTCAAGAGTAAGAATAAGATATACTCCCTCCATTCCATAATATAGTGCGCACATGTTTTTTAAGATTTAAATTTGACCATAAATTTAATCAATGGAATGCGGGTTAAGTTTCATAAAATGATTCCATTGAATTCATATTCGAATGAAGTTTTCAATGATATGATTTTTCAGCAACATAACTTATGTATTATTGGTCTAATTTATGGTCAAGCTTAAATCTCGAAAAGCGTGTGTGCACTACATTATGGAATGGAGGGAGTATAATTTAAATACATCGTTTTTCTTCTCCCTTTTGTACAGGGGATCACCATCCACCTTTGCTTTGAACCTTTCAGACTTAAAACAGTTCATGTGCTTGACAATCATGGTCAGTCCTCTAATCAAGTATCATTTACACCAAAACCCACTTAGGTAAGATTGAGAAATCTTACTCTAGATTTGTGCATTATCAATTAGTATGCCTTTGATGCAAAATAAAGCACACAAATTTAGGGTCAACAAGGGCTCCCCCAAAATACTAGAGCAAAGTGGAGTGTGACAAAAGTGTGATAATAAACATGATATCAACTTTGCACACCAATGTGTGGTATAAGCGATGAACATAAAGTACAATCTCAGAAGAGGTTGTGTGTGTGAGACATGGAATAAGATCACAAGTAGAGCTCAGTAAGGTAACATGATAAGAGACTATAACAACAAGGATATATGATATGCCAACAAATAAGCAACATAGCTATACCCAAGGTAATTTAAGCACACATAGTTTCAGACATAGAATACATTAAAGTACTTGAGCATCACCCTGCTCACACAACCACACAAAGTACATATAAATACAAAAGAATTTGTAAGCCATAGAATATGCAAATAAAGACAAGGCTTGAAAATTCACCAAATACCCAAATACCATTTGGGGAAAACAAAATAGAACTCATCCTTCTCCTCCTTTGGCATCGAAACACCAAAAGGACACAAGGAGAGTGATGCTAACACACAACCAAAAATACTCGTCCTGATCACTTAAGTCCTCGAAGCCACTTGCTTCGTCTTGTGGATATGATTAGTTACCTTCGTCATCCCTTGAGAATGGATGTGCATACTCCTCAAGGTGTCTTGGCTCATGCTCGAATCATAATGATCATCAGTTGTAGCATCCCCAATGTTGGCACTAATCCTTTGGAGAAATAGCTTGATCATGATAGCATAGAAAGTATACATGTTGGTGGTGAAGCCAATCTTCTTGAACTTGGGGTGGGGTGGTAGCAAAAGATGATGATCTCATATAACTCAGCGGCATCCTCATCATGAATCTTCACTCCATGGTTGTCACTAACATCGACAAAATTATTCCCAAAAACATGAGCAAATAGAGACAAGGGCCCACTCATCCAAGTAATAGGTCTCTCCGAGTCATGATGGAAGTGCACGGTGGCATAAAAATGACGAATAAGCTCGGGCAATGGTATTGATTCATAGTAATGAGCTTGTACACATCAACATGCTTGCAATAATCAATGATGTTGGGGAAGTCATTGGGATCTTCACTTATGTGCCATTGCATCTTTTGAAGCACAACTTGAGTCTTGTGTATTTGGAATGTATCATCCCCATATTTCTTGCTCATTCATCCAAAATCGGTCATCAATGGCCATGACTACTGTATGGATTTGCGATTCCCACTTTTACGAATTTCTTCCTTTGCAAAGTTCCATAGTCAATAGGTGATTTTGACGGAGGGCTGCCAATTTCCACTAGCTTCTACCTTACCCTTTTCTCCATACAACCTATGAATCGTCATGGATAGGGTAGCAAAAGATAAGTGCACAAGTCACACGAAGGGATGCAAGAGAGTGCACAAAGTAGAAAATTTTCTGCGGACTTCGTACCGTCTGGAGGTATGGTCCAGGCAGAACCTCTCGGTTGTATAACCAGGTCGGACTGACCCCAAACTGCACAAATCACATCACGCCACCAAAACGACCGGCACGAGTTTGATGCATGGGGCACCGTACCATGCAACGTCTTCCGCTTCCACCATATCCGCATAGACTTTGCTAGAGGGTGGAAACCACCGAAGTGTAGTATATCTCACCAGGAAATTTACTTAACATTTTTTTTCAAACACACAAAGTGTTCACAAAAGCTTTGTGTGTCGATGAAAGGAAGATAATGCAAAGTATTATGTGAATAGTTTAAAAAACCGGACCGGACCGATGGTCCGACCAAAAAAATGGAACCATCCACCCTGCCGGTCTTTTAAGCCAAAAAGACCATTCGTGCAATGGACCAGAGAAAACAGATTGAACCGGGCTAAACCGGCCTTTTTTTTTAATTACAACCGGGCTAGAAAACAAGCAAATGTACAGCAAATTCGATTTCTGGTTGCTCGGATAAGAGGCCGAAGCATAAATCCAGTCCAATAACCAACTCGTCAAGATCATGTTGACGTCAAATTGAAGAAACACAACTCCTTGGAACTGTTTTTCCGCTATATTATTATAAAAAATTGTTTCATTTTACGCCCTAAAAAATCAGCAAAACCGGCGGTCCGACCGGCAACAAGCTGAACCGACAATCTCACCAGTTCGATCGCCGGTTCGGTTTTCTAAACTGATTCTGCGGCATGCCATGGTTACAAACGGCACCACGGTGATAATAGATGGTGGGCAACCAAACACCGATGGAGAACACAACCACACCTACCTACATACAGGTGAGCCCCATCTCCAAATATCAGACAATCCCTACGCAGCGGAAATCTACCATAGCTCGATCTTGCTTTTGATGCTCACGGGCAACAACCACCTAGCGCTGGAACACACAGCTGTTTCGCTGGTTCCAAAGCATCCAAACGGTGAGGAGAGCAAGGGAATGGGAATCTTTCCGCTATGCTTTAGAATCAGTGCACGGCTATCCAGCCACCACTCCACCAGGGTTGAGAATCAGTGGCGGGGACCAGCTGACCTAGGCCGCAATGAGAGAGGACAGAGTGGCAAACCTCCCTGGCCAAAACACAACCCAAGGCAAGGTGATCCGCTCGATAGTCACAAAGGACTTAGCTGTGGAAAATATAGTCAACTTATGCCTTCTGATCAACTTATGCCTTCTGAACTGGAAAAAGAAAGTACTGATAGCGATTATTTTATGTATTCACTATTGTAACAACAACAGCAGCAGGAACAAAGCCTTTAGTCCCAAACAAGTTGGGGTAGGCTAGAGCTAAAACCCATAAGTTTCCGCGACCAACTCATGATTCTGGCAGATAGCAAGCTTCCACTATGTATTCACTATTGTAAGATCTTCCAAAATGATCTTCCAGCCACTCCATGTTCCCATGATACATCATGGATACAGGATTGATGAGCTGTAGGCATGTAGCCTGTAGAAGACTCAGAAAGAGGCGGTCTGGTCCATTAGTCCCTGAGTAGACCAAGGAAACCATACCTAATAAGTATATACTCTCTATGTAACAACTAGCATGTGTGTTGGGATAAAAACAGCACTGCAAACCATACCACGAAGGAGCCTTTATATGAAAATCTCAGTACAAACAGGGTAATTAAGTACGAGTACAACTCTTTTTTCAGAAAGAAAAACGGTCCATATAATCTTTGTATACCCACATGCGGGAATCAATTTCTTGATCTCTACCAACCAAAACATCACACCAATGAAGCGAGCCACCTCAGGTCATCTTGCTTTGGATTTGCCTGTGAACATGCACGAGGAACTCCACATAGGAAAGGCCACCCGGTGCTTTGTCCTCGACCAACAGCGAACGGAAGAAATCTCCAGATGGGTCGCCCTTACGGCACAGTCTCAGTCTCAAGTAAGAGCATCTCTGTCGCCTTATTTCGTTCACAACTTCATTTACTTTCCTGGACAGTTCATTATCAAATTGCTCCAATGCCAACAGATTTGGTGCACCAGCCAAAGATGAGAAACCGAATATTTGCTCCAGGGTGGCAGGGTTCACCGCATTTCCGACATAAATAAAACCATCCTCGCCATTTTCCAATAAATAAATCCCATCATCCTGTATATTCTCACTATTGAGAGTAAGGGGATTTGGAATAAGGGAATCCTCATCATCCCTTGATGTAAGATCATGGAGAGCAATCATCCTAGGGAACACCAATGGAATGGCTAATAACACAGAAACTGAGGAGACAACAGAGACCCAATAGGACCGATCGTCTACTCTCCCATCATTCCTCAGTCCTATGCTTTTAATCAAGGCCAGAGTATACAAAGGCAGAAGTTTTAAAGCCTCCGGAAGAATTAACTGTCCAGAAGAACTTACAGATGCACAATGTTTTCGGTAGGACTGGAGAATATTGATGCAGGTACCTATCACCTGGTCCCTAACTTGAGACAGAGAACTTGATGGAATGCCATTTGCAGCTTGCTTAACAATGTAACTAAACTGTGCTTCCTGATCAGCATATCGGAAAAGATTGTTGAGCGTGCTTGTGCATGGAAGTGAAATATTTATGACCCTTATCCTTCTTTGCCCATATACCGTGGTGTACAAAAGTGCGCACTGAAAACCACATTCTGTGTTCTCCTGAAACTTATCATCATGCTTGAAGGTAACCATTATCGTTTTGTCGGAGTCAATAGCAGGCAAATCAATATCAGTAGGAACACGCTTGCAGAAGTTGCCAGAATAATCTTGAACTTGAAGCCCCTGACTGCACCTGACACGCATGACAGCCTCAAATCCCTGGGGTTTAGTGATATTCCATCTGAGATCATTGAAGAGTTTGGCTGGATCAGAAACAGCAGAAAATGGGAAGTAGTAGTAAACCCTGCCACCAGTGGTACTGGGAACAACTGATATCGAAGCAATATCTGTGTATGACTGTGTAGCAAGGAACACATCCACACAAACTTGATACTCAGCAAATTCTAGTGCCATTGTCTTGAGTGTCTTATCAACAGGCTGCAGGAGCTTATGTGCTTCCTTATCTCCAGTGGAAATATTATTAGATCTAGCTTCAGTTTCCCTTGCAGATAATGAGCCGGTCCCAACTGATGGTAGCACTGACTGAAACACAAGCAACTTTCCACCAGTGGGCTTCATAGCTAAGAAACCTGCCTTCATAGCTGCCCCAAATGCTGAATCAGCAACCCTATTGTTCTCAAACATGCTGGGGATGCTCTCCAGAAGTTGCTCCAAACTATCACGGCACTCGGAAACTGGGAGAATTAAGTCCATCTGAAGTGGAGTATACACATCTTGGATGTCAGGAACAATAAACATCAAAGGCTGTTGTCGAGCATTTTTCAGACTATAGAAGTGAATAGTTGAATCAAATGTCGCAATTCCAACCATCGTTCGGGGACCTTCAGGAAGATCAGAAAGAACCTGGGATATTGCACTGCAAGACGCAGCAGTTACACCAGTCTGTACGGCATTCATGGAGACATCAACAAGGAAGAAATACACAGCTGGCATTGGTTCCCGGACCAGAAATTCCTTGGTGGCAACGAACTCAACTGTTCCTCTGCATAACTCGGGCCTATCATCAGCATCACGTCGCCTACCATCAGGCCCTAAGTTGCACAAGTACTCCCTTGGAGTATCATTGCTAAATCCACATAAGTTACAGATGAAAATTTTCCCTTGATCAACGAATCTCATGAAAGGATTTATGTATGCTTTGCAGCGAGAACACCTAACAGGGCCCATCTCTCCAAAATCCACGAGCTGGATAGCCTCCTCGGAAGGATGAGGAAGAGCAAAAGGTTGCACCATTAAAGCCAATGGCATTGCTGATGTTGTCAGGAGATCACCTGTACATGGTATCTAACAGCACAGGGAAAAGAAGCAGTTTAGAAAGGAAAATTATGGTGACCAAAGGAGAGAACAAAATATTGAAACAAATCGAACCTGATTCAAGGTGCACCGCATCAAACGGGGACTGCAGTTGCCGGTGTCCTTCACAATAAATTCACTTGATGCAGCCTACAATCAGCAGCAATGCTGTTAGATGAAATTGGCCAGTAAAGTTATTGAGAAACATCTAAATTCACTTGCTGCAACCTACAATCAGCAGCAATGCTGTTTGACGAAATTAACAAGTATAGTTATTGAGAAACATCTGGAATCAGTATTGTCAGAGCAGACACAGATATTTCTAGTTACATATACACATACCGGTGGAACAGCTGCTTGGCCACCTTGCCGGGTCTCAAAAATGATGACCGATGTCTCCGCGATAGGACGCGGAATCTGATTAGGGTCAATATTGGATGGTGTAGAGACCTGGGCTCCAGCATGGGGAGAGTATGGCATGGTGGGCGTGGCCGGCATGCCGTGGCCTAGTGCATTAGGAGGCATGCCACCAGGCATTCTCACGGCTCCTGGCCGTGCCTGCCCTTGCCAACCTGGAGGCCCAAATGCTGGTGCATTAGCCCCAGGAACACCCATGAACGGTGGTGGCTGAGATGGAGGAGCAGTCTGAGCCCCAAATGGCGGAGGCTGCAATCCTGGTCTCTGCCCCCCAAACTGGGGAGGCCCACCATAAGGACCCTGCTGCAAGGGCGCCGGTGCAGCCCCAAACGGGGGGATCGGCCCTCCGGAGTACGCCGGCGGAGGCACTGCCCCAGGCGGCGCGCCAAACGATGGTGGCGGAGCTGCTGAATACGGAGCTGATTGAGCTGTTGCTACAGAAGAGCCACCGAAAGGGGCAGGCTGCGACACCGCAGCAGGTGGGCCACCGAACGGACGAGCCTGGGGCATCCCAGGCGGGCCTCCGAACGGTGCCCGTTGCACCTGCGGCGGCAGCACGGACGGCGGGCCGTTGAAGGGAGATCTCTGCTGCGGCTGTAACGGCTGCGCAGAGGGAGGGCCGCCAAAGGGAGGGGACTGCTGGAGCGACGCCGCGGGTGGACCGCCAAAGGGAGGGGACTGCTGGACCGGCGCCGCAGGCCGGGCGAAGAGCGAGCCCGGCTGCAACGGCGGCGGCGGACTACCAGGGAACGGGCGGGCGCCAGGAGGTGGTGCCTGCGGACCTCGGATCGACGACGGCACGGGGCCATCCCCTAGCGGCGCCCCGGCGGAAGCAGATGGCGGTGGAGCGCGCGAGATCTGGAGGTTGGAGAAGGAAGCCGGGAGAGTGGAGGCTGGACCCCCCGGGTTGGGGGCGGGGCTAGGGTTTTGCGGCGTGAAAGGGGGCGGCGGCCTCGACATGGGAGGCGACGGCGGCGGCGACGGCGAGAACAATCGACAGAGCAGATCGGGATCTGGGGAGAACACGCCGGGTATGAGTACAACGTGACTCTTCCCTCCTACTCCGTCCAGACAAAAGGAAACACCCAACCCGGACGCTAAAAATAAGGGAGGGGTCCCTTCATCATAAAAAAAAGGAGGAGGGTGGTGGGATGGCACCGGCCCGGTAGCACGCCGGGACGGGACGTGCTTGGGCCTGAGGTTGCGGTACACGGGCCAGCCCGGCACGGCACGATCAGCTTTTTTAGAAGAGAATCCAGAATTTGCCTTAAAAAAAGAATCCAGAATTAATTTTGTATTTATGGGCTATAAAACTGTGAAATCACTAATTAAGGAGTACTTGCCTAACTTGATACATCCGTATTTAGACAAATCTAAGACAAGAATTTTGGGACGGAGGGAGTAGTTAAGTAGTACTCCTTTCGAAGTGCACTCCCACCTTATCAGGTTGCAACAAGTGTCACACTGCATGTGCATCACTTGTTGCAATACGGGAGTTTACCTTTTCTCGTAAATTCATTTATTCAAAATGTTTTATCTATCAAATGTGCGTTCAAATCTCGAACCATTTTTAACGTTGGACTCCTCACGTCGAGATCGTCAAACTAGATCACATGTTCACAGGTTTCAATATTATTTTTTCATTGAAAAACCGTATGAAAAAACGAAACCATGAGCACATTTTTTTCCTTTGAATGTGCCTCTCATGGAAGCAAATCCATGAGAAATGTCTTTTTTTTCGAAAGGCACGGTTGTGTTTCTCGCGAAAAAAAATCATGTTTTTTTCTTTCGAAGAGGCACGGCCGTGCCGTGGAAGCAAATCCGTGCCTGAATGAGAAGTAAATCCGTGTCTCTCGCGAAAGAAAAAAAAAACACGTTTTTTCAAGAGGCACGGTTGTGTCTGTCGCGGAAGCAAATTCATGCCTCCACGAAGAGTAAATTTGTGTCTCTCACAGAAAGACAAAAAATGCATTTTTTTAGTGTAAAAAATCAATTTTTTATTCAAATCCTAAGAAAAGTCAGAGAAAATCCCGAAAAATCATCTAAAAGCCGAAAATGCATACAGAGAAATAAAATAAAAAACCATAGCGAGCGCGCTCCCAGCCAACCCCAAGTAACCCTTGGGGAGACTCCCGAAGGAGTACTCCTTGATTAAGGCACTCCCATAAAACAATCTAATAAAAAAAGGCCAAGGAGGCAGAAAGTACGTGGTCCAGCCGTGCCTCGGGTGCCGACGGGCCTGCCCGATTAGCTAAGAAGTCATGCATGGGCTGCTATGTGCAGCATGCGGGCTGGCACAACATGACCCGTTTACTAACCGTGCACGTGTGGGTCGTGCCTTGCCGGCACAATTAGCACGGGCCGGGCCTGCACGTTTGGCCAGCTCTGCATCAGAGCAAGTTTGCATTTTGTAACACTAGAAGGGTCCTTCCCGACGAGTGCAACTTACACAAAGACCCAACAAAGTAGACAAATAATAGAGCAGTCCTTGCATTTTACACAAAAGACGCTGGATCATGAACTTAGAACGCAATTTGGTCCAAGAAAAAGGCATCAATGCCAGCCCAAGCCCATTGTTGTCGGGGACGAAACCACTTGGCGCCATACACTAGCCACAACACTAGCATTGGAAGGTCATCGGAGGAAGAAGATGTGAACATCAGGCTAAGACCGACCTGCCTTCCCTTTGTCATGGCAACTAGGGAGGAATTTAAGGAGACAACGAAGAGAAGCGTTAAATCTCCGCACAATAGTCGTTCGACCAGAAGGTGTAGCAGCTTAACACGACCATCCGACGATGTCCCCATCACAAAGAGTTGATGGGAGTTAGCCCAAAGGACGAAATGGAGAAGTTTGTCAGTGGCCTAATCCATATCATCCCATTTCTTTCCTTCCTTCGTCATGGTGGCTCTGAAATAACTGGTAATAAGAGAGATTACGGACGCGTTTGGTTACCTGCATCAATTTTGGCCTACTTGCATATGTGGTTGGGTAGAGCCAGACTGAATGAATTTAACCTCTGGGCCATGTCGGCATCAGACGGACTCTACCGACGGCTAGCTTCCTATCAAACTAGGTTTGCATGTTTTGTAACATGGGAAGGGTCCTTTTGAACGGAGTACAACTTACACAAAGACACAATAAAATTTAAATTACATACCAATCCTTGCATAGATAGAGGACCCTAGATCACGAATTTACGATGCAATTTGGTCGAAGGAAAAGGCATCGACGCCAACCCAAGGCCACGGTCGTCGGGATGAAACCACTTAGTGTGATAGACAAGTCACAACACCACCCTAGAAGGTCGCGGGAGGAAGGAGATGTGAAAGCCAAACTGAGACTGGCCTATCTCCTTGGCACGACTGCTAGGAGGAATTGAAGTAACTGGTGAAGAGAAGTGGAGAAGCTTCGAACGGTCGTCATTCGGCAAGAAAACGCAACAGCTTGACACGGTCAGCCGACCATGGCCCCATCACAAGGGCTGCTAGGAGTAAACCCAAAGGACGACGGAGAGAAGTGACAAAGCTCTGCATAGTACAGTTTGACTAGAAGATGCAGAAGCTTAACAGGGCCATCCGACCATGGCCCCTGTTGGGGAACGTAGTAATTTCAAAAAAAATCCTACGCACACACAATATCATGGTGATGTATAGCAACAAGAGGGGAGAGTGTCGTCCACGTACCCTCGTAGACCGTAAGCGGAAGCATTATGACGATGCGGTTGATGTAGTCGTACGTCTTCACGATCGACGCGGTTGATGTAGTCGGTACTAGGATCGGTCGATCGTGAAGACGTACGGCACCTCCGCGATCTGCACACGTTCAGCTCGGTGACGTCCCACGAACTCACGGTCTAGTAGAGCTTCGAGGGAGAGTTCCGTCAGCACGACGGCGCGATGACGGTGATGATGAAGTTACTGACGCAGTGCTTCGCCTAAGCACCGCTACGATATGACCAGGGTGGATTACGGTGGAGGGGGCACCGCACACGGCTAAGAGATCAATGATCAACTTATGTGTTCTAGGGTGCCCCTTGCCTCCGTATATAAAGGAGCAAGGGGGGGAGGCCGGCCGGCCCTATAGGGCGCGCCAAGGAGTAGGTTTCCTACTCCTAGTAGGAGTAGGAATCCCTCTTTCCTATTCCTATTAGGAGTAGGCAAGGAAGAAGGAAAGGAGAAGGAAAGAGAGGGAGAGGGAGAGGGAAAGAGGGGCCGCACCCCCTTCCCCTAGTCCAATTCGGACTCCCCATGGGAGGGGGCGCGCCACCTCCTGGGCTCTTGCCCTCTCTCTTTCCCAAAGCCCACCAAGGCCCAATAGTTCCCCCGGGGGTTTCGATAACCCCCCAGCACTCCGATAAATATCCGGTGACCCCCGAAACTCATCTGGTGTCCGAATATAGTCGTCCAATATATCAATCTTTATGTCTCGAACATTCCGAGACTCCTCGTCATGTCCGTGATCTCATCCGGTACTCCGAACTACCTTTGGTACATCAAAACTCATAATACCGATCGTCACCGAACGTTAAGCGTGTGGACCCTACGGGTTCGAGAACTATGTAGACATGACCGAGACTCATCTCCAGTCAATAACCAATAGCGGAACCTGGATGCCCATATTGGTTCCTACATATTCTACGAAGATCTTTATCGGTCAAACCGCATAACAACATACATTGTTCCCTTTGTCATCGGTATGTTACTTGCCCGAGATTCGATCGTCGGTATCATCATACCTAGTTCATTCTCGTTGACGGCAAGTCTCTTTACTCGTTCCAACCTAATTGGAGACCCCGATGCTTGCCCGGAGCTTTACACCACAATGATTGAGCTCCGAACACCACAAAGGTTGGGGCTATCTCCCCAACGACACCACGAAGCTTCACCACAATGAAATATGGCTCCGAGGTGACCTCAACCGTCTAGGGCGCCCAAGCACCCAAGAGGGACAAGCTCAAGGGTACCAAGCACCCAAGAGTAATAAGCTTCTCAACTTGTAACTTTCGCTTATCACCGTGGAGAACTCAAACCGATGCATCAAATGCAATGACAAGGGCACACGGAGTGCCCAAGTCCTTCTCTCCCAAATCCCACCCAAGCAACAAATGATAGGGAGGAAAATGAGAGGAAGAACGAAGAAGAGAACACGAAGAACTCCAAGATCTAGATCCAAAGGGTTCCCCTCACAAAGAGGAGAAAGTGATTGGTGGAAATGTGAATCTAGATCTCCTCTCTCTTTCCCCCCCAAAACTAGCAAGAATCCATGGAGGGATTGAGAGATAGCAAGCTCGAAGAAGGTCAACAATGGGGGAAGAACACGAGCTCAAAGGATAAGACTCAATGGGGAAGAAGACCCCCTTTTATAGGTGGGGGAAAAACCTATCGTTATGCTCACAACCCGCACTGAGCGGTACTACCGCTTGTCCTCACGGTACTACCGCTAGGGGTAGCAGTACTACCGGGTAGAGGTACTACTGCTTATGAGGGATACTAAAAATATACATCCGTGCCTACCACCGCTGGACTTATGACGAGATTTTGGCCCAGAGCGGAAGTAGCCACGGAAGTAAAAGATTACATCCCCTCCAAGCGGTAGTACCGCTGCAGCCCTTTTGAGGACATCAAAACTGACACAACTTCTGCAAACGGGCTCTAAATTCAACGAAACCAAGTTTGTTGGAAAGCTAACGACATGGCCTAACACAATCTTGATAGAAATAACAATAAGAAGCAAATGAGAAAAGACCCATAAGAAAACAGTGAGAATCCTTCCTCGAAAGAGACCGGTAAAACCTCCAACACCGAAAACGCAATAGAAGAAGCATGTGAACTCCGTTCTCGATGAACTCAAGCTTGTCAAGAAGATGACCATAAGCTACTAATCTCACAATAAGAAAGCCAAACAAGAACCAAGAAATATGATGCAAGCATGCAATGGTTTGAGCTCTCTACGAATGACACGATCAAGCTACTCACTTGAGAGCCCCCCTTGATAGTACGACAATCGATCCTATAACCCGGTCTCCAAACTACCACCACGAGACCGATAAAATAGAGAACCTATCAAGGGTAAACATTTGCCTTGCACAAAGTCCACCTGAGCTAGATGTAGACGATCTTGACTTCCTCAAGTTGGACCACCTTTCTTGATTTTGTTTGCTCGGTGAAGACTGGTAGATTGCTCCCCCATACTCCACTGTGGGTGAACTACTCTTCGGCACATATTCACAAATCCATTGTCACCACAATGGACGGCAAGCTTCAAGCATTTGATCTCTTTGTGATGCATTACTTGAACTTGCACACCACAACCATGATTTGATGTCATCCTCCATGGGTTGTATGTGATCTTCCTCTTGACGCAAGCCCATGGAAGATAACCTAACCCCGCATAGAACTCTCACAAAGACCATGGGTTAGTACACAAAGCGTAATTGACAATGCTTACCATACCATGGGATCGCTTGATCCCTCTCGGTACATCTTCTACGCTTTGTGTGTTGATCAACTTGAAACTCTTTATACTTAGTCTTGATCAACCTTGAATCTTTCCAACTCTATTCATTTGAATGATGTCTTGAAGGTCATCATGAATGACCACACACTTTTCTTATTCAAGACATGCTTGCAATAAGCTCAACACTCACAAGACCAATCTTTAGATAATTCCTTAATAGCACCTTGGTCATCACTAACTCTCCTTGAAACCAACAAATGGACTCCAAGAAAAGCCTATGGACAAACCATTCAAATATAACTCAAGGCAACCATTAGTCCATAGAGATTGTCATCAATTACCAAAACTAAACATGGGGGCTCCACATGTTCTTTCAATTGCATGGAAAACAAAAAAAATCTACGCACACGCAATGATCTATTCATGGAGATGCATAGCAATGAGGGGGAGAGTGTGCCTACGTACCCTCGTATACCATAAGCGGAAGCGTTAGACAACGTGGTTGATGTAGTCGAACTTCTTCGCGTTCCAACCGACCGAGCACCGAACGTACGGCACCTTGATACGTCTCCAACGTATCTATAATTTTTTATTGTTCCATGCTATTATATTATATGTTTTGGATGTTTAATGGGCTTCATTATACACTTTTATATTATTTTTGGGACTAACCTACTAACCCAAGGCCCAATGCAAATTGTTTTTTTTCCTATTTTAGTGTTTCGCGGAAAAGGAATAACAAACGGAGTCCAAATGGAATGAAACCTTCGGGAGAATCATTTTTGGAACAAAGACAACCCAAAAGACTTGGACTACACGCAAGGGAAGCCATGAGGTGGCCACGAGGCAGGGGGTGCGCCCAGGAGGGTAGGCGCGCCCACACCCTCATGGGCCCCTCGTAGCTCCACCGACATACTTTGTCCTATATATACTCATATATCCTGAAAACATCGGGGAGCACCACGAAACCCTAATTCCACCACCACAACCTTCTGTACCCGTGAGATCCCATCTTGGGGCCTGTTCCGGAGCTCCACTAGAGGGGGCATCGATCACGGAGGGCTTCTACATCAACACCATAGCCTCTACGATGAGTTGTTAGTAGTTTACCATAGAACTTTGGGTCCATAGTTATTAGCTAGATGGCTTCTTCTCTCTCTTTGGATCTCAATACAAAGTTCTCCTCGATCTTCTTGGAGATCTATTCGATGTAATTCTTTTTGCGGTGTGTTTGTCGAGATCCGATGAATTGTGGGTTTATGATAAAGATTATCTATGAACAATATTTGGTTCTTCTCTGAATTCTTATATGCATGATTAAAATATCTTTGCAAGTCTCTTCGAATTATCAGTTTGGTTTGGCCTACTAGATTGATCTTTTTTGCAATGGGAGAAGTGCTTAGCTTTGGGTTCAATCTTGCGGTGTCCTTTCCCAGTGGCAGCAGGGGCATCAAGGCACGTATAGTATTGTTGCCATCGAGGATAAAAAGATGGGGTTTATATCATATTGCATGAGTTTATCCCTCTACATCATGTCATCTTGCTTAAAGCATTACTATGTTCTTATGAACTTAATACTCTAGATGCATGCTGGATAGCGGTCGATGTGTGGAGTAATAGTAGTAGATGCATAATCGTTCCGGTCTACTTGTCACGGACGTGATGCCTATATACATGATTATGCCTAGATATTCTCATAACTATGCGCTTTTCTATCAATTGCTCGACAGTAATTTGTTCACCCACCGTAGAATCTACTATCTTGAGAGAAGCCACTAGTGAAACCTATGGCCCCCGGGTCTATCTTCCATCATATTAATCTTCCATCAACTAGTTATCTTTACTGTTCTTTTATTTTGCAATCTTTACTTTTCAATCTATACAACAAAAATACCAAAAAATAGTTATCATATTATCTCTATCAGATCTCACTTTTGCAAGTGGCCGAGAAGGGATTGACAACCCCTTTATCGCGTTGGTTGCAAGGTTCTTATTTGTTTGTGCAGGTACGAGGAACTTGCGTGTAGTCTCCTACCGGATTGATACCTTGGTTCTCAAAAACTGAGGGAAATACTTACGCTACTTTGCTGCATCACCCGTTCCTCTTCAAGGAAAAAACAATGCATGCTCGAGAGGTAGCAAGAAAAAATTCTAGCGCCGTTGTCGGGGAGATCTACGCACAAGTTATATACCAAGTACCCATCACAAACTCTTCTCCCTCGCATTACATTATTTGCCATTTGCCTCTCGTTTTCCTCTCCCCCACTTGACCTTTGTCGTTTTATTCGCCCTCTTATTTGCTCTGTGTGTTTTATCGTTTGCTTTGCCATCATGGCTAGCCCTTCTATCATTATTAATACTCCTGAGAGTGAAGTTCTTAATTTTAAACAAAGGGAGGGAGAAAATCTAAAAGATGCTTGGTATAGAATTTGCAATGCTCAGAATATATCTACTAGGAAGCTTTCCACTTTTGTGCTTCTTCGCAATTTTTATGTAGGCATCACTCCTTGGAATGGATATATTCTTGATACCATTACCGGAGGGAATTTCTTGGGTAGCCATACTTTTGATTCTTATAATGCTATGATAGATTTGTTTGGCCCACCACCTCTTTTGGTCAATGGAACTATCTTAACTTTAGAACACGTAATGCAGAGGCTTGAAATTATTGAAAATAAAATTGCCACTGTGGAATTGATTGAGAGTTTGGATAAAAAGATCCATAACCAAATTACCCAATATGGATCTAAGGTAGGAGTCACTCTGAATTTTTTTAAGGAAAAAGAACCCATAGTTAATGAGAGAATATATCAAGATTCCACTAGAATTGATAAGCTTGAGGATATTATTACCCATGTAGGGTTTGCTTTTTCTACTATGAGAAATACTTTGAACCCCTCTACTACCGAAATGGCCAAGTTTATGTATGTTCCTACAAATAAGGGCGAATCTTCTAGTAAGGAAACCGCGGATCTCAAATCAATAAGTGTTCACCCCAACTTTCTCACTATCATTAGGGGAAAAGGAAGAAACTCCTAAGGATTATAAGTGTTCAATTGAAGAATTGTCTACCAAAGATGGCAATACCTAGATCTATTATTGTATCATGCCTAGCTAGGGGCGTTAAACAATAGCGCTTGTTGGAAGGCAACCTAATTTTATTTTTGTTAGGGATATTACTACCAGGTATAAACCGCCCAGGAGGGGCCGGTTTATGTTATCAAGATTATTTTGAAGCCCAGCGGAGCATGAAGCAAGAGACTTTAGCCCAAGAGGTTTAGAGCCCAAGTGTTAGGGCCCATGATTTGTAAACCGCCATACTATGTAACTTGAGATGTAAGATAGAAAAAAGAGAGACCGAGGCGGACACGTTTATGAGCCGGCCTCGGGACTCTGTAAACTGGACTGGGCGTCACCTCTTATATAAAGGGACGACCCGGCGACGGTTCAAGGGGGACAACTACAGATCGAGACACAGGCAAAGCGGATTCGCTCCCTGGTCATCAAAACCCTAGCAATACACACCAAACTAGACGTAGGCTTTTACCTTCATCGAAGGGGCCGAACTAGTATAAAATCCCTGTGTCCTTGTCCGCTTTAACCCCTTTAAGCTAACCCGTAGCGATGGCCTCACGACTAAGTCCTTTTGCTAGGACATCTGCTGTGACAAAACAACGATAGTTGGCGCCCACCGTGGGGCTATCGCACGATAGTTTCGAGTTCTTGAAGGTCAGCTTTGAAGGACTCAAGGGCTACGTAGTGGGCCAGATGACCAAGAGTCGTCGCGGCAAGATCTACATGACGATGCAGGCTGGGGCCCCGAGGCCGATTCAATCGAATACGGGTACCGGATCCCCTTCAGCGGCATCCACGTCTTCATCGGCAAGATCGGCGAACCGGGCCCTGAGCCAGACATCTTCCCCAACATCATCGAGCCGGCTCAGCGTGCGAGACCTGCCCGGATTCGACCCGTCGTGAAGCACGTCGTCGTTGGAGCAGTGCATGGAGTACAAGCCGAGGACGGATCGGACTCTGGCGGCGAGACTGTTATCTATTCCGGCGATGAATCTTCTTCCGGAGAGACAAAATCTTTATATCTGCTACAGGACGACCGATCTGAGGGTTGTTCCGATGGTGACAGTATTTCGGACCCCCTCGATCCGCCAAACCGGGTTGCTATCTTTATGGCCCGATCACAACCCGTGCAGCAGTCCTCAACAATAGCGGCGTTGACATCATATGCAGTGGGGGCTAGGGTTGGAGATCCTGCCCCGTCATCGTCTGAAACTTTATCCGTTTTGGTCGATACTTTGACAGCGTTAGTAACAACAGAGGTAGCCTAGGCCAACAAGGAGCATCATGATGCGGAGATCGCTCAGGTGAAAGGCCGGATTGAACAAGCCAAGTTGGACCTGACTGCTGAGAATGCTAGGATGGCTACAAGGCAGGCAGAGCTCGATGCTCAAGCCTATCGACTCATGATGGATCAGACCGCTTCACACGAGGTAATGATGAGAAGGCAACGATCTCGCTTGCCGCCGGTTTACGAGGCAAGGAATCTCTTTAGCACGCCAGGAGCATGAACCAGTAACCAGCCGGAGGTGAACCGGGGAGGGGCGCTGGGCACGGGAGCGTCGGTTCAGCCGCCGGCCGTAGAGCCAACCCGCCAGGTTGTGCCGTCACAGCATGTGCCCACCCCTCCTGGTCATTACTCCAATCCGTTGGACAACATAGTTGCTGTCGCTTCACGACTGGCCGCCCTTCCCATTGAAGGAACTTCCCCCATAGCAGTGGAGGCACGGCGGGCCAGGGAGTTTTTGGAGACGACGCTAACTCAACAGCAAGCTTATTCTCACAACTGCGAGAGGATTCATTCAACTCCCCGCCCAAGCTGGAGTTATACTAGGTGTCTGGATGAACCGGCCGTGTCAAGCAGTGCCCGAAGACGTAATCCGCCGAGGCAGGATAATCCGGCAGGAGGAGATGCGAACGCTCAGAACTTGGTGGATCAGGGCAGGCAGCGCCGGGAGTCTGAAGTAACAGCATAGTACGAAGCCCGTCAGGCGACACCGGTTCGTCCCACCACCACAGTTGAACCGTGGGTCATGTCTAGCTCCTTGGGAGTGCCTTGTCTTACCCCCGCTTTACGGAACGTGAAACTGCCCAAGGATTTCAAAGGACCGCGCAAAGTGCCCAATTACACAGTGGATCTGGCTCCGGAGGCATGGGTTGAGAGTTATGAGATGGCAATGGAGATGCTGGATGTAGATGACGCAGCATGCGCTTAGTATTTCACAATGATGCTCGAAGGCACGGCTCGCACTTGGCTGAAGGGTTTACCACCCAACTCCATCGGAGCATGGGCCGAATTACGACGTCGGTTTATCAATAACTTCAAGGACACGCGCAAACAGCCAATGTCTGTCGTCAATTTAGCTGCCTGCATTCAAGGAGAACATGAGTCTACAAGCAGTTGGGTGCGTCGAGTGTCAGAGATCTTGCATTCCTCCAATAGCATCAACCCAAGTACAACAGCGGTAACCTTGGAGGGCAATTGCCGGTTTGAACCTTCGAGACTAAAGTTGGGACGGCTTGAGCGTGATTGTAATGACATGGGGACACTCATGGGCGCTTTAGTGAAGTATGGGGACTCCGACAATACCAAACACCCAGACGCTGATGGAGACAAGTCAGGGAAGGCAAGCAAGAATTGTAAGGCGCCGCAGCCCAACCCGGCGAATCAAGGATACAACGGTAAGCGTAAAGCGGATGGCAATTCAGATTTTGTGGCCAACACCAATGCTCAGGAGGATGGAGAGCGCCGCAAGGGTAGACCGCCTCCGTGTAATGGGAGGCCGCCTATCAATCTGGAACGCCAGTTGAACGTACCTTGCCCAAAGCACGGTACACCAGAAAAGCCAGCTACGCATCTCTGGAAAGACTGTTTTATTATGCAGGAATTCATGAACCGGACTCGGTACGATCACAGACCATCCGGCGGATCAGGCCCTGGCTTTTAGGGTCCGGGTTATCAAGGTGGTGGATCCGGCTCAGGGTACCAAGGTAATAACAGCAACCACAATGGGCACAATCAGCATAACCAGCAGGATGGTCACGGCGGATATAACAATCAGGGAAATCAACAGCGTCAACAGCAGCAGCAATCCGGATATCAGAATAATCCGAAGGAGCTGAGCAGTGGGCAGTATCATGTCTTCACCACGAGCTTGTGCAAGCATGATCAGAAAGTTCTAAAGAGGGCAGTGCATTCTGTTGAACCGGCAGTGCCACGTTTCCTGCGTTGGTCGGAGCAGCCCATTGTGTGGAGCAAAGAGGATCATCCGCCCCAGATTGATAATCCAGGTCAGCTGGCTCTAGTTGTGGCACCATAGGTAGGTGGCTACAAGTTTACCAAAGTGCTTATGGACGGAGGCAGCAGCATCAACATTTTGTATTATGAGACTTTCCGACGTATGGGGCTGACAGATAAGAAGCTTCGGCAGTCCAATACAGTGTTTCATGGGGTGGTGCCCGATAAATCGGCGTATCCAGTTGGCAAGATCGATCTAGAGGTTACCTTTGGAGATGAACACGACTCTAGGTCGGAGACTGTGACCTTTGAAGTGGTAAAGAACAAGAGCCCATATCACGCCTTGTTTGGGCGGCCGGTTTACGCCCAGTTCATGGCAAGGCCGTGTTATGTTTATCTACAGCTCAAGATGCCAGGACACAAGGGAACCATTACGGTCCATGGGAGTCACAAGATTGCTTTGGAATGCGAGGAAGGTGATGCAGCTTATGCTGAAGCGGTTTGTGCAATTGAGGAGCTGAAGTTTTATAAGGACAATGTTGATCCAGTAGATATGTCTCCGCTAAAGAAACCAACCACAGAGCATGATTCGGCTTTGAAGTTCAAATCAGCTGAAGAGACCAAACATGTCGACTTTGTTCCTGGCGATTCGTCCAAGCAGTTCACTATCAGCGCTAACATAGATCCAAAATAGGAAAGCACGCTCATCGAGTTCATCCGTGAGAATCGGGACATGTTTGCATGGAAGCCTTCTGATATGCCAGGTGTACCGAGGGAACTCGCTGAGCACAATCTCAATATTGATCCTAAGTTTAAACCGGTCAAGCAATTTCTGCGTCGCTTCAATGAAGAGAGGCGCAAGGCTATTGGAGAAGAAGTGGCTAGGATTTTAGCGGCAGGCTTTATATTTAAGGTGTTTCATCCAGAATGGTTGGCTAATCCGGTGCTAGTGCTTAAGAAAAATGGCACTTGGCAAATGTGTGTTGATTACACAGATCTGAACAAAGCTTGCCCAACTGATCCCTTTGCCCTCCCCCGTATTGATCAGATCATTGATGCTACGGCAGGATGTGAGCGACTAAGTCTTTTGGATGCATATTCAGGTTATCATCAGATCAAGATGACAGTCAAGGACCAGGAGAAGACGACCTTTATAACTCCCTTTGGAGCCTTTTGTTATGTGTATATTCCGTTTGGGCTTAAGAGTGCCCAGGCGACCTATCAGCGTTGTGTGCAGAATTGCCTTTATGGACAGATTGGGCGGAATGTTCACGCTTATGTGGATGACATTGTGGTGAAATCCAGGAAGGAGGAGACATTGGTAACATACCTAAAAGAGACCTTCGACAATCTCCGGGTTTATAAAATGATGCTTAATCGAGAGAAGTGTATTTTTGGTGTTCCGACAGGCAAGCTCTTGGGGTTCTTAGTGTCAAATAGGGGAATTGAAGCTAATCCAGAGAAGATCAAGGCGATTACATCCTTGGCTAAACATGCGTGCATCAATGATGTCCAACGCGTAGCGGGCCATATTGCGATGCTCAACCGGTTTATCAGCCGTTTGGGGGAGAAGGCTATCCCGCTTTATCAGATGATGAAAAAGACATATCGCTTTGTCTGGAGCGATGCTGCTGATGCTGTGTTTGAGGACCTGAAGAAGCAATTAACAGAGCCACCAGTCCTTGCAGCCCCAGTTGACAATGAGGCGCTGTTGTTGTACATGGCTGCTAATGCCCGTGCAGTAAGCGTTGCCATTGTAGTAGAGCGTAAGGAGGCAGGCAAAGAATATCTGGTTCAGCGGCCGGTTTACTACATCGATGAGGTGCTCATTGAATCAAAACAGAGATACCCGCATTGGCAGAAATTGGTGTATGGAGTCTTCATGGCAAACCGGAAGCTAAAGCACTATTTTCAAGGCCATCCAAGCACCGTTGTCAGTTCAACTTCACTGGGGGATATAATCCAGAACAGAGAAGCTACTGGGCGGGTTGCAAAGTGGGCCATTGAACTTAGCCCGCACGGATTAAAGTATGTGCCCCGCACTCGATAAAGTCCCAAGCATTGGTGGATTTCATTAACGATTGGACATAGTTGCAAGCGCCTTAGGAAAAGCTGGATCACACATATTTGACTATTCACTTTGACGGATCAAGGCAATTGGAGGGCTCGGGGGTTGGAGTCGTGTTAACTTCCCCACGAGGTGATAAGTTCTGTTATGTCCTCCGTTTAATATTCCCTTGTACTAACAATGCTGCTGAGTATGAAGCTCTCCTCCATGGTCTGCGGATGGCCAAGGAGATGAACTTAAGCCGGGTTAAATGCTTTGGCGATTTAGACCTGGTAGCACAGCAAGTATCTGGCAAGTAGAATTCCAAGGATCCACTCATGGCAGCATATCGACGAGAGGTAGACGCTATTGCTGGACACTTCAAGGGTTATCAGGTGGATCATATAGACCGGCGAAAGAATGAAGCGGCTGAGGCTCTAAGCCGACTGGGTTCTCAGCGTAAATCGGTTCCACCCAATACCTTGTTGGATGAGTTGCACAATCCATCGGTGCAGTTACCTTCAGAGGAGGACTTGGTCATTCCTGATCCGGAGGCACAATTGGTCGCGGCACTTCATGTTATTCCGGATTGGACGCTTCCCTACTTAGCGTACATGAACCGAGGTGAGTTACCAGAGGACGAAGTTTTGGCTAGACAGATAATCCGGTGGTCCAAGTCAATGACTATTGTCAATGGAGAACTTCATCATCGCAGCGTCTTGATGGGCCTCGAACCCCTCGTTGGTTACCCCAAGTGGAAGGCGTAAGATGCAGTATGTAGAAGTGTTTTCCCTTAGCAAAGATACCAAGGATCGAATCCCAAGAGACTCCTAGGTTCAACAAGTAGGTGTGAATTGCTAACGGCGCAATTAGCAATCAACGTGGACATGCACACAGATACAAATAACTTTGCTCCCAACGAGTACAGAGAGGTTGTCAATCCCTCCGGCCTTGTAGTTCACAAAGGGTTAAAAGCAATATGATAGTAGTGATAAATAATGTTTTGCAATAGTAAGTAAATAGCGGGTGTGATCAATGATGGTAATATGGACCGGAGTCTCATGATGTTCACTAGTGATGTCTCTCTCCCAAAAGACGATAAAACAGATTTGTGAGGTAAGCAAATTACAGCTGGGCAATTGACAGGACCACGAACGCAAACCAATGCTGATTACATTGCAGAAAGGTTGAGGTTCAAAGCATGGGCGGTACGCCAAAATAAGTAGACCGAAATCCATCAATATCTACTAGTAATCATCCACCTTGAGATATCTATCCAGAACATCTCGCTGGTATTAAGTTGCGAGTCCCACCCATAGTGTAAACTCAATGCAACAGACAACTGCATTAAAAGAACTTTGCGTAAAGTAAACAATCCTTGCACCCGCGGGCACAAGCACCGTTGTTTTCCCCCTTGTGGCAACAGCACATCCCCTAGACTCATGTTTCTGTCACTCAAGCTAGTCATCGAGGGGCATGAACCCACAATCGAGCATAACGTTCCCTCTTGGAGTCACTACGTATTACTTGGCCAAAGCAATAAATAACAACGGAGAACATGCAAGTATTACTTATGAACATAAATATAAAAGAGGTAGATCAAATATATTACTCAAGATCAATCTGAACATAATCCCATAATCCATCGGATCCCAGCAAACTCAACATAGCAACAGCATAAGGATTACATAGGTGCCTCGATCATGTAGGGCAGCTCACGAGGACTAATTAGTGAAGCACAAGAACGGGAGGAGAACATCACATAGCTACTGGTCATGGACTCATGGTCCAAGGGAGACTACTCACGAGTCATCCGGGAGGCGTCCATGGTGGTGGAGAAGCTCCCGGTGGTGATCCTCCCCTCCGGCAGGGTGCCGGGAAGAGTTCTCCTGGTGCTCCCGATCTTGGAAGCGGTAGCGGCGGCGAAACAGAGATGGGATCCCGAAAAGAGTTTCTGTTCTGAGGGTTTCGGAGGACGCTTTAAATATATGCCAAAGGGGAGCATCGGGGGGCCCAGGCGCCCCCCCGGCGCGGCCCAGGGGGGGCGCGCCGCCAGGGCGCCTGGAGCCCTGGTGCCCCCCCCAGGTTGCCCTTCGGACGCAGGGTTGTTTCCGAAACGCTGATTTTTTATATAATTTTTCTGGATTTTTCTGGGCAGTTCTCGTAACGTGAAAACCTGAAATACAAAAACAGCCGAAAACAGAAACTGGCACTAGGGTGCACTGGATTAGTAAGTTAGTCCAAATATGATCAAAAGTGTATGGAAGTGTATGAATATCATAGCAATATCACCCAAAAGTGGCATGGAGCAAGCAGAAATTATAGATACGCTTTGGACGTATCAACATCCCCAAGCTTAATTCCTGCTCGTCCTCGAGTAGGTAAATGATAACAAGAATAATTTCTGTGGTGACATGCTATTAACCATATAGGACTTTTTCATAGTCATATGACAAAAGCTTATGAGACAATGATTCTATAGTAATTAAGTTGCCTCAAGAGAAAATCACAAATGACTGAAAGTTTTACAACATGAAACTGAAACATCAAAAAGATTTGCAGTGAACATGATGTGCAAATATGATAAAGTGATATCTAGCTTGCCCCCTTTAGTGAAGCAAAACATAAATGCAGGGGCACCTTCAAGGTTTAAGTGATGACTAGATACAATGATTTCAGAAATAAACGATATCACAATCATGCAAAAGACAATGCTACTTTGGGACAATGCACATTACACTCAGAATGACAATCATGCTCTCAGTAGTTGGTGCTTTTAAAAGAAGGTGGACACTCAACATAAAAGTAAAAGATGGTTATGCCTTTTTATTTTGAAAACATGGAAGCAATTTTGTCAACGGTAGTAGTACTTCATATGTGTCATGTATAAGACCTCCTATAAGTTGCAAGCCTCATGCATCGAATACCAATAGTGCTCGCTCCTTGTCCTAATTAGCTCAGATTTCCATGGGTTATCATTGCATTACATATGTTTCAACCAAGTGTCACAAAGGGGTACCTCTATGCCACCTGTACAAAGGTCCAAGGAGATAAATCGCATTTGATTTCTCGTTTTTGATAGATCTCAACTTGAGGACATCCATACCGGGACAACATAGAAAATAGATGATGGACTCCTCTTTAATGCATAAGCAAATTCTCATAAGAGATTGAGGATTAAGTCCAAGCTAAAACTTCCACCATGATGCATGGCTTTGGTTGGCGGCCCAATGTTCTTCTCTAACAATATGCATATTCATTCAACCCACGGCAAATCACCCTTACTTCAGACAAGACGAACATGCATAGCAACTCACATGATATTCAACAAAAGTTTGATAGTTGATGGCGTCCCCAGAAACATGGTTACCGCTCAGCAAGCAACTTATAAGAAATAAGATACATAATCAACATATTCTTTACCACAATAGTTTTTAAGCTACTTTCCCATGAGCTATGTATTGCAAGGTTAGTTTGCTTAGTACAGGTGAAGGTTAGCAAAAGACTGGGAGCGACCAACTAAGAGAGCAATGACGGTCATAATCATGCAGAGCGACAAAGCAATATTGAATCAGGCATGGTAGTTATATCGCTACTCAGAAATAAAAGATCATCAAGGCTTGACAGACTTTCTTTACAGTCTTAAATATGCGTGAGCATACGCCAAGTCAATCAAAATAAATTCTCGAAGGAAGATATTACTAAACCATACCACATCATCTGCAAACAAATCAAGTTGGTATTCCAATAACACATTGGGAATCCCCCAGCTATTTGAGACTAACCATAAGAAAACCTGAACTACTAAGCACCATTATGCACGTAGCATCTTTATCATAGACATATTAACCAATGCAACGGAAGCAAACTCTCTTAATAAGGTGAGCATGATAATTAAAGAGAGTTCAAGCAACCAACTAAACAAAAGCTCTTTGAAAAGATAAGCATGAATACTAAGAGCAGAGCATGATAGTAGCTATTAAAAGACAAAGAACACACACACCAAAGATAGAGATGAAAATTCTATGTTATGTTCTAGGTAGAAGTGGAGCGTGTTTCTCTCCCACATAAAGGAATGCTGGGTTCCGACTCGTTATGAAAAACTAAAAAGAAAACTAAAAGCAAGACGCTCCAAGTATAACACATAACACATGAAGTGATAAAAATATAGCGAAACGAAAGACGAACTGATAATGTTGATGGAGAAGGGGATGCACGGGGGCATCCCCAATCTTCGACGCTTGAGTCTCCTTGAATATTTCTTGGGGGTGCACGGGGGCATCCCCAAGCTTGAGCGCTTGACACTCCTGAATCTTTTTATCATCTTCCCTCGCACACTTGAAAACTCCCTTCATACATAACTCATTGTAATCTGATTAGCGAGGTTAGTACCCTTAATAAAATAATTATACCTTGCTGGAAATAAATATATTCTTGAATTTCTACTGTTTCTCAAGATTGCCAAAAGGTTTTTGCAAAGAAAAAGCAAGCTCTTGATTTGCAAAATGAAGGAAAGGCAAAACAGGACAGAATCTGTGAAAAACAGAACAACAGGTAGTAATTGATCTGTTCGGGATACTTCTGCAACTCAAATAAGAAAACTCAGAACAGATGCACGAAAGAAAATTATATAGAGAATGCTGTCGAAAAAATTCAGATCAAAAAGATGATCTGGTGATTTTATACGAATTTTTCTATCCAAGGACAGAATCTGTTTTCTGGACAGCACCTCACAACTTTTGAACTTTCTAGCAACCAGAGGCTATACTTGGCACAAATATGAAAAGTAAAGATACAATGATGATGCTACAGTAGTAAACAACATCAAGACACAACAAAAGCAAAAATTTATTCATGTGGGCTGCCTCCCAAAAGCGCTTTCTTTTATGCCTTTAAGCTAGGCATAATGCATAGATCAAGTTTTATCAAGAGTAAAAGAATAGCTAGCCCGTACAACGGACTCAAAAGGTAACTTGATCTTCTTTCGAGGGAAGAGTTCCATCCCTTTCTTGAGAGAAAACTGAAATTTTATATTACCCTCTTTCATGTCAATGATAACACCAACGGTGCGTAAAAAGGGACGTCCCAAAATAATTGGACATGAAGGATCGCATTCAATATCCATAATAGTGAAATCAACGGGAACATAATTATCATTAACAACAATAAGAACATCGTCGATCCTGCCCAAAGGTTTCTTTATGGAAGAATCAACGAGACGAACACCAAAAGTACAAGAATCATAAGGTTTCAATTTAAGCATATCATATATCCTTTTGGGCATAACAGAGGTACTAGCTCCAACATCACATAATGCATAACAAGAGAAGTCATTCAATTTAATTTTTATCATAGGATCCCAACCATCTTCTAGCTTTCTAGGTATGGAGGCTTCTACTCTAAGTTTTTCCTCCCTATCTTTGATAAGAGCATTAGTGATATGCTCTGTGAAGGCAAGATTAAGCGTGCTAGTGCGGGGGTCTCTAGACATCTTGTGAAGGAAATCAATAACTTCGGTAAGAGTGCAATTATCAAAATCAAGATCACGAGCATCAAGTAAAGTGGTAGTGGTGTCCTTTATGTTCACATGTTTGGTAGTTTCTATAGTCATAGCATCACCATTAATAGGTCCATTGGGACCAGGAGTACATTGGGTGCTAAGAGTGTGAACATCCTCAACAACTTTGATAGTAGCAACAGTATGGTGGGTAGGAAGGCTCTTAATTCTATCCTCTTCCTCCCTTTCTTTAGCCCATCTTTCTTTAAGTTTAGCCATCATCCTAATATTTTCATTAATTTGCACTTGAGTAGCATTAATAGGGATGACTTCCCTCTCCTTAAGAGGAGAAGTTTCAATTTTTAGCAATTTTACCTCATTTGCTAAATGGTCTAACTTAAAAGAAAGATCATCTAGTTTATGTAGTTTTTCTTCTACACTCTTATTAAAGGCTTTTTGGGTAGTGATGAAATCTTTAAGCATAATCTCTAGTTCAGTAGTGGAGTTCTTGGCACTAGGATAAGTATTGTTGTTCCCATAAGAATTAGAGGGGAACGGTCTAGGATTGTTACCAAAGTTACTCCTATAAGCATTGTTGTTAAAATTGTTTCTAGAGATAAAATTCATATCTACTTGTTCTTGAGCAATCAAAGAATTTAAAGGAACATCACGAGGATCAACAGTAGATTGCTTCGAAAGTAGAGACATAATCAAGTCAACTTTTTCATTTAAGGAGGAAATCTCCTCGACAGAGTTTACCTTCCTACCTGTTGGAGCGCGTTCGGTGTGCCATTGAGAATAGTTGGTCATCATCTCATCGAGAAGCTTTGTGGCAGCACCAAGTGTAGTTGACATAAAAGTTCCTCCCACGGCCGAATCTAACAAGTTCCGCGAGGTAAAGTTCAAGCCTGCATAAAAAGTTTGGATAACCAACCAAGTAGTCAAACCGTGAGTAGGGCAGTTCTTGATAAGAGATTTCATACGTTCCCAAGCTTGGGCAACGTGTTCATTATCCAATTGTTTAAAATTCATTATGTTACTTCTAAGTTGGATAATTTTAGCAGGTGGATAGTATTTTCCAATAAAAGCATCTTTGCACTTGTCCCATGAATCTATGCTATTTCTAGGCAAAGACTGAAACCATATTTTAGCTCCTCCTCTCAAGGAGAAAGGAAAAAGCTTAAGCTTAACAATATTACCATCTATTTCTTGGTACTTTTGCATATCACAAAGTTCAACAAAGTTGTTTAAGTGTAAAGCAGCATCATCTCCAGCACCGGAGAATTGATCTTTCATGACTAAGTTCAGTAAAGCAGGTTTAATTTCATATGAAGGTGTTGAAGTGGCAGGTGTAGTGATAGGTGTGCTGATAAAGTCATCGTTGTTGTGACTAGTGAAGTCACACAACTTGGTGTTCTCGGTGGAACCCATAGTAGCAAGCAAGCAAGATAACTATTTTTGTGATTTTCGATAAAAAGGTAATAAAGCAAAAATGAAAGGTAAACTAACAAGACTAAAAGCAAAGGTAAAAGATAGCGTGCAACTCCCCTATCCTGAAGAGTGGAGTCCCCGGCAACGGCGCCAGAAAATACTCCTTGATGGGCCTCGAACCCCTCGTTGGTTACCCCAAGTGGAAGGTGTAAGATGCAGTATGTAGAAGTGTTTTCCCTTAGCAAAGATACCAAGGATCGAATCCCCAGAGACTCCTAGGTTCAACAAGTAGGTGTGAATTGCTAACGGCGCAATTAGCAATCAACGTGGACCTGCACACAGATACAAATAACTTTGCTCCCAACGAGTACAGAGAGGTTGTCAATCCCTCCGGCCTTGTAGTTCACAAAGGGTTAAAAGCAATATGATAGTAGTGATAAATAATGTTTTGCAATAGTAAGTAAATAGCGGGTGTGATCAATGATGGTAATATGGACCGGAGTCTCATGATGTTCACTAGTGATGTCTCTCTCCCAAAAGACGATAAAACAGCTATGTGAGGTAAACAAATTACAGCTGGGCAATTGACAGGACCACGAACGCAAACCAATGCTGATTACATTGCAGAAAGGTTGAGGTTCAAAGCATGGGCGGTACGCCAAAATAAGTAGACCGAAATCCATCGATATCTACTACTAATCATCCACCTTGAGATATCTATCCAGAACATCTCGCCGGTATTAAGTTGCGAGTCCCACCCATAGTGTAAACTCAATGCAACAGACAACTGCATTAAAAGAACTTTGCGTAAAGTAAACAATCCTTGCACCCGCGGGCACAAGCACCGTTGTTTTCCCCCTTGTGGCAACAGCACATCCCCTAGACTCATGTTTCTGTCACTCAAGCTAGTCATCGAGGGGCATGAACCCACAATCGAGCATAACATTCCCTCTTGGAGTCACTACGTATTACTTGGCCAAAGCAATAAATAACAACGGAGAACATGCAAGAATTACTTATGAACATAAATATAAAAGAGGTAGATCAAATATATTACTCAAGATCAATCTGAACATAATCCCATAATCCATCGGATCCCAGCAAACTCAACATAGCAACAACATAAGGATTACATAGGTGCCTCGATCATGTAGGGTAGCTCACGAGGACTAATTAGTGAAGCACAAGAACGGGAGGAGAACATCACATAGCTACTGGTCATGGACTCATGGTCCAAGGGAGACTACTCACGAGTCATCCGGGAGGCGTCCATGGTGGTGGAGAAGCTCCCGGTGGTGATCCTCCCCTCCGGCAGGGTGCCGGGAAGAGTTCTCCTGGTGCTCCCGATCTTGGAAGCGGCGGCGGCGGCGGAACAGAGATGGGATCGCGAAAAGAGTTTTTGTTCTGAGGTTTTCGGAGGACGCTTTAAATATATGCCAAAGGGGAGCATCGGGGAAGCTTCGGGGGGCCCAGGCGCCCCCCGGCGCGGCCCGGGGGGGGGCGCCGCCAGGGCGCCTGGAGCCCTGGTGGGCCCCCCGGTTGCCCTTCGGACGCAGGGTTGTTTCCGAAACGCTGATTTTTTATATAATTTTTCTGGATTTTTCTGGGCAGTTCTCGTAACATGAAAACCTGAAATACAAAAACAGCCGAAAACTGAAACTGACACTGGGGTGCACTGGATTAGTAAGTTAGTCCAAATATGATCAAAAGTGTATGGAAGTGTATGAATATCATAGCAATATCACCCAAAAGTGGCATGGAGCAAGCATAAATTATAGATACGTTTTGGACGTATCACGTCTCTGGGGCGTTTCAGCGGTGTGTGTCACCAGAGGAGGGCTGTGACATTTTTAGAGAGATCCATGAAGGAGATTGTGGTCATCATGCCGGTTCAAAGTCTTTGGTGGCTAAGGCTTTTCGTCATGGGTTCTACTGGTTGACGGCTCATGACGACGCAGAGGACTTGGTCAGAAAATGTGATGCTTGCCAGAAATTCTCACGGCGTGCTCATGTACCGGCGCAGGAGTTGAGGATGATTCCAATTACTTGGCCGTTTGCGACTTGGGGGCTTGATATGGTTGGACCCTTCAAGAGATCCCAAGATAAAAAGACCCACCTTTTGGTGGCAGTGGACAAGTTTACCAAATGGGTTAAAGCGGAGCTTGTCAGTAAGTGTGATACGGCAACGGCGGTTCAGTTCATCAAAAAGGTGATTTTCCAGTTTGGCTTTCCACACATCATTATAACTGATAGTGGCAGCAATCTATCCAAGGGGGCTATGGAGGAGTTCTGTCAAAGAGAGCACATCCGCCTTGATGTATCATCAGTAGCTCACCCTCAGTCTAATGGCCAAGCTGAAAGATCCAATCAAGAGATCTTGAGAGGCATCAAACCCCGGCTTATGGTTCCTTTGCAGAGAACACCGGGTTGTTGGGTGGAGGAGTTGCCTTCTGTACTATGGAGCATCAACACTACACCTAACAGATCCACATGGTACACGCCTTTCTTCATGGTATATGGAGCTGAAGAGGCCCTCCCTAGTGATATCCGTCATGACTCGCCGCGGGTGGCGGCTTATGTTGAAGCGGATAATGAAAAAGCAAGGCAAGATGCGTTGGACCGGCTGGATGAAGAAAGGGACACGGCAGCAGCTCGATCGACGATTTATCAGCAAGATCTGCGCCGGTACCACAGTCACCGGGTTAAAACCAAGACGTTTCAAGAAGGAGATCTGGTGCTCCGCCTCATCCAAGACCAGATGGACATGCACAAGCTATCCCCACCTTGGGAAGGACCCTTTGTGGTCAGCAAGAACCTGCACAACGGATCATACCACCTTGGGAAGGACCCTTTGTGGTCAGCAAGAACCTGCACAACGGATCATACTACCTCGTCGACGTTCGAGAACATAAGGACTCACGTACGGCGAAGGAGGAGACCAAGCGGCCGTGGAACATCGCTCTTCTTCGACCTTACTATGCTTGAGCCATAGGCTCCGCTTTATGTACATATCTTTACGATGTATATATTATGATCAATATAATAAACCAGCGCCCCCGATAAACCGGGGTCTCAGCCGCATTTTTCATAAGATTATCACATGGGGGCTTCTGTGAGCAAGGGAGTTCCTATGGCCTCTTAAACCGGCAACCGCATCAAGGCCATCATAAGAGCACATCTCTGGTTGCTTTTGCAATTTCTACATGATGATGAAGGGCAAAAGAGAGTGTGATGCCTAGCACAACTCAAACATAGGCCCCGACGAGCAATGCTCAAATGCTACCTGGGGGCTCCTGATGCAAGACATCAGTGAGTTGAAAACTCTTGTAGTAAACACGGCTTGGAAGCTTGGTGTATACACCTACCCCGGATTAACCTGCCTACATCAAGTAAGTCACGCCGTCCAGGTAAACCTAGTACGACCCGTCGAACGTACACACAAGTCAATCCTTATGGACCCTGAACTTGGTAACGTTAAATTGACGATCATCAAGTGATTACACAAGTCAAATCTTTACGACATTTTTTGAACTTGGTAGCATTTGACATTGATGATTTGGTTAAGGATTGCGGACCATCTTAACAAGCTTTGCAAAAATGGTTAATGACAGTAGCCTGGCAGCTCATAAAAAGCCTCGAATTTGGAGCCTGGCAGCTCGTAAAAAGCCTCGACTACATGGTCTTATTTGCCCAAAACTTTATTTTTTCTTTTTTATGTTTTATCAAATCTTTATCTTCAAGGTCATTGGTTTTTCAACCAAGTCCATCGATTCAGGGAGTGGATGACTATAAGTTGCCACTACATATGTATTTATATAGCTCTAGTCTGGGTTATAAACACCGGCACTAACTATAGTTAAACCGGAGTTCATCATAACTCGGTTAGGTTTTCACAAGCCGACAAAGTAATCAAGGGAGTCATCAGCACTTACACCTTGAAGCATTATTTCTTCCCGTCGGATTAAGGTCTATTGTGATACACTTAATCACAGGTATGATACATACTTATACTTTATGCACAGTTCAAGTTATCAACTAAGATCATGTGCTTGGGCATTATGACCTGTCCGGCGATAAACCGCCAGGACACTTTGAACATTGTTTTATGCAGAAACAGGTAGAATAAACCGTCAAAAGCATTGAAAGCAGGATATATTTAAGAAGCTACCAATCAAAGCAATCTCACAAAGATAGTATGGAACAAATACAGCGTATCTCAGCTATCCTATTACAAGGCGCTGGAAGGCCCAAAAGAATACCAGTTTTTCTCAAAAGTACTCAAGACATAAAGTTAAACCGGTGCTGGTTTACGATTTTGCTTCAGCTCGCCGTGAAGGCTAAGGGTCAGCTTGTTCTGGGTCTTCGGCGGCTTCTTCTAGCTGTTGGAAGTCAGTGGTGGTCTAGTTAATCTTGGCCAGAGCTCGGAAATAAACTTCATCAGTTATAAGATCTGACGGATCAATGTCAGGAGCGAAGGTGTGCTTACGGACGGGCGGAATAAGATTTTCGATATCATAGGACGGACGCTCCACCCGTACGTTCTCCATATCATAGCCCGGATGATATCTTGATAAGTCCGCTTCGTCAGCAAGTTTACTGGCAAGAGGCCGCATATCCTTGGTTAAGGCGCGAAGATCATCACTGGAGAAGGCTGGTCCGTCTTCCTTCATGCTTGGATAGCCGTTCATTGCCTCCGCCGGATCAAAGTCAGGAACCCACGCCTTCGCTCGGGTTAAAGCCATCAGAGAGCCGGCTCTTGCGGATGACTTCTTCACTTCGACAAGATGGGCATGCAGAATTGACAGTTTTTCTAAGGTACCTTGGATGGTGGTAGGAGCCGGTTTATTGTGCGAGATAGCACTGATGGCCCTCTGAGCGCCGGAATAAAGCGGCTCCACCAAAGTGTACGCAGATTTCAGTTTCTTTCGCACGTCATCGCCAAGATGAGTGATGCGCCTTCCTGCGTTAAAATTATGAGTTAAACCGGAACAATACATGATTGCAGGGATAAGCTTATGTCAAGATAACTTACCGAAGATGGCAGATGTCATGTCATTTATTTGCTGCCTCAACCCGGACAGCTCTTCTGTCACCGGGTTAAGAGCAGCCTCCGCATCACTGGCTCTTTTCTCCAAAGCAGCCTTTTCAACCTCCCAAGCTGATGGCTCCGCTTCAAAATCCTTTTTTAGCTTCTCCATATCATCTAAAGCAAGTGTAAGCTCATCCTTGACTTTAACAACAGCAGTCTCTTTGAATTTTAAGCTATCCCGGAGCTCAGTTATTTCAGAAGCCCTCCGGTTCAAGTCAGTCTGCCAAAAATGAAAGTATATCAGATATTCATGGAGCAATTCAATCAAAGTCCCAAGCACATAACCAGTTATGCACTTGACACTTGGGGGCTAATGTATATTTGCAGTAAAAGCAAGCAATTTTTTCAGACAAGTCCCAAGCACATAAACAAGTTATACACTTGGCACTTGGGGGCTAATGTGACATTGTTCTACAAATAGGAGAAGTCCCGGTTCATCCTCGCCGAAGTAAACCGGCCCTTGGGGGCTACACGTGCAAGTCAAAGCTATCTAGTTGATCTACTGAAGTCCCGGTTCACCCTTAAAGGCTAAACCGACACTTGGGGGCTACGATGGACTAAAGGTACAGTTACAAGGCACAAGTAGAGATAAAAGACAAAGGAAAATAAGTTACCTCATAGCGTTCCTTCATTAAGTTCACCAAGCCAGCTTCATAATCACGGCTGGTGTGTAGCCGGTTTAAGTACTCGGAATGAAGCTCCTGAGCATTGAGCTGAGCATAGCTGGACAAGTCAGTATTCCACTTGCACTTGTCCTTGTGGAGAAACTCTTCCTTGGCAGTATGTTTGGCCAAAGCGACATGCTCTCCTGGGGTGGTAAAACCGGTCCCAGTGATCTCAACATCATTAGTTGAAGCAGCAGTTGGCTTAGAAGGATTAGCAGCAGCGGGATTAACATGAGCAGGACTAGCAGGAGCCGGACTAGCCCGGGCAGGGCTGACCGGTTCAGCAGTATGCTCCATTGGATCGTTGCCCTGAGCAGCAAGATCTTCTTGATCCATAGGAGGAGGATCATCATGTGGAATCTCAACATTGTCTTCTAAAGGGTTAGCAAGCTCAGGATCTTCTGCCGGTCCAGGAGTGGTGTTCTCAACTGTCGGGTTACTCAATTTGGCCTTTTTGCTAGGCTTGGGCATACTATAAAAAGTTAAGAGATAATGAAAATCAGAAGAGTTAAAAATGAAAGTTAAACCGGACAGAGTGAAACACAACTTACCCGTGAACAGTCTTGAGGGCAGGAACTTGTGTGGCTGTTGATTCGCCAGAAGATGAGAGAGGAGTTTCCTGATAATTCGAGTCAGACGGATTAAGGGGTTGACGAATAAGACCTGCTTTGGGGTAAAGAGCAGTTGGAGTAAGTAAAACCTCAGAACGACGCCTTCGAGCCGGAGTGTGCGTTAATCCGGTGGATTCAATCGCATGGCCACTATGGCGAGTGGTGCGGCGAGCTTCGTGTTGCTGCTTCTTCAAAAGAAAGTTTGGATCCAGATGAGCATAAGGATGAGAAATCTGAAATTTCTGGACTGCCCGACGAATTTTTGGTGGTGGTAGTGGTTCTGAGTCGGAGGAAAGAGAGATTACCTCAACATCATCCGCTTTACTGACTTCAGCAAGACCCTAGGAACAGTCATTATTAATAAAAATGCAGGCAAAAGGAAAGACTAAGGAATCATAAGAACTAGGTGGTACCTCAGAGGCTGGATCATCTTCCTCCGCATTGGATCCTGATGCGGCAGTGGGCTTCTTCTTGTTTCTCTTAACAGCCAGGGTCTTTTTGCGAGCTGCCTTCGCTGGTTTTTCTTGGGTTTTCCTTTTCCAGAAAGGATCATTCTCCTGTTTAAGGGAATAAAAGCATATTAAGCCAAGCAATATGGACGGATCAAAGCAAAGCAAAGGGACGGAGGAATTTCTTACCGACGATGGTTTATTGGTCACACAGAAGGGTGCCAAGCCGGTCTGACTGCACTTTTCCAGAGGTATATTCAACAGCTTCTTGACGGAGTTGTTAACCTCATTTTCGGGTAGCACCATCTCTGTGTGGCGCAAAGGGTCCTTGGGGTTCCCAGTATACTCACACATTAAACCGGAATGCCGCCTTAGCGGGAGAATACTCCAAGAAAGCCAGCAGCGAACGAAGTCAACTCCTGTTAGTCCATTGGCTACAAAGGCCCTGAGCTTTGAAAGCCGAGGAGCATATTGAGCTCACTACTGGGCACTTAAGCGCTGTGGAAAAGGGTGATCCTCTGGAAGACGGTGGGGGCGATAACCCGGCAGTGGATTTTCACCTTCCGGTGAAGTGTCTACACAGTAGAACCAAGTTTGATTCCAGTCCTTTGGATGGCTGTGGAGAGTGGCATGAGGAAAACTAACGTCCTTCCTCTTATGAATAGTCATTTCGCCAAGTTCAGTGTTTGGGCCATCATGAAATTCAGTCCGACGGTTTAAGTGGAAGAAGTACCGGAATAGCTCCACTGTTGGCTGCTCTTGTAGATATGCTTCACAGAAAACTTGGAAGTTGCAAACGTTTGGTACATAATTGGGACCAATGTCTTGTGGATGAAGCTGAAAGTTTGCTAACACATCACGGAAAAACTTTGACCCAGGAGGGTTGAATCCCCGGGCCAAATGATCAAAGAAGACAATGATTTCTCCTTCCTTGGGCTTTGGAGGACATTCTGATCCGGGAGCCCTCTAGTGAAGGACATCCTTTGGGCCTAAAGTGCCAATTGAGGCCATTTTCTCTAAATTGTCCTCGGTGATCCGGGATGGGACCCAGTTGCAGGAGACAAACTGTTTGGCTGTGGTAGTCATCTTTCCGAAAGGGAAGGCTGAAAATACAATGAAGATCCGATTTGTTATCTACGCAGATTTAAACCGGTATGCTCTATGAAGATACTGATCTAAACGGCGGTTTAAGCAGGGGCCTAATGGTATCTACTGAGTTAAATATCTGGAACAACTATAACCATGACGTCTACCGGATTATGAAGTTTGAAAAAAGTTAAACCGCCAACACAAGCAGATAAGACGCAGATCTAAAGTGTGGGGAAACAACTTTCACGCAAGCAGCAGTAAGATACGGATCTACATCATATGGAAAATTCAGAAATAATTCAAGTTATATTCAGCAGACGCGATGAAGGTCCTAAACAGATTCAGTATAACTAGCAGTATTGGGAGAGATAAAATTACAATGACGGAGCGGAGTCATGCTTATGGTGGTTGACCTAATGTTTGAGATCTACGGCGAAATACTGCCTATGGCGAAGAACTGCAAAGAACTGCAAAGAACAGGGACTCATCTACGAGCTCGCATAAAACCCTAGAACTGAGATCTATAAGAAGGGGAGAAGAAGACGTACCCGAGATGATGGGTGCGGAGAGGCACTGGCGAATCTCTGGAAGCGTTCAGGTTGATGCAGCGGCCGGGCTCGACGAAGACGCAGAACTCGACGGACGGCGGCGGAGCTCGAGCGCAAGAATATGGAGGAAGTGTTGGAGATATGCCCTAGAGGCAATAATAAAAGCATTATTATTATATCTCCTTGTTCATGATAATTGTCTGTTATTCATGCTTGAATTGTATTGTACGGAAACAGCGATACATGTGGGAATACATAGACCAAAATGAGTCCCTGGTAGGCCTCTAGTAGCCAGCTCGTTGATCAACATATGGTCATGGTTTCCTGACCATGGACATGAGATGTCGGTGATAACGGGATCACATCATTAGGAGAATGATGTGATGGACAAGACCCAAACTTGAGCATAACACGAGATCGTATAGTTCGTAATGCATAAGCTTTTCAGTGTCAAGTATTTATTCCTTAGACCATGAGGTTGTACAACTCCCGGATACCGTAGGAGTGCTTTGGGTGTGCCAACCGTCACAACGTAACTGGGTGGCTATAAAGGTACACATCGGGTATCTCCGAAAGTGTCTGTTGAGTTGGTACGAACCAAGACTGGGATGTTGTCACTCCGTATGACGGAGAGGTACCTCTGGGCCCACTCGGTAAGTCATCATCATAATGAGCTCAATGTGACCAAGTAGTTAGTCACGGGATGATGAATTACGGATCGAGTAAAGAGACTTGCCATAACGAGATTGAACAAGGTATTGGGAATACCGACGATCGAATCTCGGGCAAGTACCGTACCGATGGACAAAGGGAATAACATACGGGATTGAGTGAATCCTTGACACGGTGGTTCATCCGATGAAGATCATCGAGGAACACGTGGGAACCAACATGGGTATCCAGATCCCGCTGTTGGTTATTGACCGGAGAGTGGTCTCGGTCATGTCTACGTGTCTCCCGAACCCGTAGGGTCTACACACTTAAGGTTCGGTAACGCTAGGGTCGTAGAGATTAATGCACGTGGAAACCCGAAAGTTGTTCGGAGTCCCGGATGAGATCCCGGACGTCACGAGGAGTTCCGGAATGGTCCGGAGGTAAAGATTGATATATGGGAAGTCCAGTTTCGGCCAACGGGTGATCTCCGGGGGTCACCGGGAGCGTCCCGGGACCACCGGAGGGGCCCCGGGGGTCCACCGGGTGGGGCCCCTAGGCCGCGAGGGGATGTGACCAGCCCTCTGGGCTGGCGCACCACCAAAGGGGGCCCACCTCCCCTGCGCCTAGGGTTCCAACCCTAAAGGGGAGGGGGGGCTCCACTTGCCTTGGGGGGCAAGGAACCCCCCCTTGGCCGCCGCCCCCTTGCAGATTGGATCTGCAGGGGGTCCAGGCGCCCCCCTGGCCCCTATATATATGTGGGGGGGGGAGAGGGCAGCCGCACCTGATCCCTGGCGCCTCTCCCGCTCCCGTCACACCCCATACTCCCAACGCAGGGCGCCCTGCGAAGCCCTGCTGCGACATCCACTGCATCCGTCATCACGTCGTCGTGCTGCCGGATCTCTGACGACTTCTCCTCCCCCCTTGCTGGATCAAGAAGGAGGTGACGTTGCTGCACCGTACGTGTGTTGAACGCGGAGGTGCCGTCCGTTCGGCGCTAGATCATCGGTGACGAAGAACGTGAAGAGTACGACTACTTCATCCTTGCTTCGTTGAAAGCTTCCGCACGTAATCTTCATAACGGTATGTAGATGCACTCTTAGTTACTCGTTGCTAGATGTCTCCATACTTGGATCTTGGTGAAGACGTAGAAATTTTTTGATTTATGCTACGTTCCCCAACAGTGGTATCAGAGCCTAGGTTTTATGCGTAGCATCTTGGCACGAGTAGAACACAAAGCAGTTGTGGGCGTATGATCTTGTTCAACTTTCTTACCGTTACTAGTCAATCTTGATTCGGCGGTATTGTGGGATGAAGCGGCCCGGACCAACCTTACACGTACGCTTACGTGAGACTGGTTCCACCGACAGTCATGCACTAGATGCATAAGGTGGCTGGCGGGTGTCTGTCTCTCCTACTTTAGTCGGATCGGATTCGATGAAAAGGGTCCTTATGAAGGGTAAATAGAAGTTGACAAATCACGTTGTGGTTTTGGCGTAGGTAAGAAACGTTCTTGCTAGAAATCCTATAGAAGCCACGTAAAACTTGCAACAACAATTAGAGGACGTCTAACTTGTTTTTGCAGCATGTGTTTTGTGACGTGGTATGGCCAAGAACGAAGATGTGATGAATGATATATGTGATGTATGAGATTGATCATGTTTTTGTAATAGGGAATCACGACTTGCATGTCGATGAACTTGACAACCGGCAGGAGCCATAGGAGTTGTCTTTATTATTGTATGACCTGCGTGTCACTGAATAACGCCATGTAATTACTTTACTTCGTTGCTAAACGTTAGCTATAGTAGTAGAAGTAATAGTTGGCGTGACGACTTCCTCAAGACACGATGATGGAGATCATGATGATGAAGATCATGGTGTCGAGCCGGTGACAAGATGATCATGGTGCCCCGAAGATGGAGATCCAAGGAGCAAGATGATATTGGCCATATCATGTCACTATAATTGATTGCATGTGATGTTTATCATGTTTTTGCATCTTGTTTACTTAGAACGACGGTAGTAAATAAGATGATCTCTCACTAAAATTTCAAGCAATGTGTTTCCCCTAACTGTGCACCGTTGCTAAAGCTCGTTGTTCCGAAGCACCACGTGATGATCGGGTGTGATAGGTTCTAACGTTCACATACAACGGGTGTAAGACAGATTTACACACGCGATACACTTAGGGTTCACTTGACGAGCCTAGCATGTACAGACATGGCCTCGGAACACGGAAGACCGAAAGGTCGAACACGAGTCGTATAGAAGATACGATCAACATGAAGATGTTCACCGTTTTTGACTAGTCCGTCTCACGTGATGATCGGACACGGACTACTCGATTCGGATCGTGTATCACTTAGATGCCCAGAGAGATGTCATTCTGAGTGGGAGTTCATTAAAATTTGATTAAGATGAACTTAATTATCATGAACTTAGTCTAAATTCATTACAATATCTCTTGTAGATCAAATGGCCCACGCTCAGGTTTCCCTCAACTTCAACGCGTTCCTAGAGAAAACCAAGCTGAAAGACGATGGTAGCAACTATACGGATTGGGTCCGTAACCTGAGGATTATCCTCATAGCTGCCAAGAGATCATATGTCCTAGAAGCACCGCTAGGTGATGCACCTGCTCCCGATGCGGACCAAGACGTTTTGAACGTCTGGCAGTCGCGTAGTGATGATTACTCCCTGGTTCAGTTCGGCATGCTTTACAGTTTAGAATCGGGGCTCCAAAAGCGTTTTGAGCACCATGGAGCATACGAGATGTTCGAAGAGCTGAAAATGGTTTTCCAAGCTCATGCCCGAGTCGAGAGATATGATGTCTCCGACGCATTCTACAACTGTAAGATGGAGGAGAACAGTTCTGTCAGTGAGCACATCCTCAAGATTTCAGGATTGCACAATCGCTTGTCTCAACTGGGAATGAATCTCCCAGATGAAGCGGTCGTTGACAGAATCCTCCAGTCGCTCCCACCAAGCTTCAAGAGCTTCGTGCTGAACTTCAATATGCAGGGGATGGAGAAGTCCATTCCCGAGGTGTATTCGATGCTGAAATCAGCGGAGGTTGACATCAAGAAAGAACATCAAGTGTTGATGGTCAATAAAACCACTAAGTTCAAGAAAGGCAAGGGGAAAAAGAACTTCAAGAAGGACGGCAAGCAAGTTGCCGTGCCTGGCAAGCCTGTTGCCGGGAAGAAGCCAAAGTATGGACCCAAGCCAGAGACTGAGTGCTTTTATTGCAAGGGAACGGGTCACTGGAAGCGGAACTGCCCCAAATACTTAGCAGACAAGAAGGCCGGCAACGTCAAAGGTATATATGATATACATGTTATTGATGTGTACCTTACCAGCGCTCGTAGTAGCTCCTGGGTATTCGATACCGGTGCAGTTGCTCACATTTGTAACTCAAAACAGGAGCTGCGGAATAAACGGAGACTGGCGAAGGATGAGGTGACGATGCGCGTCGGGAATGGTTCAAGGTCGATGTGATCGCCGTCGGCACGCTGCCTCTACATCTACCCTCGGGATTAGTTTTGAACCTGAATAATTGTTATTTAGTACCAGCTTTGAGCATGAACATTGTTTCTGGATCTCGTCTTATGCGAGATGGATATTCTTTCAAATCGGAGAATAATGGTTGTTCTATTTATTTGAGAGATATGTTTTATGGTCATGCCCCGCTGGTCAATGGTTTATTTTTGATGAATCTCGAACGTAGTAATACACATATTCATAGTGTAGATGCCAAAAGATGTAAAGTTGATAATGATAGTCCCACATACTTGTGGCATTGCCGCCTTGGTCATATTGGTGTCAAACGTATGAAGAAGCTCCATTCGGATGGACTTATAGAGTCTCTAGATTATGAATCATTTGACACGTGCGAACCATGCCTCTTGGGCAAGATGACCAAGACTCCGTTCTCCGGAACAATGGAGCGAGCAACCAACTTGTTGGAAATCATACATACTGATGTGTGCGGTCCAATGAGTGTTGAGGCTCGCGGAGGCTACCGTTATGTTCTCACCCTCACGGATGACTTGAGTAGATATGGGTATATCTATTTGATGAAACACAAGTCTGAGACCTTTGAAAAGTTCAAGGAATTTCAGAATGAGGTTGAGAATCAATGTGACAGAAAAATAAAGTTCTTGCGATCGGATCGTGGGGGTGAATATTTAAGTCATGAATTTGGCACACACCTTAGGAGCTGTGGAATTGTTTCACAATTGACACCGCCCGGAACACCTCAACGTAACGGTGTGTCCGAACGTCGAAATCGTACTCTGTTGGACATGGTGCGATCTATGATGTCCCTCACCGATTTACCGCTATCTTTTTGGGGTTATGCTTTAGAGACCGCCACATTCACTTTAAATAGGGCTCCGTCAAAATCCGTTGAGACGACTCCATATGAACTTTTGTTTGGCAAGAAACCGAAGCTGTCGTTTCTGAAAGTTTGGGGTTGCGATGCTTATGTCAAGAAACTTCAACCTGAAAAGCTCGAACCCAAATCGGAGAAATGCGTCTTCATAGGATACCCAAAGGAAACTATTGGGTACACCTTCTACCACAGATCCGAAGGCAAAGTCTTTGTTGCCAAGAATGGATGCTTTCTGGAGAAAGAGTTTCTTTCGAAAGAAGTGAGTGGGAGGAAAGTAGAACTTGATGAGGTGATAGTCACCCCTCCTGGACCGGAAAGTAGCGCAGCGCAGGAAACTGTTCCTGAGGTGCCTGCACCGACAAGGGAGGAAGATAATGATAATGATCATGAAGAAACAGATCAAGTTACTACTGAACTTCGAAGGTCCACAAGGGCACGTTCCGCACCAGAGTGGTACGGCAACCCTGTCCTAGAAATCATGTTGTTGGACAATGGTGAACCTTCGAACTATGAAGAAGCGATGGCGGGCCCAGATTCCAATAAATGGCTTGGAGCCATGAAATCCGAGATAGAATCCATGTATGAAAACAAAGTATGGACTTTGGTGGACTTGCCTGATGATAGGCACGCCATAGAAAATAAATGGATATTTAAGAAGAAGACAGACGCAGATGGTAATGTGACCATCTATAAAGCTCGGCTTGTCGCTAAGGGTTATCGACAAGTTCAAGGGATTGACTACGACGAGACTTTCTCTCCCGTAGCGATGCTGAAGTCAGTCAGAATCATGTTAGCTATTGCCGCATTCTATGATTATGAGATATGGCAAATGGACGTCAAAACAACATTCCTTAATGGCTTCCTCAAGGAAGAGTTGTATATGATGCAACCGGAAGGTTTTGTCGATCCAGAGAACGCTGACAAGGTATGCAAGCTCCAGCACTCGATTTACGGGCTGGTGCAGGCATGTCGGAGTTGGAATATTCGCTTTGATGAGGTGATCAAAGCGTTTGGCTTTATACAGACTTATGGAGAAGCCTGTATTTACAAGAAAGTGAGTGGGAGCTCTGTAGCATTTCTCATATTATATGTGGATGACATATTGCTGATGGGAAATGTTATAGAATTCTTGGAAAATGTAAAGGCCTATTTGAATAAAAGTTTTTCAATGAAGGACCTTGGAGAAGCTGCTTACATATTAGGCATCAAAATCTATAGAGATAGATCGAGACGCCTCATTGGTCTTTCACAAAGTACATACCTTGACAAAATATTGAAGAAGTTCAATATGGATCAGTCAAAGAAAGGATTCTTGCCTGTTTTGCAAGGTATGAGATTGAGTAAGACTCAGTCACCGACCACGGCAGAAGATAGAGAAAAGATGAGTGTCATTCCCTATGCCTCGGCAATAGGTTCTATCATGTATGCCATGCTGTGTACCAGACCTGCTGTGAACCTTGCCATAAGTTTGGTAGGGAGGTACCAAAGTGATCCCGGTACGGAACACTGGACAGCGGTCAAGAACATCCTGAAGTACCTGAAAAGGACTAAGGATATGTTTCTCGTTTATGGAGGTGACGAAGAGCTCGTCGTAAAGGGTTACGTCGATGCTAGCTTCGACACAGATCTGGATGACTCTAAGTCGCAAACCGGATACGTGTATATTTTGAATGGAGGGGCAGTCAGCTGGTGCAGTTGCAAGCAAAGCATGGTGGCAGCATGTACATGTGAAGCGGAGTACATAGCTGCTTCTGAAGCAGCGCAGGAAGGAGTCTGGATGAAGGAGTTCATCACCGACTTAGGAGTCATTCCAAGCGCGTCAAGCCCGATGGCTCTCTTCTGTGACAACACTGGTGCTATTGCTATTACCAAGGAGCCCAGGTTTCACAAGAAGACCAAGCACATCAAGCGCCGTTTCAACTCCATCCGGAATTATGTTCAGGATGGAGATATAGATATTTGTAAAGTGCATACGGATCTGAATGTAGCAGACCAGTTGACTAAACCTCTTTCACGAGCAAAACATGATCAACACCAGAACTCTATGGGTGTTCGATTCATCACAATGTAACTAGATTATTGACTCTAGTGCAAGTGGGAGACTGTTGGAGATATGCCCTAGAGGCAATAATAAAAGCATTATTATTATATCTCCTTGTTCATGATAATTGTCTGTTATTCATGCTTGAATTGTATTGTACGGAAACAACGATACATGTGTGAATACATAGACCAAAATGAGTCCCTGGTAGGCCTCTAGTAGCCAGCTCGTTGATCAACAGATGGTCATGGTTTCCTGACCATGGACATGAGATGTCGGTGATAACGGGATCACATCATTAGGAGAATGATGTGATGGACAAGACCCAAACTTGAGCATAACACGAGATTGTATAGTTCGTAATGCATAAGCTTTTCAGTGTCAAGTATTTATTCCTTAGACCATGAGGTTGTACAACTCCTGGATACCGTAGGAGTGCTTTGGGTGTGCCAACCGTCACAACGTAACTGGGTGGCTATAAAGGTACACATCGGGTATCTCCGAAAGTGTCTGTTGAGTTGGTACGAACCAAGACTGGGATGTTGTCACTCCGTATGACGGAGAGGTACCTCTGGGCCCACTCGGTAAGCCATCATCATAATGAGCTCAATGTGACCAAGTAGTTAGTCACGGGATGATGAATTACGGATCGAGTAAAGAGACTTGCCATAACGAGATTGAACAAGGTATTGGGAATACCGACGATCGAATCTCGGGCAAGTACCGTACCGATGGACAAAGGGAATAACATACGGGATTGAGTGAATCCTTGACACGGTGGTTCATCCGATGAAGATCATCGAGGAACACGTGGGAACCAACATGGGTATCCAAATCCCGCTGTTGGTTATTGACCGGAGAGTGGTCTCGGTCATGTCTACGTGTCTCCCGAACCCGTAGGGTCTACACACTTAAGGTTCGGTAACGCTAGGGTCGTAGAGATTAATGCACGTGGAAACCCGAAAGTTGTTCGGAGTCCCGGATGAGATCCCGGACGTCACGAGGAGTTCCGGAATGGTCCGGAGGTAAAGATTGATATATGGGAAGTCCAGTTTCGGCCAACGGGTGATCTCTGGGGGTCACCGGGAGCGTCCCGGGACCACCGGAGGGGCCCCGGGGGTCCACCGGGTGGGGCCACCCATCCCGGTGGGGCCCCTAGGCCGTGAGGGGATGTGACCAGCCCTCTGGGCTGGCGCACCACCAAAGGGGGCCCACCTCCCCTGCGCCTAGGGTTCCAACCCTAAAGGGGAGGGGGGGCTCCACTTGCCTTGGGGGGCAAGGAACCCCCCCTTGGCCGCCGCCCCCTTGCAGATTGGATCTGCAGGGGGTCCAGGCGCCCCCCTGGCCCCTATATATATGTGGGGGGGGGGAGAGGGCAGCCGCACCTGATCCCTGGCGCCTCTCCCCCTCCCGTCACACCCCATACTCCCAACGTAGGGCGCCCGGCGAAGCCCTGCTGCGACATCCACTGCATCCGTCATCACGCCGTCGTGCTGCCGGATCTCTGACGACTTCTCCTCCCCCCTTGCTGGATCAAGAAGGAGGTGACGTTGCTGCACCGTACGTGTGTTGAACGCGGAGGTGCCGTCCGTTCGGCGCTAGATCATCGGTGACGAAGAACGTGAAGAGTACGACTACTTCATCCTTGCTTCGTTGAAAGCTTCCGCACGTAATCTTCATAACGGTATGTAGATGCACTCTTAGTTACTCGTTGCTAGATGTCTCCATACTTGGATCTTGGTGAAGACGTAGAATTTTTTTGATTTATGCTACGTTCCCCAACAGGAAGAAGA
>LR738712.1:123213024-123310871 GCA_902687465.1 Secale cereale | reverse complement strand
AAGGAGGCGCCCCTCTGCCCTATTTATAAGCCGAAGGGATAAAACGGTAGGCGCGGGAATCGAGGAGCCCAAAAGGCGGATATGGACGATACTGTCGCCTCGATCTTCAGAGCTTTAATGAATAAAAGGTAAAAACAGGTACAAGTATTAAATGCGCAGATGTCGTCACGATGGTTTAAAGTGATCTGAGGAAATGACGTCACGCCGGTTTACAAAGCATGCTAAAGCTGCGGAAAGGGAAATTTGTACAAGACTTTGAAGATTGACATGAACAGGTTCAAATCAATCTGGGGCCTAATGTCAGGGATATTACTACCAGGTATAAACCGCCCAGGAGGGGCCGGTTTATGTTATCAAGATTATTTTGAAGCCCAGCGGAGCATGAAGCAAGAGACTTTAGCCCAAGAGGTTTAGAGCCCAAGTGTTAGGGCCCATGATTTGTAAACCGCCATACTATGTAACTTGAGATGTAAGATAGAAAGAAGAGAGACCGAGGCGGACACGTTTATGAGCCGGCCTCGGGACTCAGTAAACCGTACCGGGCGTCACCTCTTATATAAAGGGACGACCCGACAACGGTTCAAGGGGGACAACTACAGATCGAGACATAGGCAAAGCGGATTCGATCTCTGGTCATCGAAACACTAGCAATACACACCAAACTAGACGTAGGCTTTTACCTTCATCGAAGGGGCCGAACTAGTATAAAATCCCTGTGTCCTTGTCCGCTTTAACCCCTTTAAGCTAACCCGTAGCGATGGCCTCACGACTAAGTCCTTTTGCTAGGACATCTGCCGTGACAAAACAACGACAATTTTCTTTGCTTTTAATTCTGTTTAGTAATAGATAATTCATATAGCTTCTGGTTAGATGTGGTTTTGTGTTTTAGTTAGTGTTTGTGCCAAGTAGAACCTTTGGGAAGACTTGGGTGAAGTCTTTGCGATCTTGCTGTAAAAAACAGAAACTTTTGCGCTCACGAGATTTGCTGCCATTTTTTTACTGGAGAGTGGTTTTAAGTTGATTCTTTTTGCAGATGATTAATAGACAAATTCCTAACATCCACCAATTTATTTCAGAATTTTTAGAGTTACATAAGTATTCTAAAGTTACAGATTGCTACAGACTGTTGTGTTTTTGATAGATTCTGTTTTTCGTGTGTTGTTTGCTTATTTTGATGAATCTATGAGTAGTATCGGGGGGTATGAACCATAGAGAAGTTGGAATACATTAGGTTTAACACCAATATAAATAAATAATGAGTTCAATACAGTACCTTAAAGTGATGGTTTGTTTTCTTATACTAACGGAGCTCACGAGATTTTCTGTTAAGTTTTGTGTTGTCATGTTTTCAAGTTTTTGGGTAAGGATTTGGTGGACTATGGAATAGAGAGTGGCAAGAGCCTAAGCTTGGGGATTCCCAAGGCACCCCAAGTTAAAATTCAAGGACAACTAAAAGCCTAAACTTAGGGATGCCGCGGGAAGGCATCCCCTCTTTCGCCTTCGTCTATCGGTAACTTTACTTGAGACTATATTTTTATTCACCACATGATATGTGTTTTGCTTGGAGCGTCTTGTATGATTTGAGTCTTTGCTTTTTAGTTTACCGCAATCATCCTTGCTGTACACACCTTTTGGGAGAGACACACATGAATCGGAATTTATTAGAATACTCTATGTGCTTCACTTATATCTTTTGAGCTAGATAGTTTTGCTCTAGTGCTTCACTTATATCTTTTTAGAGCACGGCGGTGGTTTTATTTTATAGAAATTATTGATCTCTCATGCTTCACTTATATTATTTTGAGAGTCCATTAGAACAACATGGTAATTTGCTTTGGTTATAAAATTAGTCCTAATATGATAGACATCCAAGATGGGTATAATAAAAACTTTCATATAAAGTGCATTGAATATTATGAGAAGTTTGATACTTGATGATTGTTTTGAGATATGAGGATGGTGATATTAGAGTAATGCTAGTAGAGTAGTTGTGAATTTGAGAAATACCTGTGTTGAGGTTTGCAAGTCCCGTAGCATGCACGTATGGTAACCGTTGTGTGAAAAATTTGAAGCATGAGGTATTTCATTGATTGTCATCCTTTGTGTGGAGGTCGGGATTATGCGATGGTTAACTCCTACCAACCCTTCCCCTAGGAGCATGCGTGTAGTACTTTGTTTTGATGACTTGTAGATTTTTGCAATAAGTATGTGAGTTATTTATGACTAATTTTGAGTCCATGGATTATACGCACTCTCACCCTTCCACCATTGCTAGCCTTTCTTGTACGGCGCAACTTTCGTCGGTACCATATACCTTCCTCAAAACAGCCACCATACCTACCTATCATGGCATTTCCATAGCCATTCCGAGATATATTGCCATGCAACTTTCCACCATTTCATTTATTATGACACGCTTCATCATTGTCATATTGCCATGCATGATCATGTAGTTGACATCGTATTTGTGGCAAGGCCACCATCCATCATTTTTCATACATGTCACTCTTGATTCATTGCACATCCCGGTACACCGCCGGAGGCATTCACATATAGTCATTCTTTGTTCTAGTATCGATTTGTAATATCGAGTTGTAAGTAAATAAAAATGTGATGATCATCATTATTAGAGCATTGTCCCTAAAAAATGAAAAAAAGAAAGACCAAAGAAAAAAAGGAAGGCCCAAAAAAAGAAAAAAAGGACAATGTTACTATCTTCTTTTTTTCCACACTTATGCTTCTAAGTAGCACCATGATCTTCATGATAGAGAGTCTCTTGTTTTGTCGCTTTCATATACTAGTGGGAATTTTCATTATAGAACTTGGCTTGTATATTCCAACGATGGGCTTACTCAAATGTCCTAGGTTTCCATGAGCAAGCATGTTGGATGCACACCCACTTAGTTTCTTTTGTTGAGCTTTCATACATTTATAGCTCTAGTGCATCGTTGCATGGCAATCCCTACTCACTCACATTGATATCTATTGATGGGTATCTCCATAGCCCATTAATACGCCTAGTTGATGTGAGACCATCTTCCTCCTTTTTGTCTTCTCCACAACCACCACTCTATTCCACCTATAGTGCTATATCCATGGCTCACGCTCATGTATTGCGTGAAAGTTGAAAAAGTTTGAAAAAATTTAAGTATGAAACAATTGCTTGGCTGAAACCGGGGTTCTGCATGATTTGGGTATTTTGTGTGACGAAGATGGAGCATAACCAAACTATATGATTTTGTAGGGATGAACTTTCTTTGGCCATGTTATTTTGAGAAGACATAATTGCTTTGTTAGTATGCTTGAAGTATTATTATTCTTATGTCAATATTAAACTTTTGTCTTGAATCTTCAGATCTGAACATTCATGCCACAATAAAGAAAATTACATTGAGAATTATGTTGGGTAGCATTGCACATCAAAAATTCTGTTTTTATGATTTACCTACTCGAGGATGAGCAGGAATTAAGCTTGGGGATCCTTGATATGTCTCCAACGTATCAATAATTTTTTATTGTTCCATGCTATTATATTATTTGTTTTGGATGTTTAATGGGCTTTATTATACACTTTTATATTATTTTTGGGACTAACCTACTAACCCAAGGCCTAGTGCAAATTGCTATTTTTTTTGCCTATTTTAGTGTTTCACAGAAAAGGAATATCAAACGGAGTCCAAATGGAATGAAACCTTCGGGAGGATCGTTTTTGGAACAAACGCAACCCAGAAGACTTGGAGTACACGCCAGGGAAGCCACGAGGTGGCCACGAGGCAGGGGGCGCGCCGCCCACCCTCGTGGGCCCCTCGTAGCTCCACCGACATATTTCTTCGTCCTATATATACTCATATACACTGAAAACATCAGGGCCTGTTCCGGAGCTCCACCGGAGGGGGCATCGATCACGGAGGGCTTCTACATCAACACCATAGCCTCTCCGATGAGTTGTTAGTAGTTTACCACAGACCTTTGGGTCCATAGTTATTAGCTAGATGGCTTCTTCTCTCTCTTTGGATCTCAATACAAAGTTCTCCTCGATCTTCTTGGAGATCTATTCGATGTAATTCTTTTTGCGGTGTGTTTGTCGAGATCCGATGAATTGTGGGTTTATGATAAAGATTATCTATGAACAATATTTGGTTCTTCTCTGAATTCTTATATGCATGATTAAAATATCTTTGCAAGTCTCTTCGAATTATCAGTTTGGTTTGGCCTACTGGATTGATCTTTTTTGCAATGGGAGAAGTGCTTAGCTTTGGGTTCAATCTTGCGGTGTCCTTTCCCAGTGGCAGCAGGGGCATCAAGGCACGTATAGTATTTTTGCCATCGAGGATAAAAAGATGGGGTTTATATCATATTGCATGAGTTTATCCCTCTACATCATGTCATCTTGCTTAAAGCGTTACTATGTTCTTATGAACTTAATACTGTAGATGCATGCTGGATAGCGGTCGATGTGTGGAGTAATAGTAGTAGATGCAGAATCGTTTCGGTCTACTTGTCACGGACGTGATGCCTATATACATGATCATGCCTAGATATTCTCATAACTATGCGCTTTTCTATCAATTGCTCGACAGCAATTTGTTCACCCACCGTAGAATCTGCTATCTTGAGAGAAGCCACTAGTGAAACATATGGCCCCCGGGTCTATCTTCCATTATATTAATCTTCCATCAACTAGTTATCTTTACTGTTCTTTTATTTTGCAATCTTTAATTTTCAATCTATACAACAAAAATACAAAAAATATTTATCCTATTATCTCTATCAGATCTCACTTTTGCAAGTGGCCGAGAAGGGATTGACAACCCCTTTATCGCGTTGGTTGCAAGGTTCTTATTTGATTGTGCACGTACGAGGAACTTGCATGTAGTCTCCTACTGGATTGATACCTTGGGTCTAAAAAACCGAGGGAAATACTTACGCTACTTTGCTGCATCACCCTTTCCTCTTCAAGGGAAAAATAACACATGCTCAAGAGGTAGCCATGGCGACCTAGGGCTTGGCCGCCACCCCCTAGGGGCCCTGCCTTGCCCTGCGCCCCCTTTCCTTGTTTACGGAAGGGGGAGGAAAGAGGGGGGGGGGGCAAGGAAGGAAGGGGGGGGGGTCCTACTCCACACTTTCCTTTCCCTTCCCCTCTTTCCTTCTCCTCCACATAGGGCCGGCCTCTATGGAGCGCACCAGCCCTTGTGGGCTGGTGTGTTCCCTCTCTTGGCCCATAAGGCCCATAGCTTTTTGCCGAGGGTGCCCGGAACTCTTTTCCGATGATCCGATAAGTACCCGGTACCCTCCGAAACACTTCCGGTGTCCGAATATCATTGTCATGTATATAAATCTTTACCTCTCGACCATGTAGAGACTTCTCGTCATGTCCGTGATCTCATCCGGGACTCCGAACAACATTCGGTCACCAAATCACATAACTCATACACAACTGTATATCATCAATGAACGTTAACCGTGCGGACCCTACGGGTTCAAGAACTATGTAGACATGACCGAGACACCTCTCCGGTCAATAACCAATAGTGGAACCTGGATGCCCATATTGGTTCCTACATATTCTATGAAGATCTTTAACGGTCGAACCGTTATGACAACATACGCAATTGCCTTTGTATGTCGGTATGTTACTTGCCCAAGATTCGATCATCGGTATCTCTATACCTGGTTCAATATTATTATCGGCAAGTCTCTTTACTCATTCCGGAATACATCATCTTGTAACTAACTCATTAGTCATTTGCTTGCAAGGCTTCTTATGATGTGTATTACCGAGGGGGGCCAGAGATACCTCTTCGATACTCGGAGTGACAATTCCAATCTCGATCCATGCCAACTCAACAAACACCTTCGGAGTGTAGAGCATCTTTATGATCACCCAGTTACGTTGTGATGTTTGATAGCACACAAGGTATTCCTCTGGTATCCGGGAGTTGCATGATCCCATGGTCTAAGGAACATGTATTTGACATAAAAGAAAGTAGTAGCAAAAACTAAACGATCATATGCTAAGCTAACAAATGGGTCTTGTCCATCACATCATTCTCCTAATGATGTGATCCCGTTATCAAATGACAACTCATGTCCATGGTTAGGAAACATTTACTACCTTTGATCAACGAGCTAGTCTAGTAGAGGCTCAGTAGGGACATGGTATTTGTTTATGTATTCACACATTTATTTTAGTTTCCGGTCAATACAATTCTAGCATGAATAATAAACATTTATCATGAATAAGGAAATATAAAATAATAATAACTTTATTGCCTCTATGGCATATTTCCATCAGTCTCCCACTTGCACTAGAGTCAATAATCTAGGTTACATTGCAATGAATCTAACACCCATCGAGTCTTGGTGTTGATCATGTTTTGCCGACGGAAGAGGCTTAGTCAACGGGTCTGCCACATTCAAATCTGTTTGTACTTTGGAAATTTATATGTCTCCATCCTTGACCTTTTCATGAATGGAGTTGAAGCATCTATTGATGTGTTTTGTTCTCTTGTGAAACCTGGATTCCTCCGCCAAGTCAATTGATCCATTGTTCTCACAAAAGATTGTCATTGGACCCGATGCACCAGGTATTACACCTAGATCGGATACGAACTCCTTCATACAGACTCCTTCATGTGCTGCTTCAGAAGCAGCTATGTACTCCGCTTCACACGTAGATCCCGCCACGACGCTCTGCTTGGAACTGCACCAACTGATAGCTCCACCATTCAATAAAAATACGTATCCGGTATGTGACTTAGAGTCATCTGGATCTGTGTCGAAGCTAGCATCGATGTAACCCTTTACAACGAGCTCTTCGTCACCTCCATAAACGAGAAACATATCCTTAGTCCTTTTCAGGTACTTCATGATGTTCTTGACCGCTGTCCAGTGATCCACTCCTAGATTACTTTGGTACCTCCCTACCAAATTTATGGCAAGGCACACATCAGATCTGGTACACAACATAGCATACATGATAGAACCTATGGCTGAGGCATAGGGAATGACTTTCATTTTCTCTCTATCTTCTGTAGTGGTCGGGCATTGAGCCTGACTCAATTTCACACCTTGTAACATAGGCAAGAACCCTTTCTTTGACTGATCCATTTTGAACTTCTTAAAAACTTTGTCAAGGTATGTGCTTTGTGAAAATCCTATTAAGCATCTTGATCTATCTCTATAGATCTTGCTGCCCAATATATAAGCAGCTTCATCGACGTCTTTCACTGAAAAATCCTTATTCGAGTATCCTTTTATGCTATCCAGGAATTCTACATCATTTCCAGTCAACAATATGTCATCCACATATAATATCAGAAATGCTACAGAGCTCCCACTCACTTTCTTGTAAATACACGCTTCATCGTAAGTCTGTATAAAACCATATGCTTTGATCACCTCATCAAAGTGTATATTCCAACTTCGAGATGCTTGCACTGGTCCCTAGATGGATCGCTGGAGTTACACACTTTATTAGCACCTTTAGGATTGACAAAACCTTCTGGTTGCATCATATACAACTCTTCTTTCAGAAACCCATTAAGGAATGCAATTTTGACATCCATTTGCCAGATTTCGTAATCATAAAATGTGGTAATTGCTAACATGATTTGGACAGACTTAGGCATCGCTACGGGTGAGAAAGTCTCATCGTAGTCAACTCCTTGAACTTGTCGAAAACATGTGCAGCCCCAAACGAGGGGATCGGCCCTCCAGAGTACGCCTGGGGAGGCACTGCCCCAGGCGGCCCGCCAAACGATGGTGGCGGAGCTGCTGAATACGGAGCTGATTGAGTTGTTGCTACACAAGAGCCGCGGAAAGGGGCAGGCTGTGACACCGCAACAGGTGGGCCACCGTACGGACGAACATGGGATGCCCCAGGAGGACCTCAGAACGGTGCCCGTTGCACCTGCGGAGGCAGCACAGACGGTGGGCCATTGAAGGGAGATCTCTGTTGCGGCTGTAACGACTGCGTAGAGGGAGGGGCGCCAAAGGGAGCGGACTGCTGGACCTACTCCGTGGGTGGACCACTGAGGGGAGGGGACTGCTGGATCGGCGTTGCAGGCCGGGCAAAGAGTGAGCCCAGCTGCAACGGCGAAGGCGGACTAGAAGGGAACATGCGGGCGCCAGGAGGTGGTGCCTGCGGACCTCAGATCGACAAAGGCACGGGGCCATCCCCTAGCAGCGGACCGGCGGAGGCAAATGGCGTGGGAGCGTGCGAGATCTGGAGGTTAGAGAAGGAAGTCGGGAGAGTTGAGGCTGGACCCCCTGGGTTGGGGCGGGTCTAGGGTTTTGTAGCATGAAAGGGGGCGGCGGCCTCGACATGGGAGGCGACGATGGCGACATCGAGAACAATCGACGGCGCAAATCGGGATCTGGGGAGAACACGCCGGGTATGAGTTCAATGTGACTCTTCCCTCCTACTCCGTCTAGACAAAAGGGAACACTTAAGCCGGACGCTAAAAATAAGGGAGGGGTCCCTTCATCAAAAAAAGAGGAGGAGGGTGGTGGGGTGGGGGTGGGTGCGGGGGGCACAAAATCTAGAGCAAAGCTGGCCCTACATGTCGTGCTTGGCGGACCGGCCCGGTAGGACGCCGGCACGGGACGTGCTTGGGCATGATGTCGCGGTACAGGGGCCAGCTGGGCATGGCACAATCAGCTTTTTTCAAAAAAGAATCCAGAATTTGCCTAAAAAATAATCCATAATTATTATTTTTATTTATGGGCTATAAAATAGTGAAATCACTAATTAAGGAGTACTTGCCTATAAAAATAATTAAGTAGTACTCCTTTCGAAGTGCACTCTCACCTCATCACTGCATGTGCATCACTTGTTGCAACACGGGAGTTTCCCTTTTCTCGAAAATTTGTTTATTCAAAATATTGTATCTATCAAACATGCGTTCAAATCTTGAACCATTTTTACCGTTGGATTCCTCACGTTGAGTTCATCAAAACTAGATCACATGTTCATAGGTTTCGATGAATTTTTTCACTAAAAACAGTATGAAAAAACCCAAACCAAGGGCACGTTTTTTTTCCTTTCCGAGAGGCATGACTACGCCTCTCATGGAAGCAAATCCGTGCCTCCATGAGAAGTAAATCCATGCCTTTCATAGAATAAATAACTTCTTTTTCCTTTTCCGGGAGGTGCTACTGAGCTTGCGTTGTATTCCCTCAAAGAGGAAAGGGTGATGCAGCACAGTAGCGTAAGTATTTCCCTTAGTTTTTGAGAACCAAGGTATCAATCCAGTAGGAGACCACGCGCGAGTCCCTCGTACCTGCACAAAAAAATGAGAACCTCGCAGCCAACGCGATAAGGGGTTGTCAATCCCTTCACGGTCACTTACGAGAGTGAGATCTGATAGATAGGATAGGATAATATTTTTGGTATTTTTGGTATAAGAACAGAAAGTAAATAAAGCAAAGTAAAGTAGATGGAAGATTAATATGATGAGAATAGACCCGAGGCCATAGGTTTCACTAGTGTCTTCTCTCATGATAGAAGAATTCTACGGTGGGTGTCGTGGAATTAGCACGGCAGATGTCCGGTTTAGCGGACTTAGGTGTGAGGCCATCGCTCGGGTTAGCTTGAAGGAGTTAGAGCGGACGAAGGACACAGGGAGTTTTATACTAGTTCGGCCCCTTCGATGAAGGTAAAAGCCTACGTCTAGTTTGGTGTGTATTACTTGGGCTTCGATGACCAGGGAGCGAATCCGCTTGCCTGTGTCTCGAGCTGTTGTTTCTTGTCCTTGAACCGTCGCCGGGTCATCCCTTTATATAGGAGGCGACGCCCGGTCCGGTTTACATAGTCCCGAGGCCGGCTCATAAACGTGTCCGCCTCGGTCTCTACTCTTTCTATCTTATATCCCAAGTTACATGATACGACGGTTTACGGACCGTGGGCCTTATACATGGGCCGTAAACCTCTATGGGCTATGACTTCTTTGTTACATATTCTACTGGGCTTGTAATAATACAACCTTGTCAGTGTAATCCGGACCCTCCTGGCCGGTTCATACCTGCTAGTAATATCCCTGACATTAGGCCCCAGATTGATTTGAACTTGTTCATGTCAGTCTTCCAAGTCTTATACCAATTTCCTTTCTGCAATTTTGTTTGCCTCATAAACCGGCCATGACGTCATCCCCTGAAATCGTGTCAGTCTGTCGTGACATCATCTCCGCATTTAATGCCAGCATCTGTTTGTTACCTTTCTTTACTGCCCTACCGAAGATTGAGGCGACATCTCAATCTTTATCTGATTCTTGACCTCCTCGATTCCCGCGCTTACTGTTTACATCTCTTCGGCCTATAAATACCGCTGAAGCCTGCCTCTTTTCCCCTTCTGCTCTTCTTCTTCCTCTGTCTCCAGCGCCCGAGCTTCCGCCGCCATCCGTCGAGCTCGCCGTCGCTAGCAAGTCCGGCCGCTGCATCAACCTGAACGTGACTAGAGAACTCACCGCCGTCCTTTGTTCCTTCGGGTACGCTATCTTCTCCCCATATATCTCACTTTTAGGTTTTCTTCTGTAGCTCACCTAGGAACCCTCGTTCTTATAGTTCATCGCCATAGATTGATCATAGCTGTAGATATAAGCTCGTTAGGCTTGATCCTCATCCGCGCGCTTCCGTTCCACCATTATACTTTCAGCTTCTCCAGCGCTATTAGTTTAGATTGAAACTGTAGCAAACCTCCGCGGACTTCGCTGAATATAACTTGTATTATTCTGTCTTTCCCCCTGCGCCTTAGATCGATTTTTTCCTCTGCTTCATGTAAAAAACTGTTTTCCATACTTTAGATCTGCAACTTATTCCGCCGGTTTAGTCATAACTCGTGCTTCATATGGTTTCTTTGACGGTTTAGATTTAAGCCCGTGTCCCATTATTGACGGTTTAACTTTCTTCTTTTTATTACCATAAACCGGCGGATGTCTTGTGCACGCCTGATCCGTATTAGGGGGTGCCATTAGCCCCTTGCTTAAACCGTCAATTAGGTCAATATCCTCACCAAAATTTCCGGTTTGTTTTGCTAGTCATAAACCGGGTCTTGCACTGTATTTTTCAGCACTCCCTCATCAGAAACTATGGCTAAACAATTTGTCGCTTGCAATTGGGTTCCTTCCCGCATCACTGAGGACGACCTAACAAATGCCGCTTCAATCAGCCTTCTGGGTCCAAGAGAGGTTCTGCACTGGCGGGCTCCCGAAAAGGAATGTCCTCCTACTCCCCAAGAAGGAGATATTATTGTTTTCTTTGATCATCTGGCCCGGGGTTTCAGTCCTCCCGGTTCAAAGTTCTTCCGGGATGTGTTAGCTGCTTTTCAACTCCACCCACAAGACGTAGGCCCAAATTCTGTTTCAAACATCTGTAACTTCCAAGTTTTCTCGGAGGCATACTTTCAAGAAGAGCCATCAGTGGATCTGTTCCGGGATTTTTTCCACCTGAACTGGCGGACGGAGTTTACTGATGGACCTCATCAGGAGCTGGGTGGTGTCAGCATCCAGAAAAGAAAGGATGTAAGCTTTCCCCACGCCGCTCTTCACAGCCACCCCAAAGAATGGAACCAGACTTGGTTCTATTGTAAGGATACTTCACCTGAAGGAGAGAATCCGCTGCCGGGTTACCGCGCCTATCGTCTAGCAACAACTCATCCTTTGCCACAACGTTTAAGCGCTCAAGACCGGGCCGGATTTGAACCTCATCTTTCCAAGCTCAGGGCCTTCGTGGTGAACGGCTTAACCGGAGTTGACTTCGTTCGCTGCTGGATTTCTTGGAGCATCCTTCCACTAAGCCGGCGCTCAAGTCTGATGTGCAAATATACCGGCAAACTGGAAGATCCTCAACGCCATACCAAAATAGTACTTCCTGACAATGAAGTTACTGAGTCTGCGAAGAAAATGCTGAACATCCCTCTGGAGGATTGCAGCCGGACCGGTTTAGCTCCATTCTGTGTAACCAACGAACCGCCAGCGGTAAGGCCCTTCCGACCCTTTTCTTTTCGCCTTAATCCATTCATATCAGTTGTCTTCAACTTGTTATTATTCCTTTGCACAGGCCAACGATCCTTTCTGGAAAATGAAATCACAGGATAAACCGGCCAATCAATCACGCAAGAAAACCTATGCTGTCAAGAAGAAGAAAGTTGTTGCCGCCTCCGGTTCACACCCTGAAGAGGATGATCCGGATTCTCAGGTACCAATTAACCCTTATGTACTTTGATCTATCTCTGTTTGAATTTATGTTAACAATGCCTTTTCGCAGGATCTGGCGGAAGGAAGTAAAGCGGGGGGAGTTGAGGTAATTTCTATCTCATCTGATTCAGAACCTTTGCCACCCAAGATCCGCCAGGTATCCCGGAAATATCCATTTTCTCATCCTTATGCTCAATTGGATCCCAACTTTCTTTTGAAGAAACAGCAGCACAAAGCTCGCCGGACCACACGCCATAGCGGCCATGTGGTTGAGTCGTCCGGAATACCCCTTATGCCGGCTCGCATGCGTCGCTCCGAGGTTTTACTTACTCCAACCCTCCTTCATCCAAAAGCAGGCCTTATACGTAAACCACTTAAACCGTCTGATCCCAACTATCAGGAGGCTCCTCTGTCGTCTTCCGGCAAGTCGACCGCTACGCAGGTCCCAGTGCTCAAAACCATTCCTGGGTAAGTCCTTCAAAACGTCTGATTTTATCTTCCTGTGTTAACTTTGTGATTCTTATGACTGCTCAAACCCTTTTTAGAATGCCCAAGCCTAGTAAAAAGGCCAAAGCCAATAAGCCGGCTGCTGAAACCACCACCGCTGGCCCGGCCAAGGACCCTGAAGCGGCTATCCCTCCAGAGGACAATGTTGACCTTCAGTTTGATGATCATGCTCCTATGGACCATGACGATGTGGCTGCGCCGAGAGATGATGACATGGAGAACACGGATGAACCGACGAGCCCTATCCGGGCTAGTCCTCCCCGGGCTAGCCCGGCTCCCGTTAGTCCGGTGCACACTGCTGATCCTCCCCAGCCAACTGCTGACTCGACAGTAGATGTTGAGATAACCGGGTTAGGCTTCACTGCTCCCACGGAACCTATCACCTTGGCAAGGCATACTGCCAAAGAAGAGAAGTTTCAACAAGACAAAGGCAAGTGGAGCATAGACCTATCAAGCTATGCTCAGCTGAGTGCCCAGGAACTTCATTCCGGGTATCTAAACCGGCTCTTTACTAGCCGTGACTATGAAGTCGGCTTAGTTAATATGATGAAGGACAAATATGAGGTGACTTTATTTCTTTCTGCTTTCTGTTCCTGCTTTGCACTTTGCAATCATACCTTTAGACCATAGTAGCCCCCAAGTGCCGGTTTAGCTTCACTGTAGGTGAACTGGGACTTTTAATTATGTCTGAGAACGAACTTATATTAGCCCCCAAGTGCCAAGGGCATAACTTGTTTATGTGCTTGGGACTTGTCTGAAAAAATTCAATCTGCACTTCAATAGCACATTAGCCCCCAAGTGTCAAGTGCATAACTTGTTATGTTCTTGAGACTTGATTGATCTATCCTTCTAATCCGTTTGATTTCCTTGCAGGCTGACTTGACCCGGAGGGCTCCGGAGGCAACTGAGTTCCGGAATAGCTTGGCTTTCCATGAGACTGCTTCAGCCAAAGCTAAAGGAAGAACTTATCCTTGCTTTGACTAACATGGAAAAATTGAAGAAATATTTTGAAGCAGAGCGGTCCACATGGGAGGTGTAGAGGGACGCTCTTGAAAAAAGAGCGAAGGATGCCGAAGCCGCTCTCAATCCGGTTACGCAGGAGCTATCCGGGTTAAAACAGCAAATAGAGCTCATGACTTCTGCTATCTTCGGTGAGTACCTGTCTCTGTATGTTTTACATCCGTGTAATCTTTGTTCCGCCCCGGTTTAACTTGCCAATTATATATATAGGGAGGCGCATAACTCATCTTGGAGACGATGTCCGGAAGAAGCTCAAGGCCGCTTATACCCTGGTGGAGCAGCTCTATTCCGGCGCTCAAAGGGCTATCAGTGCCATGTCTCACAATGAGCCGACGCCGACTACCATCCAAGCGACCCTGGAGAAGCTATCTGTCCTACCTGTGCACCTGGTTGAAGTGAAGAAATATGCTGCCCGAGCTGGCTCTCTTATGGCGCTGACCCGGGCCAAAGCATGGGTCCCTGATTTTGACCCGGCTGAAGCCATGAACGGCTATCCCAGCAACAAAGAGGACGGGTCAGTCTTCTCTGCCGAAGATCTCCGTGCTTTGACTAAGGATATGCGCCCTCTCGCCAGTAAGCTTACCGATGAAGCAGATTTGACAAGGTATCATCCGGCCTATGATCTAGAAAATTCGCGGGTGGAGCGGCCGGTTTACGACACTCAAAATCTGATCCTACCAGTTCGTAATCACACTTTCGCTCCAGATATTGACCCTTCAGATCTCATCAATGAAGAAGTATATTTCTGTGCCCTCTTCAAGATTGACTGGTGCGCTCCTGGTTTCCAGCCATTGCCTGAAGTTGATGAAGACCCGGAACAAGTTGACCCTCAGCCTTCGCAGCATGAAGAGGAGTCATAAACCGTCGAGTTTAACTTGTAGTTGTTGAATACTTTGCGAGAAACTTTTGATCCATTCGGGCCTGTAAGTGCCTTGTAATAGGACAGTTGAAATATTTCCTTTATCCCACTGTTTATGGTACTATTTGACTTGGCATCTCTCAAGTTAATCTTCTGCTTGCAATGCATGATCTGCTTATATTATCTGTGCCTGCATGAACAAAGCTAAAAGATGTCCTGGCGGTTTACCACCGGACGGATTATCCTGCTAAGATATATATATATATATATATATATATATATATATATATATATATATATATATATATATATATATATATATATATATATATATATATATATATATATATATATAAGGAATAGCTTTGATCACAAACATATATCATACCTTTGATTAAGTGTGCTTGTAGACCTTAACCTGGTACAAATAAGTAAAAGCGTAGGCGCTGATGAGGCTCTTGGTTCTCTTGTTTCGCTTGGCCTGATGACCGATCCGGGTTATGATGAACACCGGTTTGAATCTCGCTGGTGTTCATGACCCAGACTTTTAACTTTGTAGATGTATGGTCAACTTTGAAGTTGTCCAGTCTCGCATCAATGAACTTGGTTAAAAAACCAATGATCATGACGACCAAGATTTGTGAAATCATAAAAAGAATTAGAAATAAGGCGTTTTGGGCAAATAAAACCATGTAGTCGAGGCTTTTTACGAGTTGCCAGGCTCCAAATTCGAGGCTTTTTATGAGCTGCCAGGCTCCAAATTCGAGGATTTTTATCGATGACAAGCCACCCAATGTTTCAAAATCTCGTAAGAATCTTGTCCTTAGGTGATCAACTCGATGATCGTCACTGGATGATTCCTTGATGCATCAAGGGCGCCAGTTTAGGAGGCCATGGTGAACTTCAGAAGAAAACTCCCATGTGATACTCCTGTGAAAAACACGGCTGATTCCTTGATGCATCAAGGGCGCCGGTTTAGGAGGCCATGGTGAGTTTCTGTAGAAATCTCCCATGTGATACTCCTTTGACAAACTCGGCTGATTCCTTGATGCATCAAGGGCGCCGGTTTAGGAGGCCATGGTGAGTTTCCGTAGAAATATCCCATGTGATACTCCTTTGGGAAACACGGCTGATTCCTTGATGCATCAAGGGCGCCAGTTTAGGAGGCCATGGTGAGTTTCCGTAGAAATCTCCCATGTGATACTCCTTTGACAAACACGGCTGATTCCTTGATGCATCAAGGGCGCCGGTTTAGGAGGCCATGGTGAGTTTCTGTAGAAATCTCCCATGTGATACTCCTTTGGAGAACACAATTGACTCCTTGATGCTATCAGGGGTGCTGGTTTAAGAGGCCATGGTAAGCTTCTTTCGAAGCCCCCATGTGATACTCTTGTGGATAAAAGACACGACTGATTCCCTGATGCTATCAAGGGCACCAGTTTAAGAGGCCATGGTAAGCTTCTTTCGAAGCCCCCATGTGATACTCTTTTTTGCGAAAAAGATGGTTGATTCCCCGGTGTTCCGGGGGTGCCAGTTTATTGTATTAATTATAATATATACATTGTACATAAAGCGGAGCCAATGGCTCAAGTGTAATAAGGTCGCAGAAGAGCGATGTTCCACGGCCGCTTCGTCTCCTACTCTGCTGTACGTGAGTCCTTATGTTCTCGAACGTCGACAAGGTAGTATGATCCGTTGTGCAGATTTTTGCTGACCACAAAGGGTCCTTCCCAAGGTGGGGATAGCTTATGCATATCTATCTGGTCTTGGATGAGCCGGAGCACCAAATCTCCCTCCTGGAACGTTCTGGTCTTAACCCGGCGGCTGTGGTACCGGCGCAGGTCTTGTTGATAAATCGTCGATCGCGCCGCTGCCGTGTCCCATTCTTCATCCAGCCGGTCCAAGATGTCTTGTCTTGCTTGCTCATTATCCGCTTCAACGTAAGCTGCCACCCGTGGTGAGTCATGCCAGATGTCACTAGAGAGAATCGCTTCGGCACCATACACCATGAAAAAAGGCGTATATCCTGTAGACCTGTTAGGTGTAGTGTTGATGCTCCAGAGGGCAGAAGGCAACTCCTCTACCCAGCAACCCGGCGTTCTTTGCAAAGGAACCATAAGCCGGGGTTTGATGCCTCTCATGATCTCTTGGTTGGCTCTCTCGGCTTGGCCATTGGACTGAGGGTGAGCTACTGATGACACATCAAGGTGAATATGCTCTCTTTGACCGAACTCTTCCATCTCTCCTTTAGATAGGTTGGTGCCATTATCCGTTATAATGCTGTGTGGAAAGCCAAACCGGAAAATTACTTTTTTGATGAACTTAACCGATGTTGCCGCATCACACTTACTGACAGGCTCCGCTTCAACCCACTTTGTAAATTTGTCCACTTCTACTAACAGGTGGGTTTTCTGGTCTTGGGATCGTTTAAAGGGTCCAACCATGTCGAGCCCCCAAGTCGCAAATGGCCAAGTAATTGGAATCATCCGTAGCTCCTGCGCCGGAACATGGGCACGCCGCGAAAATTTCTGGCAAGCGTCACATTTTCTGACCAAGTCCTCTGCGTCTGCGTGAGCCGTCAGCCAGTAGAACCCATGACGAAAGGCTTTAGCTACCAGGGACTTTGAACCGGCGTGATGACCACAATCTCCTTCGTGAATCTCTCGAAGAATATCATAGCCTTCCTCTGATGATACGCACCGCTGAAACGCCCCAGAAACGCTGCGGTGATGAAGTTCTCCATTGACGATAGTCATGGACTTGGACCGCCGGATTATCTGTCGGGCCTCAATTTCGTCCTCTGGCAACTCACCTCGGCTCAGGTATGCCAACTAAGGGAGTGTCCAATCCGGAATAACATGAAGTGCTGCGACTAGCTGTGCTTCCGGATCAGGAACAACTAAATCCTCCTCTGAAGGTATCTGCACTGACGGACTATGCAATTCATCCAAGAAGGTATTAGGTGGAACCGGTTTGCGCTGAGAGCCCAGCCGGCTTAACGCATCGGCCGCTTCATTTTTCCGCCGGTCTATGTGGTCCACCTGATATCCTTTGAAGTAACCTGCGACTGCCTCCATTTCTCACCGCTAAGCCGCCATGAGCGGATCTTTAGAGTCCCACTTACCAGATACCTGTTGCGCCACTAGATCTGAGTCACCAAAGCACTTTACCCGGCTCAAGTTAATCTCCTTGGCCATCCGTAAACCATGGAGGAGAGCTTCATACTCAGCAGCATTGTTAGTGCAAGGGAACATTAATCGAAGGACATAACAGAACTTATCACCTTGTGGGGAAGTTAACACGACTCCAGCCCCCGAGCCCTCCAATTGCCTTGAACCGTCAAAGTGAATAGTCCAGTATGTATGATCCGGCTTCTCCTCAGGCGCTTGCTGCTCTGTCCAATCATTGATGAAATCCACGAGTGCTTGGAACTTTATAGCAGTACGGGGCACATATTTCAATCCATGTGGGCTAAGCTCAATGGCCCACTTCGCCACTCTGCCGGTGGCTTCTCTGTTCTGGATTATATCCCCCAATGGGGCTGAGCTGACAACAGTGATTGGGTGGCCTTGGAAATAATGTTTCAACTTCCGGTGTGCCATGAATACACCATATACTAACTTCTGCGAGTGTGGATATCTTTGCTTTGACTCAATGAGGACCTCACTGATGTAGTAAACCGGACGTTGAACCGGATATTCCTTGCCTGCTTCCTTGCGCTCCACCACAATGGCCATGCTAACTGCACGGGCATTGGCGGCCACGTATAACAACAGCGGCTCCTTGTCAACCGGGGCAGCAAGGACTGGTGGCCCTGCCAATTGCCGCTTCAGATCCTCGAACGCAACATTTGCAGCATCGCTCCAGACAAACCGATCCGTCTTCTTCATCATTTGGTAAAGCGGGACCGCCTTCTCTCCCAAACGGCTGATGAACCGGCTCAATGCTGCAATACGGCCTGCCACGCGCTGGACATCATTGATACAAGCCGGTTTAGCCAAGGATGTGATCGCCTTGATTTTCTCTGGATTAGCCTCAATTCCTCTATTTGATACTAAGAATCCAAGGAGTTTGCCTGCTGGAACACCAAAAACACACTTCTCTGGATTGAGCATCATCTTGTAAGCCCGGAGGTTGTGTAAGGTTTTTCTTTTAAGTCCTCTATCAGTGTCTCCTCCTTCCTGGATTTCACCACAATGTCATCAACATAGGCATGGACATTTCTCCCAATCTGCCCTTTGAAGCAGTTCTGCACACAACGCTGATATGTTGCTTGGGCACTCTTGAGCCCAAAAGGCATGGATACATAGCAGAAGGCTCCAAAGGGAGTTATGAAAGCTGTCTTCTCCTGGTCCTTAACTGCCATCTTGATCTGATGATAACCTGAATATGCATCCAAAAAACTTAGCCGCTCACATCCTGCCGTAGTATCGATAATCTGATCAATACGGGGGAGAGCAAAAGGATCAGCTGGTCAAGCTTTGTTCAAGTTTGTGTAATCAACACACATCCTCCAAGTACCATTTTTCTTGAGCACCAGTACCGGATTAGCCAACCACTCTGGATGAAATACCTCAACTATGAAACCTGCGGCCAAGAGCCTAGCCACTTGTTCACCTATAGCCTTGCGCCTCTCCTCATTAAAGCGGTGCAGATACTGCTTGACCGGTTTAAACTTCGGATCAATATTAAGACTGTGCTCAGCGAGTTCCCTCGGTATACCTGGCATGTCAGAAGGTTTCCATGCAAAGATATCCCGGTTCTCACGGATGAACTCGATGAGCGTGCTTTCCTATTTGGGGTCTAGGTTAGCGTTGATAGTGAACTGCTTAGATGAATCGCCCGAAACAAAGTCAACTTGCTTGGTTTCCTCTGCTGATTTGAACTTTAACGCCGGATCGTGCTCTGTAGTTGGCTTCTTTAACGGGGACATATCCGCCAGATCAACATTGTCCTTGTAGAACTTCAGCTCTTTCGTAGCACAAACTGCCTCAGCATATGCTGCATCTCCTTCCTCGCATTCCAAAGCGATCTTGCGGCTCCCGTGAAGCGTGATGGTTCCCTTATGACCCGGCATCTTGAGCGGTAGATAAACATAACACGGTCTAGCCATGAACTTGGCATAAACTGGCCTCCCAAACAGTGCATGATATGGGCTCCTAATCTTTACAACCTCAAAGGTTACCGTCTCCGATCTAGAGTCCTGTTCATCCCCAAAGGTAACTTCCAGATTAATTTTTCCAACTGGGTAGGCCGATTTACCTGGCACCACTCCATGGAACACTGTGTTGGACTGCCGGAGCTTCTTATCTGTCAACCCCATACGTCGAAAAGTCTCATAGTATAGGATATTGATGCTGCTGCCTCCATCCATGAGCACCTTTGTGAACTTATAACCACCCACCTGTGGAGCCACCACCAAGGCTAGCTGACCCGGATTATCAACCCGCGGCGGGTGATCCTCTCTGCTCCATACAATGGGTTGCTCAGACTAACGTAAAAAACGTGGTATCGCCAGTTCAACTACGTGTACTGCTCGCTTCAGAACCTTTTGATCCCGTTTGCACAAACTCGTGGTGAAGACATGATATTGCCCACTGCTTAGCTCCTTCGGATTATTCTGATATCCGGATTGCTGTTGCTGCTGACGCTGTTGATTGCCTTGGTTGTTGTATCCACCCTAACCATGCTGCTGGTTATGTTAATGCTGATTGTTGCCATTGTGGTTATTGTTACCGCCATGATATCCTGATCCGGATCCGCTACCCTGGTAACCCGGACCCTGAAAGCCGGGACCAGATCCGCCGTTGGGGGGCCCGTGGTTATACTTGGCTTGTTTCATAACCTCCTGCATGATAGGGCAGTCCTTCCAGAGATGCGTAGCCGGGTTTTCCTCTGTACCGTGTCTTGGGCAAGGCACGTTTAGCTGGTGATCTAGATTGATGGGTGGCCTCCCATTGCGTGGGGGCGGTCTACCCTTGCGGCGTTGCCCATTGTCTTGAACGTTGGTATTGGCCACAAAGTCTAAGCCGCCCTCTGCTTTACGCTTGCCATTGTAACCTGTGCCTGCCGGATTGGCTTGTGTCGGTCTACCATTTTTGCTTGCCTTTCCGGATTTGTCTCCGTCTGCATCTGGATACTTGGTGTTATCAAAGTCCCCATACTTTACCAAAGCGCTCATGAGCGTTCCCATGTCGTTGCAATCGCGCTTGAGCCGTTCCAGCTTTAGCCTCAAAGACTCAAACCAGCAATTATTCTCCAAGGTCACTATCGCCGTACTGGGGTTGATGCTATTGGAGGATTGCAGGATTTCTGATACTCGCCGCACCCAACTGCTTGTGGTCTCTTGCTCTCCCCGAACACATGCTGCTAAGTCAACCACGGACATCGGCTGTTTCCACGTGTCTTTGAAATTACTGATAAACCGGCGATGCAACTCACCCCATGATCCGATGGAGTTAGGTGGTAGACCCTTTAACCATGTCCGGGCCGTGCCGTCCAGCATCATTGTGAAGTATTTAGCACACGCAGCTTCGTCCACATCAAGCATCTCCATAGCCATCTCATAACTTTCAACCCATGCCTCCGGAGCCAGATCCGCCGTGTAGTTGGGTACTTTGCGCGGGCCTTTGAAGTCCTTGGGTAATTTCACATTCCGTAAAGCGGGGATGAGACACTGTATCCCAAAGGAACTAGTCATGACTCCCATTTCTGCGGTGGTGGGGTGAACCGGCGTCGCTTGACGGGTGTCGTTGCGGGCAGTATGTCCAGCTTGGTCCACCACCTCTTGGGCGTGTGCTCCTGCACCTGCCGGATTATCCTGCCTCTGTCGGTGCCGTCTCCGCGCGCTGCTAGATACAGCCGGTTCATCCCAGTGCCTTGTGTAACTCCGGCTTGGGTGGGGGGTTGAATGAATCCTCTCCCGGCTATAAGAATACGCCTGCTGCTGTGTTAACGCCGTGTCCAGCAATTCCTTAGCCCGTCGTGCCTCTATTGCTATGGGGGATGTCCCCTCAAAGGGTAAAGCGGCCAGCCGTGAAGCGGCGGCGACAATGTTGTCCAATGGGTTAGAATAATGGCCGGGTTGGGTGGGTACGTACGGCGTCAGCACAATGTGGTGGTTCCGCTCTGTGGCTGGCGGTTGAACCGACGCGCCAGTCCCCGGAGCCCCTGCCCAGTTTACCTCTGGGCGGTTACTGGCACCCGCTCCCGGTGTGCCAAAGAGATTCCTCGCCTCATAGACCGGCGGTAGACGAGTTTGTTGCCTCCTGTACATTACCTCCTGTGGAGCGTTCTGATCCAGCCTGAGCCGGAAAGCTTGGGAATCTAGCTCTGCCTATCTTGTAGCCATCCTGGCCTTCTCTGCATCCAGATCCAGCTTAGCTTGCTCAATCCGGCTCTTCAGCTGAACGATCTCCGCATCATGCTGCGCCTTGTCGGCCGGGGCTACTTTTGCTATCGCGAGCGCCGTCAAGGTGCCGACTAATGTGGATAGGACGTCAGAGGGCGACAGGGGGAGGTCACCAGCCCCGGTTCCTGCTGCCTCTGCGGTTAGCGCCTCGGTCATTGAGGGCTGCTGCGTAGTTTGTGATCCGGCCATGAAAACAGCAACCTTGTTCGGCGGATCAACGGGGTCCGGAATACTATCGCCATCAAACACACCTTCTGACCGGCCGTCCTGCAACAGATACAAAGATTCGGTCTCTTCGGATGACGATTCATCGTCGGAATAGACAACTGTCTCGCCACCAGAATCTGATCCGTCCTCGGCTTCTACTCCATGCACCGTTCCAACGAAAACGTGCTTCATGGCGGGCTGAATCCGGGCCGATCTCGCATGCCGAGCCGGGTCGACGATGTTGGGGAAGATGTCCGACTCAGGCCCCGGTTCGCCGATCTTGCCGATGAAGACGTGGATGCCGCCGAAGGGGACCCGGTACCCATATTCGATTGAATCGGCCTCGGGGCCCCAGCCAGCGTCGTCGATGTAGATCCGATGCGACAACTCTTGGTCATCCGGCCCACTGCGTAACCCTTGAGCCCTTCAAAGCTGCCCTTCAAGAACTCGAAACCATCATGCAATAGCCCCACGATGAACAAATTACTGTCGAGCAATTGATAGAAAAGCGCATAGTTATGAGAATATCTAGGCATGATCATTGTATATAGGCATCACATCCGTGACAAGTAGACCAAAACGATTCTTCATCTACTACTATTACTCCACACATCGACCGCTATCCAGCATGCATCTAGAGTATTAAGTTCATAAGAACAGAGTAACGCCTTAAGCAAGATGACATGATGTAGAGAGATAAACTCAAGCAATATGATATAGAACCCATCTTTTTATCCTCGATGGCAACAATACTATACGTGCCTTGCTGCCCCCACTGTCACTGGGAAAAGATAGCGCAAGATTGAACCCAAAGCCAAGCACTTCTCCCATTGCAAGAACTATAGATATAGTAGACCAAACCAAACCAATAATTCGAAGAGACTTGCAAGGATATTATAATCATACACAAAATATTTCAGAAAAAAATCCAATATTGTTCATAGATAATCTTGATCATAAACCCACAATTCATTGGATCTCGACAAACACACTACAAAAAGATTACATCGAATAGATCTCCTCGAAGATCAAGGAGAACTTTGTATTGAGATCCAAAGAGAGAGAAGAAGCCATCTAGCTAATAAATATGGACCCGAAGGTCTGTGGTAAACTACTCACAACTCATCGGAGAGGCTATGGTGTTGATGTAGAAGCCCTCCATGATCGATGCCCCCTCCGGTGGAGCTCCGGAACAGGCCCCAAGATGGGATCTCACAGGAACAGAAGGTTAGAGCGGTGGAATTAGGGTTTCTTCGTGCTCCCCGATGTTTTCAGGGTATATGGGTATATATAGGAGGAAAAAGTACGTCGATGGAGCAACGTGGGGCCCACGAGGGTGGGGGCGCACCAACCCACCCTGGGCACGCCCTGCCTCCTCGTGGGCACCTCGTTTCTTCTCTGACTTGTACTCCAAGTCTCTCGTGAAGATATCATTCAAAAAATAACTCTCCCGAAGGTTTCATTCCGTTTGGACTCCGTTTGATATTCCTTTTCTGCGGAACACTGAAATAGGCAAAAAACAACAATTTGCACTAGGCCTTGGCTTAGTAGGTTAGTCCAAAAAATAATATAAAGTGTATAATAAAGCCCATCAAACATCCAAAAAAGAATATATAAAGGCATGGAACAATAAAAAATTATAGATACGTTGGAGACGTATCAAGCATCCCCAAGCTTAATTCCTGCTCATCCTCGAGTAGGTAAATGATAAAAACAGATTTTTTTGATGTGGAATGCTAACCAACATAATTCTTAATGTAATTCTCTTTATTGTGGCATGAATGTTCAGATCCGAAAGATTCAAGAAAAAAAGTCTATATTGACATAAGAATAATAATACTTCAAGCATACTAACAAAGCAATCATGTCTTCTCAAAATATCATGGCCAAAGAAAGTTATCCCTACAAAATCATATAGTCTGGCTATGCTCTATCTTCATCACACAAAATATTTAAATCATGCACAACCCCAGTTTCAGCCAAGAAATTGTTTCACTCTTTAATTCTTTCAAACCTTTCAACATTCACACAATACATGAGTGTGAGCCATGGATATAGCACTATGTGGAATAGAGTGGTGGTTGTGGAGAAGACAAAAGAAGAAGATAGGCTCACATCAACTAGGCGTATCAATGGGCTATGGAGATGCCCATCAATAGATATCAATGTGAGTGAGTAGGGATTTCCATGCAACGGATGCACTAGTGCTATAAGTGTATGAAATCTCAACAAAAGAAACTAAGTGGGTGTGCATCCAACTTGCTTGCTCATGAAGACCTAGGGCATTTGAGGAAGCCCATCGTTGGAATATACAAGCCAAGTTCTATAATAAAAATTCCCACTAGTATATGAAAGTGACAAAACAAGAGACTCTCTATCATGAAGATTATGGTGCTACTTTGAAGCACAAGTGTGGAAAAGGATAGTAGCATTGTTCCTTATCTTTTTTTGGAGGGGCTTTTCCTTTTTTTTCTTTTTTTAGCCCCCTCTCTTTTTTTTGGGCCATCTCTTTTTTTATTTGGCATTTCTCTCCCTTTTTTTCCTCACACGGGACAATGCTCTAATAGTGAAGATCATCACACTTTTATTTACTTACAACTCAAAGATTACAACTTGAAGCTAGAACAAAATATGACTCTATGTGAATGATGATGATGAAGCATGTCATATGAACGGAACGGTGGAAAGTTGCATGGAATTATATCTCGAAATGGCTATGGAAATTCCATGATAGGTAGGCATGGTGGCTGTTTTGAGGAAGGTATATGGTGGGTGTATGGTACCGGCGAAAGTTGCGCGGTACAAGAGAGGCTAGCAATGTTGGAAGGGTGAGAGTGCGTATAATCCTTGGACTGAACATTAGTCATAAAGAACTCATATACTTATTGCAAAAAATCTACGAGTTATCAAAACAAAGTATTAAACACATGCTCCTAGGGGAAGGGTTGGTAGGAGTTAACCATCGCGCGATCCCGACCTCCACACAAAGGATGACACTCAATAAATAAATCATGCTCCAACTTCATCACATAACGGTTCACCATACATGCATGCTACGTGAATCACAAACTTTAACACAAGTGTTTATCAAATTCACATTTACTCCACTAGCATGACTGTAATATCACCATCCTCATATCTCAAAACAATCATCAAGTATCAAACTTCTCATAGTATTCAATGCACTTGTATGAAAGTTTTTAGTATACTCATCTTGGATGCCTATCATATTAGGACTAGTTTTATAACCAAAGCACATTACCATGCTGTTCTAAGAGACTCTCAAATAGATATAAGTGAAGCATGAGAGTTCAATAATTTCTACAAAATAAAACCACCACCGTGCTCTTAAAGATATAAGTGAAGCACTAGAGCAAAACTATCTAGCTCAAAAGATATAAGCGAAGGACATAGAGTATTCTGATAAATTCTAAATCCTATTTATCTCTCTAAAAATGTGTGTCTAGAAAGGATGATTGTGACAAAATAAAAATCAAAGACTCAAATCATACATGACGCTCCAAGCAAAACACATATCATGTGGTGAATAAAAATATAGTCTCAAGTAAAGTTACCGATAGACAAAGACGAAAGAGGGGATGCCTTCCGGGGCATCCCCAAGCTTAGGCTTTTGGTTATCCTTGAATTTTACTTTGGGGTGCCTTGGGCATCCCCAAGCTTAGGCTTTTGCTACTCTTTGTTCCATTGTCCATCAAATCCATACTCAAAACTTGAAAACTTCACAACACAAAACTTAGCCAAAAATCTCGTGAGCTCCGTTAGTATAAGAAAACAAACCACCACTCAAAGGTACTGTAATGAACTCATTCTTTGTTTATATTGGTGTTAAACCTAATGTATTCCAACTTCTCTATGATTCATACCCCCGATACTAGTCATAGATTCATCAAAATAAGCAAAAAACACACGAATAACAGAATCTGTCAAAAACAGAACAGTCTGTAGTAATATGTAACTTTCGAATACTTCTGTAACTCTAATTTTTTTTAAATAAATTGGTGGACATGAGGAATTTGTCTATTAATCATCTTCAAAAAGAATCAACTAAAAAGCACTCTCCAGTAAAAAATTGACAACCAATCTCGTAAGCGCTAAAGTTTCTGTTTTTTTACAGCATGATCACATAAACTTCACACAAGTCTTCCCAAAGGTTCTACTTGGCACAAACACTAATTAAAACACAAAACCACATCTAAAAAGAAGCAAGATGCAATATTTATTCCTAAATAGAAGCAAAATCAAAGAAAATAAAATTGGGTTGCCTCTCAACAAGTGCTATCGTTTAACGCCCCTAGCTAGGCACGATACAAGAATAGATCTAGGTATTGCCATCTTTGGTAGGCAATCCATAACCATAAGCGGCTCTCATAATAGATTCATAAGGTAATTTGATTTTGTTTCTAGGAAAGTGTTCCATGCCTTTCCTTAACGGAAATTGGAATCTAATATTTCCTTCCTTCATATCAATAATTGTACCAATCGTTCTAAGTAAAGGTCTACCAAGAATAATAGGACATGAAGGATTGCAATCTATATCAAGAACAATGAAATCTACGGGCACATAATTCCTATTGGCAACAATAAGAACATCATTAATCCTTCCCATAGGTTTCTTAATGGTAGAATCCACAAGATGCAAATTTAAAGAACAATCATCAAGTTCATGGAATCCTAACATATCACACGAAGTTTTTCGAATTGTGGAAACACTTGCACCCAAATCACACAAAGCAAAGCATTCATGATCTTTAATTTTAATTTTTATAGCAGGCTCCCACTCATCATAAAGCTTTCTAGGGATAGAAACTTCTAATTCAAGTTTTTCTTCATAAGATTGCATTAAAGCATCAACTATGTGTTCGGTAAAAGCCTTATTTTGACTATAAGCATGTGGAGAATTTAGCACGGATTGAAATAAGGAAATACAATATATTAAAGAGGAATTATCATAATTGAATTCCTTGAAATCCAAGATAGTGGGTTCATCGCTATGCAAAGTTTTGATCTCTTCAATCCCATTTTTAACAATTTTAGCATCAAGATCTAAAAACTCTGAATCATTGGGACGCCTTTTAACTAAAGTAGACTCATCTCCAGTCCCATCTTTGTCAAGATTCATACTAGAAAACAAGAATTTAATAGGAGATACATCAATCACTTTTAGATCTTCATATTTATTTTCATGATAACTAGAAGAACACACTTTCATAAAGCAATCTCTTTTAGCACGCATCCTAGCGGTTCTTTCTTTGCACTCATCAATGGAAATTCTCATGGCTTTGAGAGACTCATTGATATCATGCTTAGGTGGAATAGATCTAAGTTTCAAAGAATCAACATCAAGAGTAATTCTATCCACGTTTCTAGCCAACTCATCAACCTCAAGCAATTTTTCTTCAAGCAAAGCATTGAAATTCTTTTGTGAATTCATAAACTCTTTAACACTAGTCTCAAATTCAGAGGGCATCTTACCAAAATTTCCATAAGAGTTATTATAGGAATTACCATAATTATTAGAGGAATTACTAGGAAAAGGCCTAGGATTAAAGTTTCCTCTATAAGCATTGTTACCAAAATTATTCCTACCAACAATATTCACATCCAAAGATTCACTATTATTTTCAATCAACGTGGATAAAGGCATATCATTAGGATCAGAAGAAGAACTCTTAGTAGCAAATAATTTCATAAGTTCATCCATCTTTCCACTCAAAACACTAATCTCTTCAATAGCATGCACTTTTTTACTAGTAGATCTTTCGGTGTGCCATTGAGAGTAGTTAACCATAATATTATCTAGGAGTTTGGTAGCTTCTCCTAAAGTGATTTCCATAAAAGTGCCCCCCGTGGCCGAATCTAAAAGATTTCTAGAAGCAAAATTCAAGCCAGCATAAAAGTTTTGTATAATCATCCATAAGTTCAAACCATGTGTAGGGCAATTACGTATCATTAGTTTCATTCTCTCCCAAGCTTGTGCAACATGCTCACGATCTAGTTGCTTAAAATTCATAATATCGTTTCTAAGAGAGATAATCTTAGCGGGAGGAAAATACTTAGAGATAAAGGCATCTTTGCACTTATTCCACAAATCAATACTATTTCTAGGCAAAGAGGAAAACCAACTTTTAGCACGATCTCTAAGTGAAAACGGAAATAGCTTCAATTTAACAATATCATTATCCGTATCCCTCTTCTTTTGCATATCGCACAAATCAACAAAGTTGTTCAGATGGGTAGCGGCATCTTCACTAGGAAGGCCAGAAAATTGATCTTTCATGACAAGATTCAACAGAGCAACATTGATCTCACAAGATTCAACATCTGAGATAGGAGCAATCGGCGTGCTAATAAAATCATTATTATTGGTATTGGATAAGTCACAGAATTTGGTATTGTCTTGAGCCATAGTGACAAAGCAAGAAATCCAACACACAAGCAAGTAAGAGGCAAGCGAACGGTAAAACACACGGAAAAAGAAGGGCGAATAAAACGGCAAGGGTGAAGTGGGGGAGAGGAAAACGAGAGGCAAATAATGTAGTGCGAGGGATAAGGGTTTGTGATAGGTACTCGGTATATGAGTTTTGCGTAGATCTCCCCGGCAACGGCGCCAGAAATTCTTCTTGCTACTTCTCGAGCTTGCATTGTATTCCCTCGAAGAGGAAAGGGTGATGTAGCACAGTAGTGTAAGTATTTCCCTTAGTTTTTTTAGAACCAAGGTATCAATCCAGTAGGAGACCACGCGCGAGTCCCTCGCACCTGCACAAACAAATAAGAACCTCGCAGCCAACGCGATAAGAGGTTGTCAATCCCTTCACAGTCACTTACGAGAGTGAGATCTGATATATAGGATAGGATAATATTTTTGGTATTTTTGGTATAAGAACAGAAAGTAAATAAATCAAAGTAAAGTAGATGGAAGATTAATATGATGAGAATAGACCCCGGGGCCATAGTTTTCACTAGTGGCTTCTCTCATGATAGCAGAATTCTACGGTGGGTGAACAAATTATTGTCGAGCAATTGATAGAAAAGCACATAGTTATGAGAATATCTAGGCATGGTCATTGTATATAGGCATCATGTCCGTGACAAGTCGACCGAAACGATACTGCATCTACTACTATTACTCCACACATCGACCGCTATCCAGCATGCATTTAGAGTATTAAGTTCATAAGAACAGAGTAATGCCTTAAGCAAGATGACATGATGTAGAGAGATAAACTCAAGCAATATGATATAAACCCCTTCTTTTTATCCTCGATGGCAACAATACTATACGTGCCTCGCTGCCCCTACTGTCACTGGGAAAAGACACCGCAAGATTGAACCCAAAGCCAAGCACTTCTCCCGTTGCAAGAACTATAGATCTAGTAGGTCAAACCAAACCAATAATTCGAAGAGACTTGCAAGGATATTATAATCATACATAAAAGATTTCAGAAATGAATCCAATATTGTTCATATATAATCTTGATCATAAACCCACAATTCATCGGATCTTGACAAACACACCGCAAAAACATTACATTGAATAGATCTCCTCGAAGATCGAGGAGAACTTTGTATTGAGATCCAAAGAGAGAGAAGAAGCCATCTAGCTAATAACTATGGACTCGAAGGTCAGTGGTAAACTACTCACAACTCATCGGAGAGGCTATGGTGTTGATGTAGAAGCCCTCCGTGATCGATGCCACCTCCGGCGGAGCTCCGGAACAGGCCTCAAGATGGGATCTCACACGAATAGAAGGTTACGGCGGTGAAATTAGGGCTTCTTCGTGCTCCCCGATGTTTTCAGGGTATATGGGTATAGATAGGAGGAAAAAGTACGTCGGTGGAGCAACGCGGGGCCCACGAGGGTGGGGGCGCGCCCTGCCCCCTCGTGGGCACCTCGTTTCTTCTCTGACTTGTACTCCAAGTCTCTCGTGAAGATATCGTTTCAAAAATAACTCTCCCAAAGGCTTCATTCGGTTTGGACTCCGTTTGATATTCCTTTTCTGCGAAACACCGAAATAGGCAAAAAAACATCAATTTGCACTAGGCCTTGGGTTAGTAGGTTAGTCCCAAAAATAATATAAAAGTGTATAATAAAGCCCATTAAACATCCAAAACGGAATATATAATAGCATGGAACAATGAAAAATTATTCCAGATAGGCACGTAAAAAACTACGTTTTTCTTTATTTCAGATAGGCATGGCTGTGTCGCTGTCGGGGGAAACTGTCCGCCACGAACACCTATGGGACCGGAGCCCCTTGTCTGTGCGGTACGAGGGCGGAGGGAGCACGAAGAGCAGATCGTAGCGAGCACGCGGGCAGTTTTACCCAGGTTCGGGCCGCGGTAGACGCGTAAAACCCTACTCCTGCTTAGTTGTGTATTGAGTTTGAGTGCTCGGGAGCTTGAAGAAGCAGCTACACCGAGCGTATAAGTGATCTAGGTTCCGAACCCCCTCCACGTTGTGCATGGGCCTCCTTTTATAGTGCAAGGGGTCACCGACAGGTGTCAACGTAGGAGAAAGGGGTAAAAACGTAAAAGAGGTGGTAGTTGTAACAGTGCGGGAACAGTGGAGCTACAGTGCAGAACAGTGGTCTATACCTACTTTGACAGTGGGGGACAAGGGCATTTAATGCCCGTCGCCGTCGACCCCAAAAGCTCCCGCCCTTGCGTCTCCGTCTGCCACGGCGATGGATCCACCACCGTGGAGTACCACCGTGTCCCCCAGGCTGCACAGCCATCCGCCACGCGTCCCTGGATAGGCCCCAGGACGACGCGTGGGCCGATGAGCTGGAGCGCGGGCACACAGCGCAGCCTTCCCGGCAAGCACCTTGCCGGGGCCTTGACCTTGCCGGGCCCGGGAGCTTGCCGCTCCCCGGGCCCTCGCCGGGTCTTCTATGATGAAATCCTCTATTCTTCCTGGCAAGCTCCTCTTGCCAGGGCCTTGCGCGAACGATGTAATCTTGAGCCTAGTACGGCCTTCCCGGCAAGCTCCTCTTGCCGGGGTCTCGGTCTTCTTTCTTGTATACTTTGTTTTTGAATGGTTTAATAGGGAGCAGGAAGGTCTCCGGCGAGCACGTGGTAAACCCTGCCACGGGAAGCTGCAACTGCCCGTGCACAAGTTGGGGTACTGAGGTACCCCTACCTTAGTACACCGACAGTCGCTGAAGCAAATCCGCGCCTGCATGAGAAGTAACCCGCATCTCTCGCGAAAGAAAAGAAAAAAATATGCATTTTTTTCGAGAGGCACGTCTGTGTCTCTCGCAGATGCAAATTCCCACGAAGAGTAAATTTGTGTCTCTCATAGAAAGACAAAAATCACGTTTTTAGCGTAAAAAATCATTTTTATCCAAATCCTAAGAAAAGTCAGAGAAAACCTGGAAAAAATCATCTAAAAGCCGAAAATGCATACAGAGAAATAAAATAAAAAACCATAGCGAGTGCGCTCCCAGCCAACCCAAGTGACCCTTGCGGAGACTCCCGAAGGAGTACCCCTTGATTAAGGCACTCCCATAAAATAGTCCAATACAATAATAGCCAGGGAGGCGGAAAGTACATGGTCCAGCCGTGCATGGGGTGCCGACGGGCCTGCCCGATTAGCTAAGACGTCATGCATGTGCTGCTATGTGCAGCACGTGGGCTGGCACATCATGACCCGTTTACTAACCGTGCCCGTGTGGGCCGTGCCTTGCCGGGCACAATTAGCATGGGTTGGGCCAGCACGTTTGGACAGCTCTGCATCATAGCAAGTTTGCATTTTTTTAACACTAGAAGGGTCCTTCCGGATGGAGTACAACTTACACAAAGACCAAACAAAGTAGACAAATAATAGAGTAGTCCTTGCATTTTACATATAAGACCATGGATCATGAACTTAGAATGCAATTTGGTCCAAGGAAAAGGCATCAATGCCAGCCCAAGCCCATTGTTGTCTGGGACGAAACCACTTGGTGCCGTACACTAGACACAACACTAGCATTGGAAGGTCATCGGAGGAAGAAGATGTGAACATCAGGCTGAGACCGGCCTGCCTTCCCTTTGTCATGGCAACCGGGGAGGAAGTTAAGGAGACAACGAAGAGAAGTGTTAAATCTCCCCACAGTAGTCGTTTGACCAGAAGGTGTAGTAGCTTAACACGGCCATCCGACAATGTCCCCATCACAAAGAGTTGATGGGAGTTAGCCCAAAGGACGAAATGGAGAAGTTTTTTCGTGGCCTAATCCATACCATCCCCTTTCTTTCCTTCCTTTGCCATGGTGGCTCTGAAAGAACTGGGAATAAGAGAGAATACACACACATTTGGTTACCTGCATCAATTTTGGCCTACATGCATATGTGGTTGGGTAGAGCCCGACTGAATGAATTTAACCTCTGGTCCATGTAGGCATCAGATGGACTCTACCGATGGCTAGCTTCCTATTGAACCAAGTTTGCATGTTTTGTAACACGGAAAGGGTCCTTTCGAACAGAGTACAACTTACACAAGGACCCAATAGAATTCAAGTTGCATACCAATCCTTGCATAGATAGAGGACCCTAGAGCACGAACTTACGATGCAATTTGGTCGAAGCAAAAGGCACCGATGCTAGCCCAAGGCCACGGCCGCTGGGGATGAAACCACCTGGTGTGATAGACAAGTCATAACACCACCCAGAAGGTCGTGAGAGGAAGGAGATGTGAAAGCCAAACTAAGACTGGCCTATCTCCTTGGCATAACTGCTAGGAGGAATTGAAGTAACCAGTGAAGAGAAGTGGCAAAGCTCCGAATGACCGTCATTTGACCAGCAAATGCAGTAGCTTGAAATGGTCAGCCGACCATGGCCCCATCACAAGGGCTGCTAGGAGTAAGCCCAAAGGACGACGGAGAGAAGCGGCAAAGCTCCGCGCAGTCACAGTTTGACTAGAAGATGCAGAAGCTTAACATGTCCATCCGACCATGGCCCCATCCCAAAGATCCGATGGGAGTGAGCCAAATGATGAAACATAGAAGTTTGTATGTGGCCTAATTCATCTCCTCGTCTTTCTTCCCTTCCTTCACCATGGCGACTCGGAAGGAACTCGGAATAAGAGCGATTACAGACGTGATTGGTTACCTACATCTATTTTGACCTACTTGCATACGTGGTCGGGCAGAGCCTAACTGAGTGAATACAACCTTTGGGCCATGTCGGCATCAGACGGAATCTACCTATGGCTAGCTTCACATCGAACCATGTTTGCATGTTTTTAACACGAGAAGGATCCTTTTGGACGGAGTACAACTTATACAAGGACCAATAAAATTCAAATTACATACAAGCCCTTGCGTCCATAGAGGACCCTAGATTAGGAAGTTACAATGCAAGTTGGTTCAAGCAAAAGTCATCGGTGCTAGCCCAAGGCCACAAATGCTGGGGATGAAACCACTTGGCATGATAGACATGTCACAACACCACCCTGGAAGGTCACGAAAGGAAGGAGATGTGAATGTTAGATTGAGATCAACCTGCCTCCCCTCTGGCATGACTGCTAGGAGGAAATGAAGGAGCCGGCGAAGAAAGTGGCGAAGCTTCGAACGGTCATCATTTGACCAGAAGATGCAGCAATTTGACATGGTCAGCCGACCATGGCCCCATCACAAGAGCTACTAAGTGTGATATGAAGGGACGAACTCGAGAAGTTCGTCGGCGACCTAGATCTCCTTCCCTTTCTTTCCCTCCATCATGGCGGCTCGGAAACAATTGGTAAGAAGAGAGACTATCAATTTGGTCCGCTTGTGTATGTGGTCGGGTAGAGCTTTGCCGAGTGAATACATGTTGTGGGCCATGCTGTGAATTATGTTTGGTTCCACAAAGGCATGGCTTGCATGAGAGCAGAAACACAGCCGCAACGTTTTTTATGCGGAAATCGATGATTAATCTCACCTCTTGTCCACGTGGTGAACTTACCTTACACAACTAGACTTGAACAAGTTTGTCTATAAGCTTTGAAATAAAAAAACTTACAACATGAGAGTTGTGTGGAACAAAGAGATGAAGTTGCTGGTTAAGGAAAATTTCAAATTGTTGATCATGTGTAACGAATTCACCAAATCCGTCTAAAATAGCATGCACACATGAACACGTTTGTACAATTTAGTCAGGAAATGTGGATATATCGTCTAAGACCGTCGAAACAGAAAACTTACAAGATGAAGTCATGCGAAATAGTAAGATGAAGCCAATCCTAACTATGGCTAATTTCAAATGGTCAAACGCGTGTGACTAATTTGTCGGAATTCATCTAAAATAGCATGCACACATGACACGTTTCTGTAGTCGAGTAGAAAGATACATATCTACTCGTCTACAACCATCAAAACAGATGACTTACAACACGGTAGTTGTGTGGAATAGAGAATTGAAGCTAGTGTTCAAATAAAATTTAAAAAATTTGTCTCTGTGTGAATCATTTGCGGAAATTCATCTAAAATAACATGCATACATGAGCACATTTGTACAATCTAGTAGGGAGATAGATATATACTCTATATGACTATCAAAACAGAAAACTTACAACATAGAACTCGTGTGAAACAACGAGATGAAGCTACTCCAGGAAGTAAACTTCAAACGGTCGACCTCCTGCGATGAATTTGACAAAATTCATCTAAAAATCTCCATAGATTAACACGAAATAGAAAATTTATAATAAAATAAATTAGGAACCGATTGCAAGAATGGGTGAAAGGATTGATATGGTTGACTATAGGGGCAGGGGTGAATAGGCAACTAACAATTTTTAGCTTTTCTTAACCAAATTAAGCTTAGCAACAATATAGGTTGTCTAGATATGAAACTATGTGGGCAACCTATATGACGCAACAATAACAAGCACACAAGCAAGTGCTACCTCTTGAGCTTGCGTTGTTTTCCCTCGAAGAGGAAAGGGTGATGCAGCACAGTAGCGTAAGTATTTCCCTCAGTTTTTGAGAACCAAGGTATCAATCCAGTAGGAGACTACGCGCGAGTCCCTCATACCTACACAAACAAATAAGAACCTTGCAACCAACGCGATAAAGGGGTTGTCAATCCCTTCCCAGCCACTTGCAAAAGTGAGATCTGATAGAGATATTAAGATAAATATTTTTGGTATTTTGTTTTATAGATTGAAAGTAAAGATTGCAAAATAAAAGTAAAGTAAAGATAAATAGTTGATGGAAGATTGATATGATGGAAGCTAGACCCGGGGCCATAGGTTTCACTAGTGGCTTCTCTCAAGACAGGAGATTTCTACGGTGGGTGAACAAATTACTGTCGAGCAATTGATAGAAAAGCGAATAGTTATGAGAATATCTAGGCATCATCATTGTATATAGGCATCACGTCCGTGACAAGTAGACCGAAACGATTCTGCATCTACTACTATTACTCCACACATCGACCGCTATCCAACATGCATCTAGAGTATTAAGTTCATAAGAACAGAGTAACGCTTTAAGCAAGATGACATGATGTAGAGGGATAAACTCATGCAATATGATATAAACCCCATCTTTTTATCCTCGATGGCAACAATACAATACGTGCCTTGATGCCCCTGCTGTCACTGGGAAAGGACACTGCAAGATTGAACCCAAAGCTAAGCACTTCTCCCATTGCAAGAAAGATCAATCTAGTAGGCCAAACCAAACTGATAATTCGAAGAGACTTGCAAAGATATTTCAGAGAAGAATCAAATATTGTTCATAGATAATCTTGGTCATAAACCCACAATTCATCGGATCTCGACAAATACACCGCAAAAAGAACTACATCGAATAGATCTCCAAGAAGATCAAGGAGAACTTTGTATTGAGATCCAAAGAGAGAGAAGAAGCCATCTAGCTTATAACTATGGCCCCGAAGGTCTGTGGAAAACTACTCACAACTCATCGGAGAGGCTATGGTGTTGATGTAGATGCCCTCCGTGGTCGATTCCTCCTCCGGTGGAGCTCCAAAACAGGCCCTGATAACCCACAAGTGTAGGGGATTAGTTGTAGCCTCTTTCAATAAGTAAGAGTGTCGAACCCAATGAGGAGCTAAAGGTAGAACAAATATTCCTTCATGTTCTATCGACCACCGATACAACTCTACACACGCTTGACGTTTACTTTACCTAGAACAAGTATGAAACTAGAAGTACTTTGTAGTTTTTGTGGGATAGGTTTGCAAGAATATAAAGAGCACATAAATATAAACTAGGGGCTGTTTTAGGTAAAGAAGGAATAAAGTTAGTATAGCGAGTGTGGAAAAGTGGTGGTAGGAGTTGCGAAATTTCCCCTAAGTAATTGACTACGTTACTAGACCGATAGCAAGTTTTATGTGGGAGAGGCCACTGCTAGCATGTCATCCCTGACTTGGAATTCTATGCACTTATGATTGGAACTATTAGCAAGCATCCGCAACTACTAACGTTCATTAAGGTAAAACCCAACCATAGCATTACGATATATTGGTCTGCCTTCAATGTATCAATTTCTATGCTAGGTTGAAGCTTCTGTCACTCTTGCCCTTCAATACGTAGTCCTATCAACATACAACTAACCCTATGGGTTGATCCACGCGCGCGCTCATATGATTAACACCAAAGGATAGCAACATAACCAGAAGCAATTTAAACCAATCATAGCAATTCACCAATTACCGATAGGACAACGAAAATCTACTTAGACATCATATGATGGCAACACATCATTGGATAATAATATGAAGCATAAAGCACCATGTTCAAGTAGAGGGTACAACGGGTTGCGGGAGAGTGGACCACTATAGATAGATGGAGGAAGATGATGAAGATGTTGGTGAAGATGACGGAGGTGTTGGTGTAGATCACCGTCACACGATGATGGCCTCAGCGGCGTTCCGGCGCCACCGGGAGAGAGGGGAGAGAGCCCCCTCCTTCTCCTTCTTCCTTGACCTTCTACCTAGATAGGAGATGGATTTCCCCTCTGGTCCATGGCCTCCATGGCGGCGGAGGGGCGAGAGCCCCTCCGAGATTGGATCTATCTCTGTGTCTCTCTCTCTCTCTTTTCGCGTTCCCAGATTCTGACCTTCCACCGTTTCTTAAATTCCCGAAGATCGTAACTCCGATTGGGCTGAATTTTTGACATGATTTTTATCCGGATATTAGCTTTCTTGCGGCGAAAGAAGGGCACCAACCACCTTACGGAGTGTCCACGAGGGCCCAAGGAGTGCTTGACCCCCCTGGGCGCGCCCCTCACCCTCGTGGGCCACTCGGGCATCGTCTCACATTGATTCCACTTCCCAAAATTCACATATATTCCAAAAAAATATTCATCTATTTTTATCCCGTTTGGACTCCGTTTGATATGGATATTCCGCGAAACAAAAAACATGCAACAAACAGGAACTGGCACTAGGCACTGGATCAATATGTTAGTCCCAAAAATAGTATAAAAAGTTGCCAAAAGTATATGAAAGTTGTATAATATTGGCATGGAACAATAAAAAATTATAGATACGACGGAGACGTATCAACATCCCCAAGCTTAATTCCTGCTCGTCCTCGAGTAGGTAAATAATAAAAAAGATAATTTTTGATGTGGAATGCTACCTAGCATAATCTTGATCATGTAATCTAATCATGGCATGAATATTAAGACACGAGTGATTGAAAGCAATAGTCTATCATTTGCCAGAAAATAATATAATACTCGAGCATCCCAACAGACAATCAAGTCTTTCAAAATATCAATTCTAAAGAACGTTATCCCTACAAAATCATATAGTCTTTTATGCTCCCTTTTCTTAACACAAGGTACCCCTCATGCCCATCCCGGTTTCAGCCAAGCAATTGTTTTCATACTTTTACTTTTTCGAACCTTTTCAACTCTTCACGCAATACCTGAGCGTGAGCCATGGACATAGCACTATGGGTGGAATAGCAGGTGGTAATAGACAAAAGTAGGGAGAAAGTCTCACATCGACTAGGCAAATCAATGGACTATGGAGATGTCCATCAATTGATATCAATGTGAGTGAGTAGGGATTGCCATGTAACGGATGCACTAGAGCTATATGTGTATGAAAGCTCAAAAGAAAACTAGTGGGTGTGCATCAACTTGCTTGCTCATGAAGACCTAGGGCATTTGAGGAAGCCCATCGTTGGAATATACAAGCCAAGTTCTATAATGAAAATTCCCACAAGTATATGGAAGTGACAACATAGGAGACTCTCTATCATGAAGAACATGGTGCTACTTTGAAGCACAAGTGTGGAAAAAAGATAGTAGCATTGTCCCCCTTTTTTCTTTTCTTTTCTTTTTTTGGGACTTCATTTTTTTATTTGGCCTTTCTCTTTTTTTGGCCTTTCTTCCTTTTTTATTTGCCCTTTTTTCTTTTTCTTTTTCGGGACAATGCTCTAATAATGATGATCATCACACTTTTATTTACTTACAACTCGATATTACAACTTGATGCTAGAACAAAAATATGACTTTATATGAATGCCTCCGGCAGTGTATCGGGATGTGCAATGATCTAGCATAGCAACGACATCAAAAAACGGACAAGCCATGAAAACATCATGCTAGCTGTCTTACGATCATGCAAAGCAATATGACAATGATGGTGCATGTCATAGCAAACGGAACTGTGGAGTTACATGGCAATATATCTTGGAATGGCTATGGAAATGCCATAATAGGTAGGTATGGTGGCTGTTTTGAGGAAGGGTATAAGGTGGTTTGATGCACCGACGAAAATTGCGCGGTACTAGAGTGGCTAGCAAGGTGGAAGGGTGAGAGTGCGTATAATCCATGGACTCAACATTAGTCATAAAGAACTCACATACTTATTGCGAAAAATCTATTAGCCCTCGAAGCAAAATACTACGACGCATGCTCCTAGGGGGAGGTTGGCAGGAGTTAACCATCGCGCCCCCCCGACGTTCACGCAAAGATAAACAATCAAAATACAATGCGCGCCAATTTTGTTACATAGTTAGGAGACCATACGTGCATGCTTCGGGAATCACAAACCTTAACACCAATATTCTTACTAAACCACAATCATTCACTAGTACCTCCCACATATTAGCATCTCTATATCACAAAACTATTGCAAGGAATCAAACATATTATATTCAACGATCTATAAGTTTATGTAGGATTTTATGACTAACCATGCGAATGACCAATTCCTGTCAACTCTCTAAATAGATATAAGTGAAGCAAGAGAGTTTTAATTCTTTCTACAAAAGATATGCCCACGCTCTAACAAATATAAGTGAAGCAAAAGAGCATTCTACAAATGGCGGTTTTCTATGTGAGGAGAAACATGCAATCCAAACTTCAAATGATATAACTGAAGCACATGAAGCATTCTATAAAGCCATACTCAAAAGATATAAGTGAAGTGCAAAGAACATTCTATAAATCAACCAAGGACTATCTCATACCAGCATGGTGCATTTATTAAAATAAAAAATAAAAAGCACACGACGCTCCAAGAGTTTACGCATATCATGTGAATGAAACGAATCCGAAAACATACCGATACTTGTTGAAGAAAGATGGGATGCCTTCCGCAAGCTTAGACGCTTGAGTCTCCTTGAATATTTACTTGGGGTGCCTTGGGCATCCCCAAGCTTGAGCTCTTTCCTCTCCTCCTTCTTCTCACATCGAGACCTCCTCGATCTTCGAACACTTCATCCACACAAAACTTAACCGAACTTTTAGTGGCGGGGTTAGTGCATATGATCAATAAAATCCCATCATGTACTGCTCTAACATTATTGTATAATTATAAACAAACATTACCTACTGTATGCTATCACAATTCTATGGCCCCAAGTCAAAGAGGCTTCAACAAGAATTCAAACATATGCAAATAATGAAGCTATAACAACAATCTATGAAAACAGGACAATCTGTAGTAATCTGAACATGAACCATACTTATGTAACTCTAAAAATTCTGGCAAAATTAGGAAAAATCAACAATTTTATAGAAATACTTTGCAAAAAGTTTCAGATCCTTTCGACGTTCCAGTAAAAAAAATGTAAAATCACGTACTACAGCCAAAGTTTCTGTTTTTGCACCGCACAAACCAACAAGCAGTTTAATCATCCTAAAAGAAACTCTTGGCACATTATTTTTATAATACAATGGAATTGTACAAGGGGATAATTATTTTTGTTGAAAAGTTTCTGTAATTAAGATCTGCAAAGTTTCCATGGGCATGAACAAAGTTCAAGGAGCTCCTCCATTTCAACGGTGCTCGTCCTTCTTACTTTCACTTTTCTTTTTGAAAAAGTTGTAGGTTCCCCTCTTTATTTCTTTGTTTTTAAACTTCATAAAAGCACGCAACATAAATAAATGACTCTCTAAAACTTTCGGGTTGTCTCCCTGGCAGCGCTTTCTTTAAAGCCATTAAGCTAGGCATATAGTGCTCAAGTAATGGATCCACTCGGATCCCAAGGTATATCAAAGACAAATTTAATTAGCAATGATTTGGCATTTAGTAGTGAGTAAAAAGTGATATGTGTCATGCAAAAACGAAGTCTAACTCTCTTCCTATGCATAGGCATGTCATACAAGAACAATTAATGCACATCAAGTAAAGGCCAATGCATAGTATAAGCAGTTTCTTGCAATTTTATCGTGTTGGAAACATAGAGAGGCGGAGATGTAGGTCCTCTCTCATAATAATTGCAAGTGGGAGCAGCAAGCACATGCATATTATATTCATAAAAAACATCATGTGTAACGGAAAAAGACAACCCATCAATATAATCCTTAATAAGTGCAAACTTCTCCGATATAGTGTAGTTTGGAGAATTCAAAAAGGTAATAGGACTATCATGTGTGGGTGAAATAGCAACTATCTCATGTTTAACATAAGGAACTATAGAAAGTTCATCTCCATAGGCATAATTCATATTGGCATCTTGGCCACAAGCATAGCAAGCATCATCAAAAAGGGATATTTCAAAAGAATCAACAGGATCATAACAATCATCATAGCATTCATCCTTCGGTAAGCACGAAGGGAAATTAGACAATGTATGGGATAAAGAGTTACTCTCATTAGAAGGTGGGCACGGGTGATCAATCCGCTCTTCCTCCTTTTGTTCTTCGCTCTCCTCCTCATGTTTTTCATCTAATGAGCTCACAATGTCATCAATTTCTTCTTCCATAGATTCCTGAAAAATATTAGTCTCTTCTTGGACAGCGGAGGAGTCCTCAATATATGGTTTAACATAGGCATTAGAAGCATAATTATCATAAAAATATTTAAATATGGCAAAATTTTCAGATTTGTAAAGAGTAGCATCATACTTTTCAATCAAAGAAGCAAATTCATAAGCACCCTTAAAAGCAACAAATTCTTCAATTTTTTGAATATCATAGTAACTATAAACACCCTTAGCATACGAAGACACGATTCCATTATCACTAAACTTACATTGGTAGGGAAGGTGTTTCTTAGGGTCTTCAGAACAACAAGTAAAATCATATATTTCACATAAATTCCAAGCATAGCACTGCAAACGATAAATTTGATCCAGTAAAAGTTTCCCTTTTTCAGATATGCGGTGTCGCACAAGACAAGCATGCTCTTCTAATGATTTTCCCTCAACTAAGCTAGTTGGGTTTTCAGCACGAGCACAAATGGATCGAAGATGATCCAAGTAAAAAGCTTCAGCAGTATGATAGATTTTGAGTGGTTCTTAAACCATTGGTTTAGTAGGTACACCTATTTTTTTTGTATTTTGCGTTTCTACCCATAACTAAAGATAGAAAACAACTTAGAACAGCAAATAAAATCTACTTAGTGATAAAGCAAACAAGCACACACGAGAATATTCACCCCACGCTATTGCTCCCCGGCAACGGCGCCAGAAAAAGGTCTTGCTAACCCACAAGTGTAGGGGATCAGTTGTAGCCTCTTTCGATAAGTAAGAGTGTCGAACCCAATGAGGAGCTAAAGGTAGAACAAATATTCCCTCAAGTTCTATCGACCACCGATACAACTCTACGCACGCTTGACGTTTACTTTACCTAGAACAAGTATGAAACTAGAAGTACTTTGTAGTTTTTGTGGGATAGGTTTGCAAGAATATAAAGAGCACGTAAATATAAACTAGGGGATGTTTTAGGTAAACAAGCAATAAATTTAGTATAGCGAGAGTGGAAAAGTGGTGGTAGGAGCTGCGAAATTGCCCTTAAGCAATTGACTATGTTACTAGACCGATAGCAAGTTTTATGTGGGAGAGGCCACTGCTAGCATGTCATCCCTGACTTGGAATTCTATGCACTTATGATTAGAACTATTAGCAAGCATCCACAACTACTAACGTTCATTAAGGTAAAACCCAACCATAGCATTACGATATATTGGCCCCCCTTCAATCCCATATGTATCAATTTCTACGCTAGGTTGAAGCTTTTGTCACTCTTGCCCTCCAATACGTAGTCCTATCAACATACAACTAACCCTATGGTGTGATCCACGCGCGCGCTCATATGATGGGCACCAAAGGACAGCAACATAACCACAAGCAATTTAAACCAATCATAGCAATTCACCAATTACCGATAGGACAACAAAAATCTACTCAGACATCATAGGATGGCAACACATCATTGGATAATAATATGAAGCATAAAGCACCATGTTCAAGTAGAGGGTACAACGGGTTGCGGGAGAGTGGACCGCTGTAAATAGATGAAGGAAGGTGATGAAGATGTTGGTGAAGATGACAGAGGTGTTGGTGTAGATCGCCGTCACACGATGATGGCCCCGGCAGCGTTCCGGCGCCACCGGGAGAGAGGGGGGAGAGCCCCCCTCCTTCTCCTTCTTCCTTGACCTTCTCCCTAGATGGGAGAAGGGTTTCCCCTCTGGTACATGGCATCCATGGCAGCGGAGGGGTGAGAGCCCCTCCGAGATTGGATCTGTCTCTCTCTATTTCTGCGTTCCCAGATTCTGGCATTTCACCGTTTCTTAAATTCCCGGAGATTCGTAACTCTGATTGGGTTGAATTTTTGAAATGATTTTTATCCGGACATTAGCTTTCTTGCAGCGAAAGAAGGGCACCAACAGCCTTACGGAGTGGCCAGGAGGGCCCAGGGCGCGCCTGACCCCCTCGGGCGCGCCCCACGCCCTCGTGGGCCACTCAGGCATCGTCTCACGTTGATTCCACTTCCCAAAATTCACATATATTCCAAAAAAAAATCCGTCCATTTTTATCCCATCTGGACTCCATTTGATATGGATATTATGCGAAACAAAAAACATGCAACAAACAGGAACTGGCATTGGGCACTGGATCAATATGTTAGTCCTAAAAATAGAATAAAAAGTTGCCAAAAGTATATGAAAGTTGTATAATATTGGCATGGAACAATAAAAAATTATAGATACGACGGAGACGTATCAGGCCCCAAGATGGGATCTCATGGGTACAGAAGGTTGTGGCGGTGGAATTAGGGTTTCTGGTGCTCTCAGATGTTTTCAGGGTATGGGAGTATATATAGGCTGAAGAGGCACGTCGGTGCAGCAACAGGGGGCCCGTGAGGGTGGGGGGCGTGCCTACCCCCTGGGCGCGCCCCCTACCCTTGTGGCTGCCTCATTTCTTCCCTGGCGTGTACTCCAAGTCGTCTGTGTTGCATTTGTTCCAAAAACGACTCTCCTGAAGGTTTCATTCCGTTTGGACTCCGTTTGATATTCCTTTTCTGTGAAACACTGAAATAGGCAAAAAAACAGCAATTTGCACTAGGCCTTGGGTTAGTAGGTTAGTCCCAAAAATAATATAAAAGTGTATAATAAAGCCCATTAAACATCCAAAACAGATAATATAATAGCATGGAACAATAAAAAATTATAGATACGTTGGAGACGTATCAGCAAACAAGCTATGGAACACAACAAAAGCTTGCACAAGTAAAGGTAAGATATAACCAGAAGTGGAGCCGGTGGAGATTAGGATGTGTTACTGAAGTTCCTTCCTTTTGGGAGGAAGTACATCTCCGTTGGAGCGGTGTGGAGGCACAATGCTCCCCAAGAAACCACTAGGGCCACCATATTCTCCTCACGCCCTCACACAATGCGAGGTGCCGTGATTCCACTAGTGGTGCCCTTGAAGGCGGCAACCGAACCTTTACAAACAAGGTTGGGGCTATCTCCACAACTTAATTGGAGGCTCCCAACTACACCATGAAGCTTCACCACAATGGACTATGGCTCCGAGGTGACCTCAACTGTCTAGGGTGCTCAAACACCCAAGAGTAACAAGATCTGCAAGGGATTAGTGGGGGGAATCAAATTTCTCTTGGTGGAAGTGTAGATCGATGCCTTCTCAATAAATCCCTAGGAAATCAACAAGTTTGATTGGCTAGGGAGAGAGATCGAGCGGAGATGGAGCTTTGAGAAATAATGGAGCTTAGGAAGGGAAGAGGTGAGTCTTCTTGGAGAAGAAGACTCCCCTTATATAGTGAAAGAACAAATCCAACCGTGATGACCCACAAGTGTAGGGGATCTATCGTAGTCCTTTCAATAAGTAAGAGTATCGAACCCAACGAGGAGCAGAAGGAAATGATAGGCAATATTCAGTAAGGTATTTTCTGCAAGCACTAAAATTATCGGTAACAGATAGTTTTGTGATAACGTAATTGGTAACAAGTGACAAAAGGTAAAAGTAAATAAGGTGCAGGAAGATGGCCCAATCATTTTTGTAGCAAAGGACAAGCCTGGACAAACTCTTATATGAAGGAAAACGCTCCCGAGGACACATGGGAATTATCATCAAGCTAGTTTTTATCACGTTCATATGATTCACGTTCGGTACTTTGATAATTTGGTATGTGGGTGGACCGGTGCTTGAGTGTTGTCCTTACTTGGAAAAGCCTCCCACTTATGATTAACCTCTATTGCAAGCATCCGCAACTACAAAAGAAGTATTAAGGTAAACCTAACCATAGCATGAAACAAGTGGATCCAAATCAGCCCCTTACGAAGCAACGCATAAACTAGGGTTTAAGCTTCTGTCACTCTAGCAACCCATCATCTACTTATTACTTCCCAATGCCTTCCTCTAGGCCAAAATAATGGTGAAGTGTCATGTAGTCGACGTTCACAAGACACCACTAGAGGAGAGATAGCATACATCTCATGAAAATATCGAACGAATACCAAATTCACATTACTATTTATAGCAAGACTTCTCCCATGTCCTCAGGAACAAAAGTAACTACTCACAAGACATAATATTGTTCATGATAAGAGGGATATTAATATGCATAATGGATCTGAACATATGATCTTCCACCAAGTAAACCAACTAGCATCAACTACAAGGAGTAATCAACACTACTAGCAACCCACATGTACCAATATGAGGTTTGGATACAAAGATTGGATACAAGAGATGAACTAGGGGTTGAGAGGAGATGGTGCTGGTGAAGATGTTGATGAAGATAACCCTCCCCAAGATGGGAGAGTTGTTGGTGATGATGGCAGTGACGATTTCCCCCTCCCGAAGGGAAGTATCCCCGACAGAACAGCTCTGCCGGAGCCCTAGATTGGTTTCCACCAAGGTTCCGCCTCGAGACGGTGGCGTCTGGTCCCGAAAGCCTACTTGTGATTTTTTTCCAGCTCAAAACACCTCATATAGGAGAAGATGGGCATCGAGGGGCCATCGGGTGGCCGACGAGACAGGGGGGCGCGCCCAGAGAGGGGGGCACGCCCCCACCCTCGTGGACAGGTGGTGGCCCCCCTAGTGAATCTCTTTCGCTAGATATTTTTTATATTTTCTGAAACGGTGTCCCGTGGAGTTTCAGAGCTTTTTGAGTTGTGTAGAATAGGTTTCCATTATTTGCTCCTTTTCCAGCCCAGAATTCTAGCTGTCGGCATTCTCCCTCTTCATGTAAACCTTGTAAAATAAGAGAGAAAAGGCATAGGTATTGTGACATAATGTGTAATAATAGCCCATAGTGCAATAAATATCAACATAGAAACATGATGCAAAATGGACGTATCAACTCCCCCAATCTTAGACCTCGCTTGTCCTCAAGCGAAAGCCGATATCGAAAAATATGTCCACATGTTTAGAGATAAAGGTGTCGATAAAAACAAAATACGAACATGAGGGCATCATGATCACTATTATAACAGCAACACACATATATTGTCATACGATTCTTATGCTAAAGTAACAATTCATTCACAATGCCATGTATGAATCAGAAACTTCATTGAAAACCAACAAACTATGATCTCAGTCGTTGAAGCAATTGCAATTTATCGTAACATCGGAAAGAGTCAACATAAGAGCTTTTCAGCAAGCCCACATACTCAACTATCATATAGTCTTTCACAATTGCTCACACTCGTGCAATACTTATGGGTATGGAGTTTTAATCGGACACAGAGAAAGATAGGGGCTTATGGTATTGCCTCCAACCTTTTACCTCAAGGGTAATATCAACAGTAATAGACTATGATAACTTACATCCAAGTGGGTATATATGTCAGGATCTTTCCAACACAATATGCTTGCCAAAGGATAAAATGTAAAAAGGAAAGGTGATTTTCACCTTGACTCTTATAAGTCAAGAATAATAGATAGGCCCTTCACAGAGGGAAGCAGAGGTTGTCATGTGCTTTTATGGTTGGATGCACAAAGTCTTAGCGCAAAAGAACGTCACTTTATATTGCCACTTGTGATAAGGACCTTTATAATGCAGTTCGTCGCTTTTATTACTTCCATATCACAATATCGTATAAAGCTTATTTCCTCCACACTAATAAATCATACATATTTTAGCGAGTTTGCAACAATGACAACTTACTTGAAGGATCTTACTCAATCCATAGGTAGGTATGGTGGACTCTCATGGCAAAACTGGGTTTAAGGATGTATGGAAGCATAAGCAGTATATCTACTTGGTGCAAGGAGTTTTGTCTAGCATGAGTGGGAAAGGCAAGCTCAACATGTTGGATGATCCATGACAATATACTTTATTTCGAATATAAGAAAACATAACCCATTATGTTGTCTTCCTTGTCCAACATCAACTCTTTAGCATGTCATATTTTAATGAGTGCTCACAATCATAAAAGATATCCAAGATAATATATTTGTATGTGAAACCTCTCTTTCTTTATTACTTCCTATTAATTGCAACAATGATCAAAACTATGTTTGTCAACTCTCAACAACTTTTATTCATCATACTCTTTATATGTGAAGTCATTACTTCCCATAAGATCAATATGATCTCTTTGATACTTTTTTATTTTCTTTTATTTTCTCATGACCAAAGTGAGGAAATCAAGCCCATGAATCAACACTAATCTTTATTATATAGCTCACAGACTCGATTACAAATGTAAAGATCATAAAGCAAAAGCTCACAACTAGATCATGCTAACTTTATTCTACTAGATCAAGATACTACCAAAAGGATCGAACTAAGAAAAACGGTAAAGATAGGAGTGTGATGGTGATACGATACCGGGGAAACTCCCCCAAGCTTGGCAGTTGCCAAGGGGAGTGCCCATACCCATATGATTATGTCCCCTTCTTCGGAGGTGGTGATGTAGGCTTCTTCCTTAGTTGGCGCTTAAGGACAGAATTTTGCTCCCTCAGGTCATTGATCTCCTGCTCAAGGTTTAATATCTTCTTGCATAGTGCCTGCTTGTTTTCCTGCAAAAGGCGAAAGGGGATAAATTCGATCTTATGTCTCTTTGCTATGTCGGGGAGGCTTGACTTTTTGAACTCCACATGCATGTCCCCAGGTTGAGGTAGTGGGACTTCGTCTTCATCTGAGCTGGTCCAATCCTTTCCCTTGGGATCATGGTCTTCTTCTTCCTCTGTGGTCCAACCATAATGCTCCCAGTCCCCATAGGTCTTAGGGTCAGCAAGGAGATCAGCCACATAGCTTTCTCCCTCCGAATCCTGGGACGACGTATCGCTCCAATGTGCAACAGAAACAACTCGAAACAAAAACAGAGGATTTTTGCATGATCCAGTGGTCAAAACCTTCGGGGGAATATATAATGAATTTTTATCGACCAAAAGGAGTAACATACAAGAAATCGGAGTCCGGGAGGCACACGAGGCAGGGGGGCGCACCCAGGGGAAGGGGGCGCGCCCTCCACCCTCGTGGATGCCTCGTGTCTCTTCCGGACTGCCACATATTTTTCTATTTTTCTAAATATTCCAAAATGGTGAAAAATTGCCATTAGAACTGTTTGGAGTCGGTTTACTTACCATATCACATACCTCTTCCTTTTCGGAGTCTGAATCGTTCTGGAAAGTGTCCCTTATGTATTCCTCTGGGGTTACGGTTTCAATAACATTAGTTTCAACATTTATAGGATTACCTGAGATATAGTGTTTGATTGTTTGACCGTTCACCACCTTCGGATTTGTGCCTTCGAAGTTGTTGATTTTTATGGCATCGGAATGATATACCTCCTCAATAACGTAAGGACCTTCCCATTTAGAGAGAAGTTTTCCTGCAAAAAATCTTAAACAAGAGTTGTATAGCAAGGCATAATCACCTACGTTAAACTCACGCTTTTGTATCATTTTGTCATGCCATCTTTTAACTTTTTTTAAACATCTTGACATTCTCGTAGGCCCGGGTTCTCCATTCATCAAGAGACCTAATGTCTAATAACCTCTTCTCACCGGCAAGTTTGAAATCATAATTGAGCTCTTTAATAGCCCAATATGCCTTATGTTCTAGCTCAAGAGGTAAGTGACATGCTTTTCCATAAACCATTTTATATGGAGACATACCCATAGGATTTTTGTATGCAGTTCTATAGGCCCATAATGCATCATCAAGTTTCTTGGACCAATTCTTTCTAGACGTATTAACTGTCTTTTGCAAAATTAATTTCAGCTATCTATTACTTAATTCTACTTGACCACTAGTCTGTGGGTGATAAGGGGATGCAATTCTATGGTTAACAACATACTTAGCAAGCATTTTACGGAAAGCACCATGAATAAAGTGTGAACCACCATCAGTCATCAAATATCTAGGGACTCCAAACCTCGGAAAAATAACATATTTAAGCATCTTAATAGAAGTGTTGTGATCAGCACTACTAGTTGGAATAGCTTCTACCCACTTAGTAACGTAATCAACAACAACTAAAATATGTGTGTACCCATTAGAGAGGGAAACGGTCCCATATAATCAAAGCCCCAAACATCAAATGGTTCAATAACAAGTGAATAATTCATAGGCATTTCTTGACGTCTACTAATATTACCAATTCTTTGACATTCATCACAAGATAAGATAAACTTACAGGCATCCTTGAAGAGAGTAGGCCAATAAAAACCAGATTGCAATACCTTATGTGCAGTTCTATCTCCAGCATGGTGTCCTCCATAAGCTTCGGAGTGACACTTGCGTAGGATTTGTTCCTGTTCATGCTCAGGTACACAACGTCTAATAATACCATCTACTCATTCCTTATAGAGATGTGGGTCATCCCAGAAGTAATGTCTCAAATCATAGAAGAACTTTTTCTTTTGCTGGTATGTGAAGCTAGGAGGTATAAACTTAGCAACAACGTAATTAGCATAATCAGCATACCATGGAGCAGTACGAGAAGTATTTATGACAGCTAATTGTTCGTCAGGAAAGCTATCATCAATAGGTTGTGGGTCATCAAGAATATTCTCTAGCCTAGACAAGTTATCAGCTACGGGGTTCTTAGCTCCCTTTCTATCAATAATGTGCAAATCAAATTCTTGTAGCAAGAGAACCCATCTAATAAGTCTAGGTTTATCATCTTTATTTTCCATAAGGTATTTGATAGCAGCATGATCAGTGTGAATAGTTACTTTAGAATCAACAATATAAGGTCTAAACTTATCACAAGCAAATACAACTGCTAAAAATTTCCTTCTCAGTAGTAGCATAATTTCTGTGGGCACTGTCTAGAGTTTTACTAGCATATTGGATACCATTCAATTTCTTATCAACTCTTTTCCCTAGAACAACACCTACATCATAATCACTAGCATCACACATAATCTCAAAAGGTAAATTCCAGTCAGGAGGCTGGACAATAGGTGCATAGATCAATGCTTTCTTAAGTATATCAAATGCTTCTAGACAATCATCATCAAAAACAAAAGGAATATCTTTTAGTAAGAGATTAGTTAGAGGCCTGGAGATTTTGGAGAAGTCCTTAATGAACCTCCTATAAAACCCGGCATGACCAAGGAAACTTCGTATACCTTTGATGTCCTTGGGACACGGCATCTTTTCAATAGCATCTATTTTAGATTTGTCAGCTTCAATACCTCTTTCAAAAAATTTATGTCCCAAGATAATGCCTTCATTAACCATAAAGTGGCACTTCTCCCAATTCAAGACAAGATTAGTGTCTTCACATCTCGGCAAAACTCCATCAAGGTTGCTCAAGCAATCATCAAAAGAAGTTCCGTAAACGGAGAATTCATCCATGAAAACCTCAACAATCTTTTCACAAAAATCAGAGAATATAGCCATCATGCATCTTTGAAAGGTAGCAGGTGCATTACATAAACCAAAAGGCATACGTCTATAAGCAAAGGTACCGAAAGGACAAGTAAAAGTGGTCTTTTCTTGATCCCCTTTTGACACAGGTATTTGACAGAAACCGGAATAGCCATCTAGAAAGCAAAAATGAGTATGTTTGGATAACCTTTCTAGCATTTGATCAATAAAAGGCAAGGGGTAATGATCTTTATTAGTAGCTTTATTTAATTTGAAAAAATCAATTACCATCCTATAACCTGTAATAATTTTTTGCAGGATCAATTCATCTTTATCATTAGGAACAACAGTCATACCTCCCTTCTTAGGGACACAATGGACAGGACTTACCCACTGGCTATCAGCAACTGGATAGATAATACCTGAGTCTAGAAGCTTTATTATTTCCTTTCTTACCACCTCTTTCATTTTAGGATTTAATCGTCGTTGATGATCAATAACCGGTTTAGCGTCCTCTTCCAATTTTATCTTGTGTTGGCATAAAGTGGGACTAATGCCCTTAAGATCATCCAGAGTATATCCAATAGCAGCACGGTGCTTCTTCAGAGTTTTCAATAATTTTTCTTCTTCCTGCTCTGAAAGGTTAGCACTGGTAATAACAGGATATATCTTCTTTCCATCCAGATAAACATACTTAAGATTATCAGGTAAAGGTTTAAGTTCAAACACGGGATCACCCTTGGGTGGAGGAGGATCCCCTAGGATTTCAACATGCAAGTTGTTTTTCAATACGGGTCCCTGCTTAAAGAATATTTCATCTATTTCCCTTCTCTCATTCATATACATATATATTTCATGGTCTAGCAGATATTGTTCTAAAGGATCGTTAGGGGGCACAGCAATAGAAGCAAGACCAATAATTTCATCCTTAATAGGTAATTCTTTATCATGGGGTTGTCTATGAAATTTAGCAAAGTTAAAATCATGAGATATATCCCCTAAACCAACGGTAACAATATCTTTCACGCAGTCTATCTTAGCATTAACAGTATTCAAGAAGGGTCTATCAAATATGATGGGAAAAAAATCATCTTGTGGGGAACCAAGAACAAGAAAATCAGCAGGGTATTTAACTTTCCCACACAAGACTTCAACATCTCTAACAATCCCAATTGGTGAAATAGTGTCTCTATTAGCAAGCTTAATAGTAACATCAATACCTTCTAGCTCAGCGGGTGCAATATCATGCACAATTTTGTCGTATACAGAAATGGGTATTACACTCGCAATAGCACCTACGTCATATAAACCATGATAGCAATGATCTCCTATTTTAACGAAAATAACAGGCAGGCCTACAACAGGTCTATGTTTATTCCTAGCATCGGGTTTGGCAATTCTAGCGGCATCCTCTTGGAGGTAAATAACATGGCCATCTAAATTTTCTACCAAGAGATCTTTAACCATAGCAACACTAGGTTCAAATTTAATTTGCTCAGAGGGTGTAGGTGTTCTAGTACTACTCTTACGAACCACCGTTGAAGCTTTAGCATGATCCTTTATTCTAACAGGGAAAGGCAGTTTCTCAATATAAGCAGTAGGAACAATAGGATCAACATTATAAGTGATAGTCTTTTCTTCAACTTTAATAGGTTCAACTACTTTCACTTTAATGGGAGGATGATATTTAAACCAGTTCTCCTTGGGAAGATCAACATGAGTAGCAAATGATTCACAGAAAGAAGCTACTATCTCAGAGTCAAGTCCATATTTAGTGCTAATCTCACGGAAAACATCGGTATCCATAAAAGCTTTAACACAGTCAAACTTAGGGGTCATACCCGACTCCTTACCTTCATCGAGATCCCAATCTTCAGAGTTGCGTTTAATCCTTTCCAATAAATCCCATTTGAATTCAACAGTCTTCATTGTAAAAGAACTAGAACAAGAATTATCGAGCATGGTTCGATTATTGAGAGAAAGCCGAGCATAAAAAATTTGAATGATAATTTTTCTTGAGAGCTCATGATTGGGGCATGAATATAACATTGACTTAAGACTCCCCCAAGCTTGAGCGATACTTTCTCCTTCGCGAGGCCAAAAATTATATATATAATTACGATCACGATGAACCTGATGCATAGGATATAACTTCTGATGAAATTCCAACTTCAGTCAATTATAGTTCCATGATCCAATATCATCACATAGCCTAAACCATGTCAATGCATCTCCCTTCAAAGATAAAGGGGATACCTTCTTCTTGATAACATCCTCGGGCATACCTGCAAGCTTAAATAATCCACAAACTTCATCCACATAAATTAGATGCAAATCGGGATGCAGTGTTCTGTCTCCTGTAAAAGGATAATCTAGCAGTTCTCTATCATACCCAAAGGAATTTCAAAGCAAACATTTTCAGTAGGTCCAGTAGGTTGTGGAGCAACTCTTCACTCTTCTGGTCGGGGTGAAGATACCCAGAACAAGCCCCTCAAAGGATGATGAGCCATAGTAACAAGTGACAGTAAATTTCAGCACACTATATAAATTTTTCCTTACCAAATTCCACTGACCAAAGGCGCTTCACTCCCCGGCAACGGCGCCAGAAAAGAGTCTCGATGACCCAAAAGTGTAGGGGATCTATTGTAGTCCTTTCGATAAGTAAGAGTGTCGAACCCAATGAGGAGCAGAAGGAAATGATAGGCAGTTTTCAGTAAGGTATTTTCTGCAAGCACTGAAATTATCGGTAACAGATAGTTTTGTGATAAGGTAATTGGTAGCAAGTGACAAAAGGTAAAAGTAAATAAGGTGCAGCAAGATGGCCCAATCCTTTTTGTAGCAAAGGACAAGCCTAGAGAAACTCTTATATGAAGGAAAACGCTCCTGAGGACACATGGGAATTATCGTCAAGCTAGTTTTCATCACGTTCATATGATTCGCGTTCGGTACTTTGATAATTTGGTACGTGGGTGGACCGATGCTTGGGTGTTGTCCTTACTTGGACAAGCCTCCCACTTATGATTAATCTATATTGCAAGCATCCGCAACTACAAAAGAAGTATTAAGGTAAACCTAACCATAGCATGAAACACGTGGATCCAAATCAGCCCCTTACGAAGCAACACATAAACTAGGGTTTAAGCTTCTGTCACTCTAGAAACCCACCATCTACTTATTACTTCCCAATGCTTTCCTCTAGGCCCAAATAATGGTGAAGTGTCATGTAGTCGACGTTCACATGACACCACTAGAGGAGAGACAACATACAAATATCGAACGAATACCAAATTCACATGACTACTTATAGCAAGACTTCTCCCATGTCCTCGGGAACAAAAGTAACTACTCACAAGACATAATATTGTTCATGATAAGAGGGATATTAATATGCATAATGGATCTGAACATATGATCTTCCACCAAGTAAACCAAATAGCATCAACTACAAGGAGTAATCAACACTACTAGCAACCCACAGGTACCAATCTGAGGTTTGGATACAAGAGATGAACTAGGGTTTGAGAGGAGATGGTGCTGGTGAAGATGTTAATGAAGATAACCCTCCCCAAGACGGGAGAGTTGTTGGTGATGACGGTGGTGACAATTTCCGCCAAGGTTCCACCTCGAGACGGTGGCGTCTGGTCCCGGAAGCCTCCTTATGATTTTTTCCAGGTCAAAACACCTCATATAGGAAAAGATGGGCATCGGGCGATGGCCCACGAGACAGGGGGCACGCCCAGAGAGGGGGGGGGGGGCGCCCCCACCCTCGTGGAGAGGTGGTGGCCCCCCTGGCGAATCTCTTTCGCCAGATATTTTTTATATTTTCTGAAATGGTGTCCCGTGGAGTTTCAGAGCTTTTTGAGTTGCGCATAATAGGTTTCCATTATTTGCTCCTTTTCCAGCCCAAAATTCCAGTTGCCGGCATTCTCCCTCTTCATGTAAACCTTGTAAAATAAGAGAGAAAACGCATAAGTATTGTGAAATAATGTGTAATAACAGCCCATAGTGCAATAAATATCAACATAAAAGCATGATGCAAAATGGACGTATCAAACTGTTATCCACTAACTCTGCCCGCGACACGCGGTACTACCGCACCAGACTTGCGGTACTACCACAAGGCCATGCGATACTACCGCAGGGGGTGCGATACTACCGCCCGCGTGGCAGGAGCTAGATGCGGCCCTGTTGCATATAACAACGAGCGGTAGTACTGCCGGAGCGGTACTACCGCGCGCCCTTGCGGTACTACCACAAGGCAGGGTACAGATTGGTCGGGGAAGAGCACGGACTAATAAAATTACATTCGTGGCTACTTCCGCAGAGTTTCGATCGATGCAAATACCCGGCACGGTACTACCGCTCACCTGGAGCGGTACTACCGCGTAAGGTGCGGAAGTGAAAAATTACTTCTGCTCCTACTTCCGCGCTGGGGCAGAGGCCACGGTACTACCGTGAACTTGGCATGGTACTACCACGACATGTGGTACTACCGCAGCCACAGGGCGGTACTACCGTGGGTCTCTATGGTACTACCGCTCCTTTGAGCGGTACTACCGCATGCCACATAATAGTAGTAGTAGAAAGCCTCTGTCTTTGCAACGACAAGGAAAACAACCGGTGCTCCAAAGAAGCAAAGGAAATATGGTGCAAATGGATAGATATGTATGTGTTGATTCCATCCTAACCTTTCCGAAGCGGACCCCCTCTTAATAGTACGGCTTTCCTATGACTCAATTCCACCGAAAAGAAACAAAAAGGAAATGTCGTCTTCGATAGGATCCAAGGGGAAATGAGTCGTCTTGTGCCTAGACATGAGATATTTGAAAAGCTTAATGCACACGATTAGTCCGCAAATGCATTGTCCTCAATCACCAAAACCACTTAGGGAGAAATGTGCCCTTATAATGGGGTTACAATGTTGATGTGCATCTTTTTCATGTAGAGCTTATCTTGAACCGAAGCATTGTTGTGTAGATTAGGAGGGGTTAGGTGAAAGAGGTCGATGAGGTGAGCAGAACAAGAACACGTGCAAACCTACATACTAGCCCGCGCTGTTAGAGCCACCGGGTGTGCTTGATGGAGACTTTTTGTGCCACCTCGGGCCTTGATCACTGGAAATGGTTAAATTGGATGCTTCTCTCGAGCCGGGCTAAGATATTTTTTGGAGAGCATGATATGCAGGACCAACAGTGCTTGCATGCTACCAAAAGGGGTCAAATTTTCATCCCCACAACTTGGATCGGTTGCATGCGGTCAACCAATCATGCCCAACGTTTCAACCCTCCTTGTGGTGTTTCCCGTCGCGCCCACGTGCACCGTCTCGCGGGCTGCCCCACGCCTACTATGTGAGCCCTGTTCAGCATTGTAAGGGCATATTTCTCCCTATGTGGTTTTGGTGATTGATGACTGTACTCTTGCGGACTAACCGTGTGCATTGAGCATTTCAGATATCTCATGTCTAAGCACAAGACGATACGTTGCCCCCCGGAGCCTATTGAAGACGTCATTTCTCTACGTTTCTTTTCGGTGGATTTGAGTCGTAGGAAAGCCGTACTATTAAGAGGGGGTCTACTTTGGAAAGGTTAGGGTGAAATCATCTAGCACACATCTGTTCCTTTGCACCACCTTTCCTTCGCTTCAATGGAGTACCATTCGTGTTATCCATGTCTCTGCAAAATGAATGATGTCTAGTGTTATATTGTCTGGGGCATGCGGTAGTAGTGCTCTCTAGAGGAGTAGTACTGCTCCGTCATGCGATAGTACCGCAGGGCCCTGCGGTAGTACCGCGCCTTGCGAGCGGTTCTACCGCTACCTCTAGCCTTGACGCTGGCGCACACGGTAGTAGGCGCGGAAGTAATTTTTTACTTCCGCCCCTATGCGGTAGTACCACTCCTTGTGATTGATAGTACTGTGCCGGACTTTTGCACAGTCCTTTGCTCAGTGGAAGTAGCCATGGACGTAATTTGTTTCGTTCGTGTCGTCTTCTAGTCCAGTTGAGCCCTGCCTTGTGGTAGTACCGCAAGGGCGCACAATAGTACTGCTCTGGCGGTTCTACCGCTTCCTGCCTAGTGCAACAGGGCCTCGCCTGGTCACTGTCGCACTAGCGGTAGTACCGCATAGGCCTGCAGTAGTAACGCGACTCAGTGCGGTAGTACCGCCTGTCGCGGGCTAAGCTAGTGGGTAATGATTGGATCTTTTACCCCACTATATAAAGGGGGTCTTCTCCCCCAAGAAGGCCACCTCTTCCCTCCCTAAGCTCCATTGTTGCTCAAAGCTCCATTTTTCGCCCGATCTCTCTCCCTAGCCAATCAAACTTGTTGATTTTCTAGGGATTGGTTGAGAAGGCCCCGATCTACACTTCCACCAAGAGAAATTTGATTCCCCCCACTAATCCCTTGTGAACCTTGTTACTCTTGGGTGTTTGAGCACCCTAGACGGTTGAGGTCTTCTCGAAGCCATATTCCATCGTGGTGAAGCTTCGTGGTGTCGTTGGGAGCCTCCAATTAAGTTGTGGAGATAGCCCCAACCTTGTTTGTAAAGGTTCTGTCGCCACCTTCAAGGGCACCAATAGTGGAATCACTGCATCTCGCATTGTGTGAGGGCGTGAGGAGAATACGGTGGCCTTAGTGGCATCTTGGGGAGCATTGTGCCTCTACACCGCTCTAACGGAGACGTGCTTCCTCTCAAAGGGAAGGAACTTCGGTAACACATCCTCGTCTCCACCGGTTCCACTCTTAGTTATCTCTTACCTTTACTTGTGCAAGCTTTTATTGTGTTGTATCCCTTGCTTGCTTGTGTGCTTGTTGTTGTTGCATCATATAGGTTGCTCCCCTAGTTGCATATCTGGACAACCTATTTTGATGCTAAGTTTAATTTTGTATAGAAAAGCTACAAATTGTTAGTTGCCTGTTCACCCCCTCTAGTCAACCATATCGATCCTTTCAATTGTTATCAGAGCCTCGTTTCTTTTTAAGGACTTTACCGTCCAAAGAGTATGGGTGACACCATAGTCGAGGCGGAGGAGCACTCTGGCGTGAACCCGTCCTCATGTACGGCCGATGGGGGATCCTCGGTCTCTCGTGAGGAGTTCAATGCGGCCTTGGACACATTAAAAACCTCTATGACGACCAAGGTCAAAGGCATGTTCAAAGAATTTATCGATGGGGTTAAATTATCCACCACACCTTTGGAAATGGCTCATCCCACTAATAAGGTGACGAATGCTCTTCCCGATAAGGGAGAAGCTAGTAGTGATCAAGTTCCGGAGCCTAAGAATGGGAGCGGCATCTTTGCCCATGTTGAACCTCCCCTTACTTATGGAGGACCCGTTCCCTCCACGCATCTAAATCATGTTGGTCCTACCCTGAAGTTTGTGAAAAATGCTGATTTTGCCACTTGGGTTTATCGCTTTAAACATCATTTAAATCATAGTTCTAATAATCTTTGGAGAATTAGTGAGCAAGGTTTCTATCCACATGATCCAAGCAACATCACTCCTAGAGAAGCCGTGGACCATCAATTCAACGAGTCTGTTCTCTTCATTCTCCAAGAAGCAATTCCTCCCGAAGATATTGCTCATCTTCGACCCTTCTCCGTGACCAAGGAAGAATGGGAGCATGTGGTTTCCTTGTACAAGGGAAGCACAAGCATTCAATGCTCAAACTATGAAGTTGTGCAAGATGAGGCCGATGAGTTTGCCATGATCGAAGATGAAGAACCTCGTGAACTTTATTTAATACGAACCACTCTCGCGGTCTCACTCGAAGATCATGGGAGTAAGGATATGGATGACAATTGGATCAAGCGCAAGTTTCTCAAAGCCATGATGCCTTACCACAAGGCTATGTCCTCTGTCATTCGTCAAAGGCCGGACTTCCACACCTTGTCCTCAAGCGAAGTGTTGGATGAGTTTGTCGCTATGAGGATCTTGGACAAGACCGCCGACAATGCGGTGTTGCGGTCTCAACGATCACAGAATCCCAACCTTGCTTTGAAGGCCAAGGCTTGTGCGGAAGAAGAGGTTGAAGGAGAAGAAGAGGAGTGTTGTCCCGAAGATACCAAATATGCCTATCATGAGCACATGGCTCTTCCTTCACGGCAATTTTGGGGCAACAAGAAGAACTCAAGGCACAACTTCAACAAGGACAACTCAAGTGGCTCCAAGGGCAAGCAACATGCGAGGACGTGCTACAATTGTGGCAATGTGAGTCACTTTGTTGTGGATTGTCCTTGCGAGAAGAGGGAAGACAATGGTGGCAAGATTATCCGAAAAGACAAGGCCAAGTCTTTCCCAAGCAAGAACAACTTCACCAAGAAGATGAAGGAAATATGCCCTAGAGGGAATAATAAATTTATTATTTATTTCCTTATATCATGATAAATGTTTATTATTCATGTTAGAATTGTATTAGCCGGAAACTTAGTACATGTGTGAATACATAGACAAATAGAGTGTCACTAGTATGCCAAAACTTGACTAGCTCGTTAATAAAAGATGGTTAAGTTTCCTAGCCATAGACATGAGTTGTCATTTGATGAACGGGATCACATCATTAGAGAATGATGTGATTGTGACGCCCCAAGACCGACGCTCCGGAATACATCCATATATTTCGATGTTACCGTGTGTTTTATTTGCTTGCTCTATTTTTTTATTTTGCATTGAATCATGTCATCATGCCATCATGTCATTAATCTTTGCATCTCAACTAAATAAATTGTGTGGATCTTCGATCCATTTAAATCGAGGGGAGGATGACTTCTCTTTATAACATATCCTCCTAATATTTATGGAGCTATTATAAATATTCCATTAACTTTGGAATCACCAAAAGACACACTTGCAAACATTCCCCATGCCTGTTCCACTTCGAGTTTGACCTTCAAATCTTGTCCAAAATTCTTATCCCTTTTATCGAGGTTCCTCCAAAAATACTCATCATTTTTGGGATCTTCTAAATATTGTCCTAGTTCAAACCTTTCAAATTAAATTCAAATGAATTTGAATTTAAATCTTGCATTCATGCCAACTTCTGTTTTTCCTGGATCAAGCTCATTTTTGTGAGTCTAGGAAAATTAACCTCCTTCCCAAATTCTTTTCCTAACCATCTCTTTTATTCGTTCTAAATTCTGTTTTTATTTGGTAGAAGTAGAGGTTGCAGATTAGAAATAGAAGAGCCTAGTCGAACTAGGCCTCCCAGCAGCCCAGCAGGCCGTTCAGGCCCATCGGCATCCCAGCCTCCCCTAAGCCCACCTAACTTTCTAAACCCTAGCCCGCACCCAGTCCCATCTCACCCGGTCCCCATCCCTCGGCCCTCTTTCCCTCAGCGCCGCGCCGCTCCTCACGCGATCCCCTGCTTCTCCTTCCTCCTAGCGCTGCCGCTTGCGTCCTCTAGATATCCCTCCCACGCCTCGTTGCTCACGTCGTCGCCTAGCCTCCTCCTCATGGTGCCGCCGCGGGCCTCCCAGTCGTCCTCGTCGGCGACCAGCCAAGGCCCGCTGCAGAGCGCCTGAAGGAAATATGCCCTAGAGGCAATAATAAAGATGTTATTTGTATTTCCTTATATCATGATAAATGTCTTTTATTCATGCTAGAATTGTATTAACCAGAAACTTAGTACATGTGTGAATACATAGACAAAACAGTATGTCCCTAGTATGCCTCTACTAGACTAGCTCATTGATCAAAGATGGTTATGTTTCCTAGCCATAGACATGAGTTGTCATTTGATCAATGGGATCACATCATTAGGAGAATGATGTGATGGACAAGACCCATCCATTAGCTTAGCACTATGATCGTTTAGTTTTACTGCTATTGGTTTCTTCATGACTTATACATGTTCCTATGACTATGAGATTATGCAACTCCCGTATACCGGAGGAACACCTTGTGTGCTATCAAACGTCACAACGTAACTGGGTGATTATAAAGATGCTCTACAGGTGTCTCCGAAGGTGTTCGTGGTGTTGGCATAGATCAAGAATAGGATTTTTCACTCCGAGTGTCGGAGAGGAATCTCTCGGCCCTCTCGGTAATACACATCATAATAAGCCTTGCAAGCAAATGACTAATGAGTTATTCACGGGACGATGTATTACAGAACGAGTAAAGAGACTTGCCGGTAATGAGATTGAACTAGGTATTGAGATACCGACGATCGAATCTCGGGCAAGTAACATACCGATGACAAAGGGAACAACATATGTTGTTATGCGGTTTGACCGGTAAAGATCTTCATAGAATATGTAGGAGCCAATATGAGCATCCAGGTTCCACTATTGGTTTGTGACGCCCGAAGACCGACATCCCAGAAGATTCCAGATGTTCCGGGTTCTTCCGTGTGTTTCTTTTGTGCTTGTGTTATTTATTTTTGCATTGCATCATGCCATCATGCCATCATGACTTTATTTTTGCATCTCAACTAAATAAATTGTGTGGACCTTCAGTCCATTTAAATCGAGGGAAGGATGACTTCTCTTTATAACATATGTCCTCTCAATATTATTAGGGAGCTATTTTAAATATTCCATTTGTTTGGAATTAACCCAAACACACTTGCAAATATTCCCCATGCCTATTTCACTTCAAGTTTCACCGTCAAACCTTGCCAACAATTCTTATCCATTTTTATCGAGGTTCCTCCAAAATCCGAACATTTTTGGACACTTCAAAAATCAAGTCTTAGTTCAAACCCATTTGAATTAAATTCAAATATGTTTGAATTATATCTCGATCTTGCCACTTCTATTTTTCTCAGACTACGCTCATTTCTATGAGCCCGAGAAAAATAATTCCTTGTGCTAAATCTTTCCCTAAGCCTCCCTTTCTTTTTCCTTCTATCTTTTTTTTTCTGTTAAAGAAAATCAGCAGTAGAAGTCCAGCCCGCCGGACCTGTAGTCAGGCCGACCTTTTTCTCCCCTCGGCCCGCTGGCCCATTAGGCCCAGCCGCTTCCCTTCTCAACCCTAGCGACCCAGGCTCCCTCGCTCTCTCCTCTTCTCCCGCACCCCGCCGCCAGCATCTCTCTCCCTCTCGCTCACCTCGCTCTCCCCTTCGATCGTCTCCCTCCAGCGCTCGCGCCTGGCTGCCGCGCCCCTCCGCCCCGTCAACTCTCCTCCATCCCTCTACCTCCATCGCCACCCCGCCTTCGTGCGCCCCTTCAGCGCCGCGCCTGTGGGTGCCCGAGCCCACCGTCGCGAGGGCCTCGTCCTCCCGCGCCGGAGCAGCCAGGGCCGGCCAGGAGCCGCGCCGTCCGCCGCCTTCCCCCTCCTGCGTTGCACCTCCCCGAGCGCCATGGACGCGCCCCTCCAGCGTCGGGAGTCCGGCCTCGTACAGTGCGCCGTCCGCCACCTCACCTAGGGGAGGAGCCCCCTCGTCCAGCCTCCATCACCTCACCCCAAGCGCCGCCTTGGCCTCGTCAGGACCTTGGAGGCTGCTGCTGTGCATCTTCCGCCCGGCCCCGTGAAGCTCTTCCCTGTCTGGTGTTCATTGCTCTTCGGTGAGAATACAAGGAAGCCGAGCCCTGCATCGAATAGTTGCTGCCCTGCCTGCGTGCGGCTTCATTTTTTTTCCGGTGATGCCAAGTCCACAGCTAGAAGACCCGGACTCCGAACGCCAAGTGATACGTCCAAAACGTATCTATAATATCTGCTTGCTCCATGCTTCTTTTGTGTGATATTGCTATGATATTGATGCACTTCCATACACTTTTGATCATATTTGGACTAACTTATTAACTCAGTGCACCACAGTGCCAGTTCCTGTTTTCTACTGTTTTTCTATTTCAGGTTTCCCCCATATTAAAAGTGCTCCAAAAATTCCAAGAAAAATATAGGAAAAATCAGCGTACAGGAAGCTTCGCGAAGAACCAAAGATGGGCCAGAGGGGAGCCAGGGGAGGCCCAGGCGGCCACCTGGCGCGACCCCACCCCTGGCCGCGCCAGGGGGGCGCCTGGGGCCCCTGCTCCGCCTCTGGCTGCCCCCCTTCTCATATATATCCCTCTCGTCCCGAAACCCTCGAGGACAGAACCCTTTTTCGCGATCTCGCCTCTGTTCCGCCGCCGCAGCGCTTCCAAGATCAGCAGCATCAGGAGAACTCTTCCCGGCACCCTGCCGGAGGGGAGAACCACCACCGGGAGCTTCTCCACCACCATGGACGCTTCCCGGATGAGTCGTGAGTAGTCCACCTTGGACCATGGGTCCATGATCAGTAGCTATGTGGTTTTCTCCTCCCCTCTTTGCTCTTCATGGTTTAGACCTCGTGAGCTGCCCTACATGATCGAGGCACATATGTAATCTTTCTGCTGTTGCTTTGCTGAGTTTGCTGGGATCTGATGGATTATGAGACTATGTTCAGATTGTGTTTGAGTAATATATTTGATTCACCTCTTTTATATCTTTGTTCTTGAGTAATTCTTGCATGTTCTCCGTTGCTGTTTATTGCTTTGGCCAAGTAGTAGGTAGTAACTCCAAGGGGGAGTGTTATGCTTGATTGTGGGTTCATGCCCCCTAATGACTAGCTTGAGTGACAGAAACATGAGTCTAGGGGATGTGCTATTGCCACAAGGGAGAAAACAACGGTGCTTGTACTTGCGGGTGCAAGGATTGTTTACTTTACGCAAAGTTCTTTTAATGCAGTTGTCTGTTGCTTTGAGTTTACACTTTGGGTGGGATTCGCAACTTAATACCAGCGAGATGTTCTGGATAGATATCTCAAGGTGGATGATTAGTAGTAGATGCAGATGGATTTCGGTCTACTTGCCTTGGCGTACCGCCCATGCTTTTGAGCCTCTACCTTTCTTTGCAGCATAGTTAGCATTGGTTTGCGCACATAATCCTGTCAATTGCCCAGCTGTAATTTGTTTACCTCACTTTGCTGTTTTATCGTCTTTTGGGAGAGAGACATCACTAGTGAACATCATGGGACCCCGGTCCATATTACCACCGCTGATCACACCTTCTATTTACTTCCTGTTTTTATTTCCTAGTTGCAGTCATAGCTATCATTATTATCTCTTGTGTTTGATCCTTTGTAAACAACAAGGCCGGAGGGATTGACAACCTCTCTGTACTCGTTGTGAGCAAAGTTATCTGTATCTGTGTGCAGGTCCCGTCAACCGCTAAGTTTCTGGCGCCATTGACACCTACTTGTCGACCCTCGGAGTCTCACGGGATTCGATCCTTGGTATCTTTGCCAAGGGAAATTTGCCGCTACGCTACATCTCAACCTTCCACTTGGGGTAACCAACGAGGGGCGAGAAGCCATCAAGCAAGTTTCTGGCGCCGTTGTCAGGGACTCCACTCTTCAAGATAGGGGAGTTGCACGCTATCTTTTATCTTTGCTTTTTAGTCTTGTTAGTTTACCTTTCAGTTTTTGCTTTAGTGTCCCTTACCAAAAATCACAAAAATAGTTATCTTGCTTGCTGCTGCTATGGGTTCCACCAAAAACACTAAGTGGGAGGAGTACACCCCTTCTTCCATCACGCCAATCACCACTGTCGGGATCTACAAAAGTAATAAACCTTATGATTATGTTAGTTTTAATGGAGAGTTATGCCCATGGCATGGTCTTCCAGGAAAAAAGTATGAGCCCCTATTTAAAGTTGCTCCCACACTTCCCCAAACTTGGGAAGACGTCCAAACTCTTATAATAGAGAGCAATTCAAACAAAGGAGATGACACTACAATTCTGCTCAATAATGATAAAATTGATTTTGATAATTGTAGTCTCTCAGAAGTTGTCACCTTTTTACAAATTATGGCTAAAGACCCCCACACTAGCACACTTAACCTTGCCTTCACAGAGCATATCACTAATGCTCTTATCAAAGCTAGGGAGGAGAATCTTAGGGTAGAAGCCTCCATACCTAGAAAGCTAGAAGATAGTTGGGATCCTATGATTAAAATTAAGTTGAATAACTTCCCTTGCTATGCTTTATGTGATGTTGGAGCTAATACCTCCGTTATGCCCAAAAGAATGTATGATATGTTTGAATTGAAACCTTTTGATCCTTGTTCTTTTGGTGTTCGTCTTGTTGATTCTTTCGTAAAGAAACCTTTGGGGAAGATCAACGATGTTCTTATCATTGTCAATGACAATTATGTTCCCGTTGATTTTACTATTATGGATATTGAATGTGAACCTTCATGTCCAATTATTTTTGGACGTCCTTTTCTTCGCACCGTTGGTGCTATCATTGACATGAAAGAGGGGAATATAAAATTCCAATTCCCTCTCAAGAAAGGGATGGAACACTTCCCTAGAAAGAAGATTAAGTTGCCTTTTGAGTCCGTTACACGGGCTAGCTATTCTCTTACTCTTGATAAAACTTGATCTTCTCTTTTTGCATCATGCCTAGCTTAAAGGCATAAAAGAAAGCGCTTTTGGGAGGCAGCCCACAACGAATTAGGTTTTATTTTGCTTTTGTTGTGTCTTGATGTTTGTTACTAAAGTAGCATCATCATTGTATGTAATGCCCAGGATGGGACTATATCTCCTACGTGTCGAGGCACGACTTAAAGATATAAGCCCATTCTGGAAGGATCGCAAGTTCGGTATCTTTGCACATCTCATGTAAAAATGGGGATGGAAAACATAAAAGATAGTTGGCTTACACTCGTCACGTCACACAAGTACATTATATGTCCAATCATCATACAATTAAACATCACAGCCCATCTAAGGGTAAAGATCCAAATGACAAGATACCAAACATAACTTAAACCACTGGTCTAGATCGAATCCTAGTAGAAGCTCTACTAATCAACCAGATAGTTCACGTAGTAACGGCTACGCTCCTCGTCGTACTCCCAGTCTAGCTCAGTGCCATCGCCTGTGTAGCTCACCATCGTACCTGCATCTGGGGTGTTGAAGTAACTGTGAGCCACAGAGGACTCAGCAATCCCGTTCCCGGGTAACACGCCTATCCCAGCCTTGGGTGTGGAACAAGGCTGAAGAAAGAACAAGAGTCTGCAGCAGCACTAGCCTAGCTTACGCAAAAGAGAGCGAGAAGAGAAGGTGCCTCGGTCGAGAGATGATCACGAAGTGATCCTAAACTAATCAAGTCAAACATAACCCCATCGTGTTCACTTCCCGAATCCCATTCGGAAAATGACCGTCACGGTACTCACGCTGGTAGTGTATTGGAACATGGTGTCAAGTTTTCTACAACCGGATATTAACAAGCTCCCATCTGACACATAACCGCGGGCACGGCTTTTGAAAGTTCATAACCCTGCAGGGGTGTTCCAACTTGGCCCATGACAAGCCCACGATCCGCGGAGTCGCAACTCCAAGGTGGGAAGGCCCGAGTATTCTCGGAATCCCGTGCTCAAGATACTCCGACTAAGGTAAGGCTAATCCAGCAAATCCTCCCGGCGTGCCGACACCCTGACAGTAGCGGCGCGTATCTAGTCTTAGGCCATGACCGGGTGGGTGATCCTACAGGGAAAACCAATCCTCGAGTTTCCTCGTGGTGGCCCCGCATAACCCCCAGTTTGGACCAACACTCATGAGGAGCACTGGCCCGGGTTGTTGATTAAGAACTCGGGTTAGCAAGACCCTATGCAAGTTTTATTAGTTATTAGGCGAATAGTACCAATGTTGGGACTTGCTGGAAAAGACTTAGCACTTAGCGGTTTATCGAGGGGGTCCCATAACCCCAACCGTGTGAGGAACGCATAATCAAGGAACATAACACCGGTTTATACGGTTCCTAGCGGCATGAGTGGAACAAAACACCAAGCAAAAGGCTTAGCCTTCCACCCATTGCCAATATATAGATGAGTTCATTTAATAATTAATATAGTGTGATATCCCAACAAGCTTCAACAAGAAGCAAGAATCTTCAATCTTCACCTGCAACTAACAATGCTATAAGAGGGGCTGAGCGAAGCCTACGTATAGCCAATCAATGGTTTGCATAGGTGGGGTGGTTAAACAGGTTCATGTTTACAATAGGAGGCTGACAGGAAAACATGGGCATCGAGGCAAAGCTATAGATCGAGACTTCTAGCAATAGGCAAAGATAGTAATGTTATCGGGGTTCGGTCATCTTGCCTGAAGAGTTGTCGATGGGATCGTAAGAGGGGTCCTCGTTCTCAATCTCGGTAGTAACCTCGTGCTCGTACTCGTACTCGGTCTCAGCTTCCGGCTCTACTCAAACACAAGAACACAAGGCAACGAATCAAACAAGATGCAATGCGCAGAAAATTTTCTGGATGCATGACCGATGCACTATGGAAGCAAAACAGATGCACTATGGAAGCACAGAAAGTCTACTTAGGAAGCACAGTGTTATAGCACAACAATATGCATCAAGCAAAAATGCTTCAAAACATGTTAACAATAGGATATTATGAATCTACATGAAAAATCACACAAGTTTCATATAGGACTTGCTCAAAACGGAGCTACGGGCCAAAAGCTACACCCAAAACAATAAACATGCACAAGCTGAAAATAACAGCCACATAGCAACTTCGGAGCAATAGATAAATAAGCTACAGCACTCAAACATCATGGCAATGAGCATAGACATAAACTAGACATATCCTAGAGGAAATAATTCCATTGGAGCATCCCCAAAGGAGCCATGGATCAATAGCAACAAGCTATGACATATTGAACTTGACAACAAAATCCTGACAGCAGTAATTTGTTGCAACTTGGGAGCAAGAGTTAAATATGCTACATCCACTCAAATAAGCATGTGAGAGCATGAATGGATAGCCAACAACTTATACAACAAGGAATCATCAAGAGTCACCCCAAAACTATCATGGATTAGCCTAGAACAACAAGCAAACATGGCATCTAGAAATTACAGATTCCAGACTTAGTGAAATTCCACTAAGTGTTAAAACAGCAGTTTCATCATGGCATCTTTGAGAGAAAGTTTAAGTCACCTCAAAGCAAAACATGGAAAGTGGTAAGCACCACATCAAAGTACACATGATGGTGATTACAAAACATCTAAGCATGCATCAAGGGGACAAACACAACGATAGCAACGAGTTCCTCTACGAGGCATCTCGTAACAAGTTTAATGACATAACCGCCACATAGCACTTTGCAAAGGGGATAAACATGGCAAGATAAATTCTATCATGCAAGCTAAAGCAATCAACATGTAGAGCATAACATGACGACCACGTGGACATATCATTTGCATCATTTGGATAAACATGCACCAAGTTATCACATTGCAAAGATGGCATGAAAACATCTACTAACAGCAGTTTATAACAAGTTGCACTCTTCCAACAGATATTTAAGCATCTAGATGATCTCAAACATGCATGGCACAATGGAACAAAACGTAGTACATGTCTCCGCGAACATTTTGATATATCATTCACTCAAACCGGGCCATCACACAAAAAGTTATCCATGTTGCAAAACTGCTCCAGAAACTGAAATAACAGGGACTTAGTGGATTTTGAAGCAACCTCAGATCTGAGTCAAACGGGGTCAACCGGGTGGCTGGAATCGCGGATCGGGCTGGACGGAGAGCGGATCGGGCTGGACGGCGCTAACGGGCCGGATGGCGGAGTGGACCCGGCGGCTTAACGGGCCCGGCCCGCTAGGGCGGCGATCCGGATCGGGGGGGCGCTGGGGATCGGGAGCTCGGGGCTTCCTCGATCGGTGGCCCTGGGGCCTTCGAGGCCGGCGGCTGGCGCGGCTACCGGGCCGTGGGCGCGGCCCACCTGGCCGATCTGGCCCAGGCGATAGGGGCGATCGGATCGGGCGAGGGGCTCCTCCCTCGCCCCGAGTGGCGGCGGCGGCCTTCGGGCGATGGAGCGGCAGGCCTCGCGCGGCCAGGGGCCGGTGGGAGGGAGGCGGGCCGGCGGCGGGGACCGGAGCGGCGGGGCGGCGCGCCGGTGGCGAGGGTGGCCGGAGGCCGGGCGGCGGTGGTGAGGCGAGGCGCCGGCGGGAAGAGCTCCTCCGGCGAGGTTCCGGCGAGCTCCTCCGGCGGGGCTCCGGCGAGCTCCGGCCGGAATGGAGGAAGGTGGCTAGAGGAAGGGGATGAAGGGGCTAGGTTTTTTTTATTTAGGGCAAAAATTGGGGAAGATGGACAAATATATAGGCACAAGGAGCTAGGGTTGTCCAAATGAGGTGTGGTTTCCGGCCACGCGATCAGAATTGGATGGCCTAGATGAAGGGAGGGGTTTGGGTTGGTTTGGTGGGCTGTTGGAGGGGTGTCTTGGGCCTCAAAGAGGGGGTACTTTGAGCCCACAAGAATAACCGTTGGGGTAGCAAACGAGCTCCAAACGCGACGAGATTTGACAGGCGGGTTACACACACCAAAACAACAACACACGGCAAGTCTCACGCTAAACCGGAAACGTTACACGGCCAAACACCAAAGTAGGCCTCGGGGACGCCACGGACACGTGAGAGAACTCCGGAACGCGAAACGGATAACAGAGAGGAACGAGTGGGGCCGGATGCAAACAACAACACAAATGCAATGCGATGCACATGACTACATGATATGGATGAATGCCACACACACACACAATAAAACAACGAAAACCCGAAAGACGAAGAACCCGGAATGGAATTGATGAAGCCAGAGATATATTATATTGCCCAAAAGGGAAAGTAATACATCCGGGGCATTACAAACTCTCTTCTACTACAAAAAGATCTCGTCCCGAGATCTAGGACTGGAAAAAGGAAGGGTACTCGGAACGAAGATGATCTTCTCGTTCCCACGTAGCTTCTCGGTCGTTATGGTGTGACCACTTGACTTTCAAGAATTTGATGGACTTGTTGCGGGTCTTGCGCTCGGTTTCTTCGAGAATAGCAACTGGGTGCTCTCGGTAAGACAAATCTTGTTGAAGATCAATCTCCTCAAATGGAATCATGCGTTCGGGAGTCTTGAAGCACTTGCGGAGTTGAGACACATGAAACACATCATGAACATTGGCGAACTTGGAAGGGAGCTCAAGTTAATAGGCTAGATCGCCTCTTTTGCCAAGGATCTTGAAAGGCCCGACGTATCTAGGAGCAAGCTTTCCTTTGATACCGAATCTTTGGGTGCCTTTCATAGGAGAAACACGGAGATAGACATGATCCCCAATGTTGAAGGCCAAATCACGATGCTTGCCGTCATAGTAGCTCTTCTGACGCGACTAAGCGGCCTTGAGATTCTCATGTATGACTTTGCACATTTCTTCGGCTTCTGAGATCAAGTCATTGCCAAGAAGTTGACGTTCGCCTGTCTCGGACCAGTTGAGAGGGGTACGACACTTTCTGCCATAGAAGATTTCAAACGGAGCTTTGTCTGCACTTGCTTGGAAGTTGTTATTGTAAGAGAACTCGACAAATGGAAGGCAATCTTCCCATTTCATGCCAAAAGATATGACACGGGCTCTGAGCATGTCTTCTAGAATCTGATTCACTCGCTCGACTTGACCACTAGTCTGAGGGTGAAAAGCAGTGCTGAACCTGATCTTAGTGCCCATGGCAGACTGAAAGGAGTCCCAGAACTTGGAAGTGAACAAACTTCCACGGTTTGAGGAGATAACTTGAGGAATGCCATGTAAAGACACAATTCTGGAAGTGTACAATTCTGCCAGTTGAGCTGCATTGATGGATTCTTTGACTGGAAGGAAGTGAGTGACTTTGGTAAGCTTGTCAATCACCACAAAGATAGAATCATTCCCTCTCTTGGACTTAGGAAAGCCAGTGACGAAATCCATTTCAATGTGGTCGAATTTCCACTCGAGAATAGGAAGAGGTTGGAGAAGACCGGCTGGACGTTGATGCTCTGCCTTCACTCTTCTGCAGACATCACATTCATTCACGAATTGGGCAATCTCCCTTTTCATGCGTGTCCACCAGTAAGATTGCTTGAGGTCTTGGTACATCTTAGAACTGCCGGGATGAATGGAAAGGAGGGAATCATGTGCTTCTTCCATTATGAGCTTCCTGAGATCACCTTTTGGAACCACGAGTCTGTCCTCAAAGAACATGGTATCTCTCTCATCAACGCGATAGCACTTGTATTTAGGAGTACCCTTTGCAATACCATGTTTCACTTTCTGCACCATAGCATCACTGAGTTGGGCCTCACGGATCTGATCTTCCAAGGTAGGAGCAACTTGAAGATTTGCAAGAAAACCTTGCGGAACAACTTGGAGGTTAAGCTTCCTGAATGCTTCACAAAGCCCAGGCTGGAACGGCTTGATAAGAAGGCTGTTGCAATATGCCTTTCTGCTCAAAGCATCTGCAATCACATTCACCTTGCCAGGTGTGTATACGATGCTGGGATCATACTCTTGGATCATTTCGACCCAACGAGTCTGGCGGAGGTTCAGATTCGGCTGTGTGAAGATGTACTTCAAGCTCTTGTGATCGGTGAAGATGTCGACTTTTCTGCCCAACAGAAGGTGTCTCCACGTAATCAAAGCATGTACCACAGCTGCTAGTTCAAGATCATGTGTGGGGTAGTTCTTCTCACTTGGCTTCAGTTGACGAGAAGTGTATGCCACAATTCTCTTGTCCTGCATAAGCACCCCACCAAGTCCTTGAAGAGAAGCATCACAGAATACTTCGTAGGGCTTGGACTCATCGGGAGGAGTGAGAACTGGAGCAGAGATGAGCTTTTCTTTGAGATTTTTGAATGCCACTTCACAATCTGGAGACCTGTCGTGGAATTAGCACGTCAGATGTCCGGTTTACGGACTTAGTGGTGAGGCCGCACATCTATGTAGTAGCTTGAAGGGGTTGAGCGGAATCGAGAGACGCGATGCAAGACACGGATTTAGATAGCTTCGGGCCCCGGGAAACATCATCCGGTAATAACCCTACGTGCTGTTTGAGGCTAGGTCTCATTATGATGGTGTCGCCGGTAAACCGGCTCTTTGTGTCTAACCCTAGAAACTTGTCTAAACTTCTCCTCTAACTTGTAGCTCTCAAAACTTGTCTCTTTGGGGAGCCCTGCCCCTCCTTATATATGTTGAAGGGGAGGCTTTACATGACTAGTCCTAGTAGGATTAGGATTGATCTATTACAAGGAGTCCTAGTCTTGCTTCCCTTGTATGAGAATATTCCTTGCGCTTTATTCATAAACCGGCCCACTATTAATATGAACCGGCCTTCTGGGCCTTGGGCCTTGTCATCCATGACCCGCCTGCCGGGTCACCAATATTTTGCCAAGTGTAAACCATCTTAAGTAGAATGTCCAGTCCGGCCGGGTTATAATTCCAGCCGGTTCATACCGCGGGATATATCCCCGACATTAGCCCCCAAGTTTAGCTTGGATGTGTCCATGGTAAACTTATGCTCCAAAAAAAACACAAGAAAAAATTTGATAGGTTGTGCTCCGAGTTAAGAATTCTTGTAAACCGGCACCTGATCATCTTTAAGTCCTTGTCCTTCCTTCTTCTAGAAAATCCGGGTCAACAGACCGACTTCATATTCAACTTGTTTGCATAAGAAATATTGTGAATAAAGAATCCATTTGAATCGGCCTTTAATGCTCTGATTTGACAAAAATATTGGTCTTTGAAATATTCAACTGATATCCAGCCGGTTTGAAAATCTAGAACTTGCCGGTTTATGATTGCCAAAATTGCCGGATCACACAATTAATCTGATTTGTCAGAACTGAAAATTTGAAGATGTTCCTCCTTTATATGCATATTACCTATAGCCCCCAAGTGCCGGGTCATTATGTAATAATGAGCAGGGACTTTGTATATATTCTATTGAAAATGGCCTTGTATAATCTTGAAGAAATCCGGATTTGTTCATCCAATCACTATGAAACTGAATATTCCATATTATGTAGCCCCCAAGTGCCGGGTCATTATGCAATAATGAGCAGGGACTTTGAAAATATGATCATGTAAACTTGAATAGCAACATATAGCCCCCAAGTGTCGGGTTATTATGCAATAATGAGCAGGGACTTTGTAGATATAATCATTGAAATGAACATTATATAACGTAACTTCCATCGTGGGGTTTGAATCCACGTCCACAAGGTTAAGAGCTTTGTGCTTTACCAACTGAGCAGTGGACCTTTCAATATAATGGATTAATACTTGTGTACCTTGAATTGTTGATAGGAGCGATTGGTAGCCCCCAAGTTCCGGTCTAACTACATTTAGAAGGTGAACCGGTACTTCCAGATGAAGCAAATGATCTTTCCATTAGCCCCCAAGTGTCAAGTAGACAACTTGCTTGTGTTCTTGAGACTTGTGTATTTGATGTAATCTCAATTTGAATAATGTAGCCCCCAAGTGCCGGGTTGTAAGCCTGCAGCAACTCGGGACTATTCCTTTGTAGAATAAATCACTTCCATCGTTGAAATAATATCCATTGCGCTTTAAAGCGACTTTGAAGACCTCAATCATAATATTGATAACCATAATAGGAATCCAGCCATGTTTGGCTATTGAAGAATATAATCCGGTTTGAAGACCGATTCCAATGATGTTTGATCACAATCGGGCCGGGTTAATAAACACCGATCATTATTTTGTCTCATACTGGCGACTTATAGTCAAAACCAGGCCGGTTTAATAAACACCGGTCATTATAACTGATCATGTACTGCCAATATGTATTTAAAAAACAAGATACTTCATACCTGCGATCAAGTATGCTTGATATTCTTAATCCGGTAGAACCTTAAAATTTCTTGATGAAGATCTCCATGGATCCAATAACAAACCCGGGTTTTGATAATAGACACCGGTTTATCTGGTTCTGAAAACTTTGTTCAGAAATTTGTGGCTTGTTGCCTGATAGATGATCCGGGTTATAATGAACACCGGTTTATTCATGCTGGTATTCATGACCCAGACTTTTCACTTTTATAGATATGTGGTCAGCTTCTGTAGCTGTTCCACTCCGGTTTAAAGGGTTATAAAACACAAACACCAAAAGATGCAAATTTTGCAAATAAGACCATGTAGTCGAGGCTTTTTAAGAGCTGCCAGGCTCAAAGCAAGGTTCAGCCAATCAATGAGACGTGGTTTGTCCATCTCTTCCCAGGGGGCCTATAGAACCGCAAATAAAAACTGAGCCAATCAATGGGACGTGGTTTATCCAACTCTTCCCAGGGGGCCTAGCCAATCACTGAACATGGGCGAACCATTCTTTTCAGAGGGCCGATAGAATCGTACATAGAAATTGAGCCAATCACTGGGACATGGGCGTTACCATTCCCAGAGGGCCTCCATGGTTCCTCCTAAACCGGTGGGTAATTTAAACCAATCACTGAACGTGGAATTATCCAACTTTTCAGAGGGTCTCCAGGGTTCCTCCTGAACCGGTGGGTAATTTAAACCAATCACTGAACATGGAATTATCCAACTTTTCAGAGGGTCTCCAGGGTTCCTCCTGAACCGGTGGGTAAATTTAAACCAATCACTGAACGTGGAATTATCCAACTTTTCAGAGGGTCTCCAGGGTTCCTCCTGAACCGGTGGGTAATTTAAACCAATCACTGAATGTGGAATTATCCAACTTTTCAGAGGGTCTCCAGGGTTCCTCCTGAACCGGTGGGTAATTTAAACCAATCACTGAACGTGGAATTATCCAACTTTTTAGAGGGTCTCCAGGGTTCCTCCTGAACCGGTGGGTAAATTTAAACCAATCACTGAACGTGGAATTATCCAACTTTTTAGAGGGTCTCCAGGGTTCCTCCTGAACCGGTGGGTAAATATAAACCAATCACTGAACGTGGATTATCCAACTTTTCAGAGGGTTTTTATTGCTTCTGAATATATATGTGGGAATTGCCCTGCGCAACCAGATGAACTGATCAAAGCATCTTATTTTCTTAATGAAAAATGATACATAACAAGAGAAATAATACTGTAGATGGATATCACCTGAGTGAATTTGAACCGGTATGTTTAATAGACCGGATCACAGGTTGGACAGTAAAACGACCGCAGTATCAAAAGGCGGCTCAGACAGTTAAACCGGCTGTGGGGTTGTAAACCGGTGGAAACGAGCAAGTTGCCCTCCGTGTTGTAAACCGGTGCTGTCGTGTAAGACGGTCACGGTTTTGTAAATCGGCGCGGTTGTGAGAGACGGCCAAGGCGTTTGTAGACCGGCGCTTGAATCCGTGGAATAATGACGATCACTTGTGTCGAACAATGTTTGGCGTGCCTCCATCTCCACGGTATAATACAACTTTTGTAATAAATAATTTTCCTGTATATAAAATACAGTAGGGCGAGGTATTTTTGCTCGGATGAATTAATATGTATGAAAAATAAATAGGATAGATATCACCTGATTCGCCTGGAGAACATATGAGTTGGCCGTGGTATTTGTAGACCGGTGAGACGCGTATCCGCTAGGCCGGTTTAGGAGGACGGGTGCGGCACTGGCGTGTTGATGTAGACCGGACCGTGGAAGCGGTGGCGTGCGCACGTCCATTGGCGAAGGAGTCGGCCGCAGGTGTTGGATACCAGCACACGTGGGCGCGGATTGACGAGTCGGCCGGCGTGTTGAGGTAAACTGGATCGCGACACGTATATTCGTTCATCCGTGGCATACCACCAACCCTTCTTCTTTTTAACAGTCGTCCTGCGTAAAAGATATTACATGCGAAAGTAATTGTTGTCTGATGAAATAATATATACCTTTAAAATAATTAAGGTAAATAGCATCTGGGTTCGTTCAGATGACGGATGATCCGTTCGCGCGGAGGCAGCAACTCGCGGACGAGATCGCAGCCGTGACCAGATCAAACAATCTTCGATCTACCGCCGGCTCCCGTCCGCAGATGAAATAAAAAATCCAAACTTTGGTTTCTTCGCCATGCACTAGTACTCAAACAGTACTATTCTTATTTATAGTACTAGCGGAAGTGCTTGGGATTCCTTGGATTTGACTAGTCTCCATCACGTGACCGAGTATTGGTAGCACTTGATATTTCCTTGGATTTGACTCGTCGGTTAATTTCCTCGTGACTTGAAGCTGTACATGGACGAGAAGACGTGGCCGAGTTTCCAAACTTTGAGTCGTAGCCGCGGCAGAGTCCGAGTCCTTGGCCGGGCTATAGTTACTTTGACCGAAGCCAATCGGATCGGGTGATTTAGCGACTGTTGCGCTGAGATCCGTCGCTTGAATCGAATCCTTTCAAGCGTTTTGTTTTTCTCTCTGACTCCAAATCGTGGCCGGTTTGACCCACCACTTTTTATTCCTATTTAGTCTCACGTGGGAGTGGATGCTTATTCCAGGACGATAGAGGATAAGCCCAACAAGTAGTCTAGTAGCACTAGCCAATTCACGTGGTGACGGATCGCTGGCTCCAACTATGCCTTGAATTGAAAAGTAACACCTGTGTGGATGTCCTTGGGACTTGAGTGTGTCATCTCTCGTCGATGCCACAGATCGCGTACGGCCGCTGCTGACTATACCGCAGTCCGCAGATGGATTCGCCTGCCGTCTACTGGTCTCGGCGGATTAAAAAATTCCAGCGGAAAATCAATCCGTCTCAGATTCAGCGGATTAAAAACAACAGCGGAAACTGCCTCCGACTTGGCCGGTCTTGTCGAATCGTAGGATGCGGCGGCGCGCATAAAACGCCAATCCAAAAATAATTCCAATCCTATCTCCGCCGCCGTAGAATACTTCTCCAATCTTGATTGATAAACTCCTCATTGATGCGAATTTTTCCACGCCGGCTTTTGTTGAACCGGAAATTTGCAAATTACTCAATCCCATGGAGAGATCCCTTCAAGAACTCAACACCACCGTGCGCAGGCCCCACGGTGGGCGCCAACTGTCGTGGAATTAGCACGTCAGATGTCCGGTTTACGGACTTAGTGGTGAGGCCGCGCATCTATGTAGTAGCTTGAAGGGGTTGAGCGGAATCGAGAGACGCGATGTAAGACACGGATTTAGACAGCTTCGGGCCCCGGGAAACATCATCCGGTAATAACCCTACGTGCTGTTTGAGGCTAGGTCTCATTATGATGGTGTCGCCGGTAAACCGGCTCTTTGTGTCTAACCCTAGAAACTTGTCTAAACTTCTCCTCTAACTTGTAGCTCTCAAAACTTGTCTCTTTGTGGAGCCCTGCCCCTCCTTATATATGTTGAAGGGGAGGCTTTACATGACTAGTCCTAGTAGGATTAGGATTGATCTATTACAAGGAGTCCTAGTCTTGCTTCCCTTGTATGAGAATATTCCTTGCGCTTTATTCATAAACCGGCCCACTATTAATATGAACCGGCCTTCTGGGCCTTGGGCCTTGTCATCCATGACCCGCCTGCCGGGTCACCAATATTTTGCCAAGTGTAAACCATCTTAAGTAGAATGTCCAGTTCGGCCGGGTTATAATTCCGGCCGGTTCATACCGCGGGGTATATCCCCGACAAGACCAGTAGTACTTGACATTCTTCTGCAGCAAGTTGGAGAGAGGCTTGGCAATCTTGGAGAAGTTCTCAACGAACCTTCTACAATAGCTGGCAAGACCAAGAAAACTTCGGAGTTGCTTGACGTTCTGAGGAGCTTCCCAGTTCACAATTGCTTCAACTTTCTCGGGGTTTACCGCAATACCGTCAGCAGAGATGATATGGCCCAGATACAAGACCTTATCGAGGCAAAATTCGCACTTGGAGAACTTGGCATAGAACTTATGTTCACGGAGTCTGTCGAGAACGAGACGGAGGTGCTTTTCGTGATCCTCTTCATTTTTGGAGAATACCAAAATATCATCCAGATACACAAGCACAAACTCGCCGGTGTAGGGGTTGAAGATGTAGTGCATCATTCTCGAGAAGGTTGGTGGAGCATTGGCGAGACCAAAGGACATGACTGTATACTCATATGAGCCGTAGCTCGTTCTGAAGGCAGTCTTGGGGATATCCTCCTCGCGAATGCGAATTTGGTGATAGCCCATTCGGAGATCGAGCTTAGAGAACACTTTAGCTCCTTTGAGCTGCTCAAACAGTTCATTGATGTTGGGGAGCGGATACTTGTTCTTTATTGTCTTCTTGTTCAATGGCCGGTAATCGACGCAGAGATGCTCCGTGCCATCCTTCTTCTTGACAAATAAGACACCACAACCCCAAGGAGACGTACTAGGCCTGATCAGACCCATACGCTCCTGTTCATCAAGCTGCTTCTTCAACTCCTTCAACTCTTTAGGAGAGAGCTTGTACGGACACCGGCATGCTGGCTCAGTACCAGGCTCGAGTTCAATTACAAATTCCACTTGACGGTGTGGAGGCATGCCTGGAAGTTCTTCAGGAAAGACGTCTTCATATTCGTTAACCACCGGAATTTGAGATATGGCATTCATCTCGCCCTTGTCATTGAGAGAGAAAAGCCTGATTGTGTTATCCCTGGAGGCGAAGATAATCACATCTTCATGAGGATGAGTAATCTTGACTTCCTTGTTTGCACAGTCAATGTGAGCATCATGCTGAGAAAGCCAGTCCATCCCGAGGATGAGGCCAATGTCGGAATTTCCGAGAACCACCGGAGAGGCCAGAAATCGATAATCACCCATGCGAATAGAAACATCCGGAGCATATATACGAGAATGCATCAAATTACCCGAAGAAACAACTGATAATTCCCTTGGCAAACTTTTGATGTCGACATTATGCTTGGATGCGAATGGTTGAGACATGAAGGAACATGAAGCACCCGAATCAAACAAAACTTTAGCAGGTATAAGGTTGACTGGAAGATTACCCAATATGACATCAGAAGAATTCTCCGCTTGCGCTGCATTCATCAGATTCACCCTTGCAGACTTTGGATTATGCTTCACAATAGCTGTACTGACAGGTGGAGGAGGCGAAAGGCGCCTTGGGTTGTTGCACTTGTTGGAATAATGACCCTTCTGGCCACACTTGTAGCAAGTCACCTCAGAAAGTGGACGAGTCGGAGGAACAGTTGACTTGGAAGCTTGGAACTGCGACTTGGACTTATTGCCTTGGTTGTGTGGGTGGGAGGAACCACGACCACCCGAGTTCTTTCTGCTGTTGTTGTTGTAGGGAGCTCGGATCACTGGAGGAGGAGGAAGCCAAAATTTCTGTTGTTTCGCGACCACTTGAGAAGATGAGGAGGAGTGAACGGCATCTCGAATCCTCTTTTTGGAAGCCTCCATCTTGAGCTGGGCTGCCTCTTGCTTGAGCGCCATGTTATAGAATTTGTCGAACTCATCGGGCTCGAACAAGGTGAGAGCAAGTTGAATTTCATCCTTGAGACCTCCGCGGAACTGATAGATCTTGCTCTTGGCATCTGGTATGTCTTGCTTAGCATAGCGAGCGAGGTTTTGGAACTTGACATTATACTGGTAGACAGTCATAGAGCCTTGCTTCAGGTTGCCGAATTGCTCACGCATACCCTCGATGACACTTGTTGGAATGTGGTGAGAGCGAAAGTCCTTGCAGAAATCATCCCAAGAGATCACACGCCCTTCTCTGGAGTCTTTGTACTACTGCCACCAGTCAGCTGCTTGGTCCTTGAGTTGGAAGGCTGCAAATTTCGCATAGTCCTCAGGCCTTACGTTGCTGCACTCAAAATGCTTCTTGATATCAGTTATCCAATCTTCAGCATCGAGAGGGTCGACACAGAAACTGAAAGCCTTTGGTTGGTTGGCCAAGAACTGGTTGAGCGTAGCATGGTGCTGTTGGTTGAAGAAATTGCCTTGGTTCCCTAGAGCACCCTGATTTGCTTGATTTGCTTGCATTTGCTGCATCATCTGCAGTAACATCTGGGTGTTCTTATTTGTAGTCTGCATAATCGCTCTCCAAGCCTCAGACGGAGGAGGAGGAGAAGGAGGACGATCTGGAACCGTTTCACCCTCTTGGTTAGCGTTGGGAACCCGTTTCGGAGCCATCCTCAAAGAGATGACCACGAATCAACAATTGATTGAAAGAAGGTATAAGCTGAAACAACGGATAGAAATGCAACATAGTCTTCACAAGAATCATTCGAACAAGAGGAACGAATGAAATTCTCAGTTTAATGATAACAACAATCTTCACAAGAAGCCACTGGGACAAAAGGTAAAAAGAAAAAATACACTGTACAGATGGAACAAACACAAGATAGGAGCTTCGTTCAACATCTTTGTGTTGTAAGATTATGGAACGCGTTACGAAAGGGTTTTGCAATCCCCGGATCAGCATAGCCAAGGATCCTTTAAGATGCAAATCCCGCTCGGAACATCGGCCATAAAAACACTTCACTCAATGTAGAACCCCGAACTCGCTAACCTGCATTCGTTGGAAGAATGCCTATGATCTACTGGATAAACCTACCTATGAATTTCCGAAAGTTTCCAGTTATGCAATCAGGTGTTGGGGATACAGGGGAAGCACCGCGCAATCAACTCTAAACCTACATCCAGCTGTATCCATCCTTCAACACATAACCAGTTGTTCTCGGAAACCGTCTACCTCGGACCTTCGAAAAGCATCCACTATACAAAGCTATGGCAATACTCCCGAACTACCTCCCCAGTACTGGGTGATGTCGGGGTTATCTTGCCACTAACCGTATAGGAGAGTTTTCGATGTCGGCCGTCTTAAGTATTCTAGTACTGTCGCGATATGCTTTTGACGGCAATACGCCGAAGCTCAACTCCCCGGGACACTGCCACAACCCCTAATGTCAGGAGGCATCGAGAACAATATTCTCGTCACAAGGACATCGAAACAATCCAACAATACTCGCGAGATTCCTAAAAAAAATTTGCTGCAATTTTTGAAAGTAGAAGAGGCAAGAGTAGCCGTCAGGAGTCCTCACCAGAATGAAAAGAGATGAGGAGCAAAGAATTCCTACTCTCCGATATAAATATGGGACTCAAAATATTTTCAGTGTGTGCCTAGACTCGACCGTCAACGATTCGATCAATCAGTGGGGGCTTCTAGGTCGGAGAAGGCTCTGAATACCAACTTGTAATGCCCAGGATGGGACTATATCTCCTACGTGTCGAGGCATGACTTAAAGATATAAGCCCATTCTGGAATGATCGCAAGTTCGGTATCTTTGCACATCTCATGTAAAAATGGGGATGGAAAACATAAAAGATAGTTGGCTTACACTCGCCACGTCACACAAGTACATTACATGTCCAATCATCATACAATTAAACATCACAGCCCATCTAAGGGTAAAGATCCAAATAACAAGATACCAAACATAACTTAAACCACAGGTCTAGATCAAATCCTAGTAGAATCTCTACTGATCAACCGGATAGTTCACGTAGTAACGGCTACGCTCCTCGTCGTACTCCCAGTCTAGCTAAGTGCCATCGCCTGTGTAGCTCACCATCGTACCTGCATCTGGGGTGTTGAAGTAACTGTGAGCCACAGAGGACTCAGCAATCCCGTTCCCGGGTAACACGCCTATCCCAGCCTTGGGTGTGGAACAAGGCTGAAGAAAGAACAAGAGTCTGCAGCAGCACTAGCCTAGCTTACGTAAAAGAGAGTGAGAAGAGAAGGTGCCTCGGTTGAGAGATGATCACGAAGTGATCCTAAACTAATCAAGTCAAACATAACCCACCGTGTTCACTTCCCGAATCCCATTCGGAAAATGACCGTCACGGTACTCACGCTGGTAGTGTATTGGAACATGGTGTCAAGTTTTCTACAACCGGATATTAACAAGCTCCCATCTGCCACATAACCGCGGGCACGGCTTTCGAAAGTTCATAACCCTGCAGGGGTGTTCCAAATTGGCCCATGACAAGCCCACGATCCGCGGAGTCGCAACTCCAAGGTGGGAAGGCCCGAGTATTCTCGGAATCCCGTGCTCAAGATACTCCAACTAAGGTAAGGCTAATCCAGCAAATCCTCCCGACGTGCCAACAGCCTGACAGTAGCCGCGCGTATCTAGTCTCAGGCCACGACCAGATGGGTGATCCTACAGGGAACACCAATCCTCGAGTTTCCTCGTGGTGGCCCCGCATAACCCCCAGTTTGGACAAACACTCATGAGGAGCACTGGCCCGGGTTGTTGATTAAGAACTCGGGTTTGCAAGACCCTATGCAAGTTTTGTTAGTTATTAGGCGAATAGTACCAATGTTGAGACTTGCTGGAAAAGACTTAGCACTTAGCGGTTTATCGAGGGGGTCCCACAACCCCAACCGTGTGAGGAACGCATAATCAAGGAACATCACACCGGTTTATACGGTTCCTAGCGGCATGAGTGGAACAAAACACCAAGCAAAAGGCTTAGCCTTCCACCCATTGCCAATATATAGATGAGTTCATTTAATAATTAATATAGTGTGATATCCCAACAAGCTTCAACAAGAAGCAAGAATCTTCAATCTTCACCTGCAACTAACAATGCTATAAGAGGGGCTGAGCGAAGCCTACGTATAGCCAATCAATGGTTTGCATAGGTGGGGTGGTTAAACAGGTTCATGGTTACAATAGGAGGCTGACAGGAAAACATGGGGATCGAGGCAAAGCTATAGATCGAGACTTCTAGCAATAGGCAAAGATAGTAATCTTATCGGGATTCGGTCATCTTGCCTGAAGAGTTGTCGATGGGATCGTAAGAGGGGTCCTCGTTCTCAACCTCGGTAGTAACCTCGTGCTCGTACTCGTACTCAGTCTCAGCTTCCGGCTCTACTCAAACACAAGAACACAAGGCAACGAATCAAACAAGATGCAACGCGCAGAAAATTTTCTGGATGCATGACTGATGCACTATGGAAGCAAAACAGATGCACTATGGAAGCACAGAAAGTCTACTTAGGAAGCACAGTGTTATAGCACAACAATATGCATCAAGCAAAAATGCTTCAAAACATGTTAACAATAGGATATTATGAATCTACATGAAAAATCACACAAGTTTCATATAGGACTTGCTCAAAACGGAGCTACGGGCTAAAAGCTACACCCAAAACAATAAACATGCACAAGCTGAAAATAACAGCCACATAGCAACTTCGGAGCAATAGATAAATAAGCTACAGCACTCAAACATCATGGCAATGAGCATGGACATAAACTAGACATATCCTACAGCAAACATTTCCATTGGAGCATCCCCAAAGGAGCCATGGATCAATAGCAACAAGCTATGACATATTGAACTTGACAACAAAATCCTGACAGCAGTAATTTGTTGCAACTTGGGAGCAAGAGTTAAATATGCTACAACCACTCAAATAAGCATGTGAGAGCATGAATGGATAGCCAACAACTTATACAACAAGGAATCATCAAGAGTCACCCCAAAACTATCATGGATTGGCCTAGAACAACAAGCAAACATGGCATCTGGAAATTACAGATTCCAGACTTAGTGAAATTCCACTAAGTGTTAAAACAGCAGTTTCATCATGGCATCTTTGAGAGCAAGTTTAAGTCACCTCAAATCAAAACATGGCAAGTGGTAAGCACCACATTAAAGTACACATGATGGTGATTACAAAACATCTAAGCATGCATCAAGGGGACAAACACAACGATAGCAATGAGTTCCTCTACGAGGCATCTCGTAACAAGTTTAATGACATAACCGCCACATAGCACTTTGCAAAGGGGATAAACATAGCAAGATTAATTATATCATGCAAGCTAAAGCAATCAACATGTAGAGCATAACATGACGAACACGTGGACATATCATTTGCATCATTTGGATAAACATGCACCAAGTTATCACATTGCAAAGATGGCATGAAAACATCTACTAACAGCAGTTTATAACAAGTTGCACTCTTCCAACAGATATTTAAGCATCTAGATGATCTCAAACATGCATGGCACAATGGAACAAAATGTGGTACATGTCTCCACGAACATTTTGACATATCATTCACTCAAATCGGACCATCACACAAAAAGTTATCCATGTTGCAAAACTGCTCCGAAAACTAAAATAACAGGGACTTAGTGGATTTTGAAGCAACCTCAGATCTGAGTCAAACGGGGTCAACCGGGTGGCTGGAATCGCGGATCGGGCCGGACGCAGAGCGGATCGGGCTGGACGGCGCTAACGGGCCGGATGGCGGAGCGGACCCGGCGGCTTAACGGGCCCGGCCCGCTAGGGCGGCGATCCGGATCGGGGGGTGGGGGGGGGGCGCTGTGGATCGAGAGCTCGGGGCTTCCACGATCGGCGGCGCTAGGGCCTTCGAGGCCGGCGGCTGGCGCGGCCCACCTGGCCGATCTGGCCCAGGCGGTAGGGGCGATCGGATCAGGCGAGGGGCTCCTCCCTCACCCAGAGCGGTGGCGGCGGCCTTCGGGCGATGGAGCGGCTGGCCTCGCGCGGCCAGGGGCCGGCGGGAGGGAGGCGGGCCGGCGGCCTGAGTGCCGGCCGGCGGCGGGGACCGGAGCGGCGGGGCGGCGCGCCGGTGGCGAGGGTGGCCGGAGGCCGGGCGTCGGCGGTGAGGCGAGGCGCCGGCGGGAAGAGCTCCTCCGGCGAGGTTCCGGCGAGCTCCTCCGGCGGGGCTCCGGCGAGCTCCGGCCGGAGTGGAGGAAGGTGGCTGGAGGAATGGGATGAAGGGGCTAGGTTTTTTTTTATTTAGGGCAAAAATTGGGGAAGATGGACAAATATATAGGCACAAGGAGCTAGGGTTGTCCAAATGAGGTGTGGTTTCTGGCCACGCGATCAGAATTGGATGGCCTAGATGAAGGGAGGGGTTTGGGTTGGTGTCGGGGATATACCCCGCGGTATGAACCGGCCGGAATTATAACCCGGCCGGACTTGGCATTTTACTTAAGACAGTTTACAATTGGCAATTTACTGGTAACCCGGCAGGCGGATCACGGATGACAAGGCCCAAGGCCCAGAAGGCCGGTTCATATTAATAGTCGGCCGGTTTATGAAGAAAGCATAAGGAATATTCTCATACAAAGGAAGTAAGACTAGGACTCCACTTGTAATCCTAATCCTACTAGGACTAGTCATGTAACCCGCCCCTTCAACATATATAAGGAGGGGCAGGGCTCCCCAAAGAGGGACAAGTTAGACAGGTTTAGACAAGCCACAAGCAAACAAGTTTCTAGGGCTAGACACAAAGAGCCGGTTTACCGGCGACACCATGAGGATCATAATGATATCTAGCCTCAAACAGCACGTAGGGTTATTACCGGATGATGTTTCCCGGGGCCCGAAGCTGTCTAAATCCATGTCTTGCATCGCATCTCTCGATTCCGCTCAACCCCTCTCAAGTTACTACATAGATGCGCGGCCTCACGACTAAGTCCGCTAAACCGGTCATCTGACGTGTTATTTCCACGACAGTTGGCGCCCACCGTGGGGCCTGCGCACGGTGGTGTTGAGTTCTTGGCGGGATCTCCCAGGGATCCAGAAGCTCGGAGTTAACTAGATAAAGAAAAGCCAGCATGGAAGAATTTACGTCAACTATGAGTTCATCAATCGAGTTCAAGGGAATTTAGGGTTTGGCGTTCTTCTGTGCATCGCCGATGCAGCGTGATCCGTCGAATCCGAATAGAAGATCAATTTTTTTAGGCTATAGTCGCGTGCTGCGAGACCAACAGGAGTTGTGCTGCAGCCGCCGTGTCAGATCATCAAGCTCCGAGGCAATTTTACTTGAGCACTACTTCGCTGCTACTGCTCGTATAAAGTGGTCTAGAAAGTACTCCTACTTGAGCACCGTCCATGTAGAAGCACGGATTTTTGGGGAAGAGTAATCTGTCCAGCAAGTTTTTTAATTACCAAAGGAAAGGAAGGCCCACAAGGAGTCAATACTATTCAGATGCCCGGGGGAAGAGCCCACGACCCGGAAGCAAGTTTGAAGAAGAACTCGGTTTCGAGCGGTAGCGGCTAGTTTCCGACCCTGCGGTCGATCTCGAGCTTCCGCGTCAAGCTGTCTACTTCGCTTCAGAGCCGACCTGCCTCACCTCCGCATGACTGAACCGCCCTTACACTTCGCCGCTTCACCGCCGCTGTTGGCCGCCGCTCGTCTCGAAGCCGGTCTTGACCTCCGCCTGCGAGACTTGTCCGATCCAGAAGATGTGGGGATGGATTCGCCTCACCTCCTTGACAACGACCCGGAAGCGGAGCCAATCCTAACCCGGAATCCTCCATGACCTGCGCAAAGCCGCCGTTCTACACCCCCGCCTCTGTCAAATGGGATCAAGCCGTCACCGTTCTCGTTGAGCTACCGACTCCGCCTTGAGCCGCCGTCACCTCTGTGAGCCGCCATCTCAAGTCGTTGGTGGCACTTCGTCAACAAGCCAATCACCGCTATCGCCGTAGTATGTTTTGACGGGTGCATCCCCGCCGGTTCAAACTGACAGCATCGTCTCGCCCTCAAGACGCCGTCTCAGGACCCGCTGCACTGAGCCACCTGCCCATGCCGCCGCCTCCGCGCCACAAGCTGCCACTGGCCAGAGTCGCGGCAGAGCCGTCACGCTGACCGGCCTTGAGCCGCCGCCGTTCCGGCCAGGGGCCTATCTTCAAATCACCTCCCGACCGTGTCCGCTACCTGTGTGAGTTATAGTACCTGCTCAGTCAGTTGCCACGAGCCGCCTCTGCAAGTTGTCATACACCGAGTCGCCGGGCGGCCTCATTCCCGCGGCCCTACTCTAAGTGATTGCTCCGCCCGCTACCGCCATGGCCTCTGCTACTGGGAACCCACCGAGCTCGTCTGAAACACACTTGAGAAACAGAAACTGTGAAAAATCATCATTTGAGGATACAACGATGAGTTGTTAGTGTTATTCAGGAGGGATTATGTGATCGCCCGGATTATAGGCCAAGAGTTATTGCTGATACACGTACATGCAAGGATGGTCAGTCCTCCAGTGTCTTCTTGTTTCGTAAGAAACAACAGTTGGGATTGTACTACTGCAATTAGCACACTGCCACGTGATGGTGAGGTCGAATTGTAGCTTCGAATTTTTTATTGGCCAAAAGCTGCTAGGTGAGGAAGCGACAAGATGTTATGGCTAGTACGCAAGTGGTCAAAAGAAGAAGAAACAGATAAAACCGCGGAGTCGCTCGGCTGCCCTCGTCTCTGTTCCTGTACACTCATCTGCTGGTAGGCGCGGACAGTTGAATCGGCCATGTATTGACGCAGCAATGGGGGCAGTGACTCGCACGTGTATCCGCTGGGCCGGTTTACAACTCCGTGGCCGTCTCTCGCGACCGCGCCGGTTTACAACGCCGTGGCCGTCTCTCGCGACCGCGCCGGTTCACAATGCCGTGGCCGTCTCTCACGACTACGCCGGTTCACAACGAGGAAGGCAACTAGCCCGTCGGCGCCAGCCGACCCATCAGCTATTCGAGCAAATCAGGTGTTATCCCTCCTATATATTTTATCATTTTATTTCCTATGAGCACCATTATACTGCCCCATTGGTGTTTTCTATATACAGGTAAAATCCTTGTTGTACTGCGGATATAAAACACGCACTAGCAACGTTCTCCAAATGGCATTTTCATCTATGTCACATTACTTGATGAACGGATGGCCGGTTCACGCATCCGCACCGGTTTACAACGCGGGGGACAACTTGCTCATCTGCGCTGGTTTACAACCCCACGGCCGGTTCATCTGTTTGAGCCGCCTCTGATACTGCGGTCGTTTGGTTGTCCGCCCTGCGGTCCGGTCTATTCAACATATCGGTTCAAATTCACTCAGGTGATATCCGTCTACAGTATTATTTCTCTTATTATATATTATTTTTTCATTAAGAAAATAAGATGCTTTGATCAGTCTATCTGGTTGTGCAGGGCAACTCCCATATATGTACTCTGCCGATGTGATCACTGAAGGGCTTCCTGCTCAAACATAGGTCGTATTCGAACCAAAGAGAGCATAGCCATCCCGCTCAAACATAGGTCGTATCCGAACCAAAGGGGACATGCCATAAGACTCAATGGATTGTACCCAAATCCATTGCTTGGCAAAGTTTTATATGGCCAGCAGGGGGCAGGATTGTACCCGAATCCTAGCTAAAACCCCAGTGGTTGTATCTGTTTCCTATGGTTGTACCCGAACCATAAAGGCCCTCTGGATGGTACCCACATCCATTGATTGGCTAAAGTTTTATATGACCAGCAGGGGGGAGGATTGTACCCGAATCCTAGCTCAAATCCCTGTGATTGTCTCTGTTTCCTATGGTTGTACCCGAACCATAAGGCCCTCTGGATGGTACCCGCATCCATTGATTGGCTAAAGTTTTATATGGCCAACAGGGGGCAGGATTGTACCCGAATCCTAGCTTAACCCCTGTTGGTCATATCCGGTTCCTATGGTCGTATCCGAACCATAAGGCCCTCTGGATGGTACCCGCATCCATTGATTGGCTGAACCTTGCTTTGAGCCTGGCAGCTCACAAAAAGCCTCGACTACATGGTTTTATTTGCAAACTTGCATTTCTGGTATTTGAGTTTTTTATGGTTCTTTGATCCGAGTGGAACAACTCCAGAGTTGACCACGTATCTTCAAAAGTCTGGACAGAGCTCCAGCATGATCTAAACCGGTAGCTTCTATAAAAGCACGGAATTATTATTGGGTCTATCAAAGGCTCCATCAGAAAACTGCAAATTCCGCCGGATTAAGAATATCAAGCATACTTGATCGCAGGACATCTTTTAGCATTGTTTTATGCAGAAACAGATAGTGACCGGTGCTTATTAAACCTGCCTGGCTTTTGACTATAAGTCGCTAGTATATGATGGTAAATAATGACCGGTGTTTATTAACACGCCTGGTTGTGATCAAATATCACTGGAACCGGTTTTTCGACCGGATTATATTATTCAATTTTTTTATAGCCAACATGGCTGGATTATTATTATGGTTATCAATATTACGATTGAGGTTTTCAAAGTCCCTATAAGCGCAATGGATATTATTTCATCGATGGAAGTGATTTATTCTACAAAGGAATAGTCCCGAGTTGCTGCAGGCTTACAACCTGACACTTGGGGGCTACATTATTTAAATTGAGTTTACATCAAATACACAAGTCTCATGTCGCTGCAAGCATGCACCATGACACTTGGGGGCTAATGCAAAGTCATTTTTTGCTCACTTTATTGAAGACCCGACTCATCACATTATAATGAGCCGGCCCTTGGGGACGACCAATCGCTCCTGTCAACAATCCAAGGTACACAAGTATTAATCCATTATATTGAAGGGTCCACTGCTCAGTTGGTAAAACACAAAGTTCTTAACCTTGTGGACGTGGGTTCAAACCCCACGTTGGAAGTTACATCGTATAATATTATTTTCAATGATCATATTTACAAAGTCCCTGTTCATTATTGCATAATAACCCGGCACTTGGGGGCTACATGTTACTATTCAAGTTTACATGATCATATTTTCAAAGTCCCTGCTCATTATTAAATAATGACCCGGCACTTGGGGGCTACATAATATGGAATATTCAGTGATTGGGATGAACAATCCGGATTTCTTCAAGATTATACAATGCTATTTTCAATGAAGTATATACAAAGTCCCTGCTCATTATTACATAATGACCCGGCACTTGGGGGCTATATATGTGGAATATTCAGTTTTGACTAATGACTGCGATGAAACAATCCGGATTTCTTCAAGATTGTAACATTTATATTGAAACAAGTCTTAAGATATCACTATGTTCTCCTCTTAAGACTTGGGGGCTACAGGTAATATGCATATAAAGGAGGAACATCTTCAAATTTTCAGTTGTGGCAAATCAGATTAATTGTGTGACCCGACAATTTTGGCAATCATAAACCGGCAAGTTCTACATCTTCAAGCCGGCTGGATATCAGTTGAATATTTCAAAGACCAATATTTTTGTCAAGTCAGAGCATTAAAGGCCGATTCAAATGGATTCTTTATTTACAATATTTCTTATGCAAGCAAGTTGATTATGAAGTTGGTCTGTTGACCCGGATTTTCTAGAAGAAGGAAAGACAAGGACTTAAGGATGGTCAGATGCCGGATTACAAGAAATTCTTAACCCGGAGCGCAACCTATCAGATTCGCTATTGTGTTTATTTTGCAGCATAAGTTTACCATGGATAAATCCAAGCTAAACTGGGGGCTAATGTCGGGGATATACCCCGCGGTATGAACCGGCCGGAATTATAACCCGGCCGGACTTGGCATTTTACTTAAGACGGTTTACAATTGGCAATTTACTGGTAACCCGGCAGGCGGATCACGGATGACAAGGCCCAAGGCCCAGAAGGCCGGTTCATATTAATAGTCGGCCGGTTTATGAAGAAAGCATAAGGAATATTCTCATACAATGGAAGTAAGACTAGTGAAGGAAATATGCCCTAGAGGCAATAATAAAGATGTTATTTGTATTAACTTATATCATGATAAATGTCTTTTATTCATGCTAGAATTGTATTAACCGGAAACTTAGTACATGTGTGAATACATAGACAAAACAGTATGTCCCTAGTATGCCTCTACTAGACTAGCTCATTGATCAAAGATGGTTATGTTTCCTAGCCATAGACATGAGTTGTCATTTGGTCAACGGGATCACATCATTAGGAGAATGATGTGATGGACAAGACCCATCCGTTAGCATAGCATTATGATCGTTTAGTTTAACTGCTATTGCTTTCTTCATGACTTATACATGTTCCTATGACTATGAGATTATGCAACTCCCGAATACCGTAGGAACACCTTGTGTGCTATCAAACGTCACAACGTAACTGGGTGATCATAAAGATGCTCTACAGGTGTCTCCGAAAGTATTCGTGGTGTTGGCATAGATCAAGATTAGGATTTGTCACTCCGAGTGTCGGAGAGGTATCTCTGGGCCCTCTCGGTAACACACATCACAATAAGCCTTGCAAGCAAAATACTAATGAAGTTAGTCACGAGATGATGTGTTACGGAACGAGTAAAGAGACTTGCCAGTAACGAGATTGAACTAGGTATAGAGATACCGACGATCGAATCTCGGCAAGTAACATACCGTTTGACAAAAGGAACAACGTATGTTGTTATGCGGTTCTGACCGATAAAAGATCTTCGTAGAATATGTAGGAGCCAATATGAACATCCAGGTTCCGCTATTGGTTATTGACCGGAGATGAGTCTCGGTCATGTCTACATAGTTCTCGAACCCGTAGGGTCCGCACGCTTAACGTTTGATGACGATCGGTATTATGAGTTTATGAGTATTGATGTACCGAAGGTAGTTCGGAGTCCCGGATGGGATCACGGACATGACAAGGAGTCTCGGAATGTCCGAGACATAAAGATTGATATATTGGACGACTATATTCGGACACCGGAAGTGTTCCGGAAAAGTTTCGGATTTATCGGGAATGCCGGAGGGGGTTACCGGAACCCCCTACGAGAGGGGATGGTCCATAGTGGGCCTAAAGGGAAAGAGAGAGGCAGCCCATAGGGCTGGCCGGCGCCCCCACCTAGGGTTCCTAGTTGGACTAGGATTGGGGGGGGGCGCCACCTCTCCTATTCCTTTCCCCCTTCTTCCTTTTGGTGAATCCTACTAGGAATAGGATTGCAATCCTATTCCTAGTAGGACTCCTTCCCTAGCCGCACCAGGAAGGGCCGGCCGGCCTCCCTCCCTTGCTCCTTTATATACGGGGGCAGGGGGGCACCCAAAGACACACAAGTTGAATTGTTTTAGCCGTGTGCGGTGCCCCCCCTCCACAGAATCACACCTCGGTCATACCGTCGCGGAGCTTAGGCGAAGCCCTGCGCCGGTGAACACATCATATCCGTCACCACGCCGTTGTGCTGACGAAACTCTCCCGTGAAGCTCAACTGGATCAAGAGCTCGTGGGACGTCATCAAGCTGAACGTGTGCTGAACGCGGAGGTGCCGTACGTTCGGTGCTTGATTGGTTGGATCGCGAAGAAGTTCGATAACATCAACCGCGTCACTTGACGCTTCCGCTCCCGGTCTACGAAGGTACGTAGACACACTCTTCCCTCTCGTTGCTATGCATCTGATAGATAGATCTTGCGTGATCGTGGGAAAATTTTAAAATACTACGTTCCCCAACAGTGGCATCATGAGCCAGGTCTATGCGTAGATGATATGCACGAGTAGAACACAATGAGTTGTGGGCGATACTAGTCATACTGCTTACCAGCATGTCATACTTTGCTTCGGCGGTATTGTGAGATGAAGCGGCCCGGACCGACATTACGCGTACGCTTACGCGAGACTGGTTTCACCGTTACGAGCACTCGTTGCTTAAAGGTGACTGGCGGGTGTCTGTCTCTCTCACTTTAGCTGAATCAAGTGTGGCTACGCCCGGTCCTTGTGAAGGTTAAAACAGCACACACTTGACGAAACATCGTTGTGGTTTTGTATGCGTAGGTAAGAACGGTTCTTGCTAAGCCCGTAGCAGCCACGTAAAACTTGCAACAACAAAGTAGAGGACGTCTAACTTGTTTTTGCAGGGCATGTTGTGATGTGATATGGTCAAGACATGATGAGTTATACGGTTTTGTATGAGATGATCATGTTTTGTAAAGTTATCGGCAACTGGCAGGAGCCATATGGTTGTCGCTTTATTGTATGAAATGCAATCGCCATGTAATTGCTTTACTTTATCACTAAGCGGTAGCGATAGTTTAGGAAGCAATAGTTGGCGAGACGACAACGATGCTACGATGGAGATCAAGGTGTCGCGCCGGTGAAGAAGGTGATCATGACGGTGCTTTGGAGATGGAGATCAAAAGCACAAGATGATGATGACCATATCATGTCACATATTTTGATTGCATGTGATGTTTATCTTATTATGCTTCTTATTTTGCTTAGATCGACGGTAGCATTATAAGATGACACCTTACTAAATTTCAAGGTATAAGTGTTCTCCCTGAGTATGCACCGTTGCGAAAGTTCGTCGTGCCGAGACACCACGTGATGATCGGGTGTGATAAGCTCTACGTTCAAACACAACGGGTGTAAGCCAGTTTTGCACACGCAGAATACTCGGGTTAAACTTGACGAGCCTAGCATATACAGATATGGCCTCGGAACACTGGAGACCGAAAGGTCGAGCGTGAATCATATAGTAGATATGATCAACATAAGATGTTCACCATTGAAACTACTCCATCTCACGTGATGATCGGACATGGTTTAGTTGATTTGGATCACGTGATCATTTAGATGACCAGAGGGATGTCTATCTAAGTGGGAGTTCTTTAAATTAATATGATTAAATTGAACTTTAATTTATCATGAACTTAGTCCTGATAGTTTTGCATATCTATGTCGTTGTAGATCAATGGCCCGTGCTACCGTTCCTTTGAATTTTAATGCATTCCTAGAGAAAGCTAAGTTGAAAGATGATGGTAGCAATTACACGGACTGGGTCCGTAACCTGAGGATTATCCTCATTGCTGCACAGAAGAATTATGTACTTGAAGCACCGCTAGGTGACAAGCCCCCTCCCGCTAATGTAGACGCTTTGAACGTCTGGCAGTCGCGGTCTGATGACTACACGATAGTTCAGTGTGCCATGCTTTACGGCTTAGAACCGGGACTTCAACGACGTTTTGAACGTCATGGACCATATGAGATGTTCCAGGAGTTGAAGTTAATATTTCAAGCAAATGCCCGAATTGAGAAATATGAGATTTCCAATAAGTTCTACAGCTGCAAGATGGAGGAGAATAGTTCTATCAGTGAACACTTGCTCAGAATGTCTGGGTACTACAATCATATGACTCAACTTGGTTGCAAAGTTGACGAGGATAGTGTTATTGATAGAGTTCTTCAATCACTGCCACCAAGCTATAAAGGCTTCGTGATGAACTATAACATGCAAGGGATGCAAAAGACAATTCCCGAGCTCTTCGCTATGCTCAAAGCTGCGGAGGTAGAAATCAAAAAGGAGCATCAAGTGTTGATGGTTAGCAAGACCACTAGTTTCAAGAAAAAGGGCAAGGGAAAGAAAGGGAACTTCAAAAAGAATAGCAAGTCAGTTGCTACTTCCACGAAGAAACCCAAATCTGGAGCCAAGCCTGAAACTGAGTGCTTCTACTGCAAGGGGACTGGCACTGGAAGCGGAACTGCCCCAAGTATTTGGCGGATAAGAAGGATGGCAAGATGAACAAAGGTATATGTGATATACATGTTATTGATGTGTACCTTACTAATGCTCGTAGTAGTACCTGGGTATTTGATACCGGTTCGGTTGCTAATATTTGTAACTCGAAACAGGGACTACGGATTAAACGAAGATTAGCTAAGGACGAGGTGACGATGCGCGTGGGAAACGGTTCCAAAGTCGATGTGATCGCCGTCGGCACGCTACCTCTACATCTACCTTCGGGATTAGTTTTAGACCTAAATAATTGTTATTTGGTGCCAGCGTTGAGCATGAACATTATATCTGGATCTTGTTTATTGCGAGACGGTTATTCATTTAAATCAGAGAATAATGGTTGTTCTATTTTAATGAATAATATCTTTTATGGTCATGCACCCTTAAAGAGTGGTTTATTCTTATTGGATCTCGATTGTAGTGATACACATATTCATAATATTGAAACCAAAAGATGCAAGGTTAATAATGATAGTGCAACTTATTTGTGGCACTGCCGTTTAGGTCATATTGGTGTAAAGCGCATGAAGAAACTCCATAATGATGGACTTTTGGAATCACTTGATTATGAATCACTTGGTGCTTGCGAACCATGCCTCATGGGCAAGATGACTAAAACTCCATTCTCCGGAACTATGGAGCGAGCAACAGATTTGTTGGAAATCATACATACTGATGTATGTGGACCAATGAGTGTTGATGCTCGCGGCGGGTATCGTTATTTTCTGACCTTCACTGATGATTTGAGCAGATATGGGTATATCTACTTAATGAAACACAAGTCTGAAACATTTGAAAAGTTCAAAGAATTTCAGAGTGAAGTAGAGAATCATCGTAACAAGAAAATAAAGTTTCTACGATCTGATCGTGGAGGAGAATATTTGAGTTACGAGTTTGGTCTTCATTTGAAACAATGTGGAATAGTTTCACAACTCACGCCACCTGGAACACCACAGCGTAATGGTGTGTCCGAACGTCGTAACCGTACTTTATTGGATATGGTGCGATCTATGATGTCTCTTACCGATTTACCACTATCGTTTTGGGGTTATGCTTTAGAGACAGCTGCATTCACGTTAAACAGGGCACCATCTAAATCCGTTGATACGACACCTTATGAACTTTGGTTTAGCAAGAAACCAAAGTTGTCGTTTCTTAAAGTTTGGGGCTACGATGCTTATGTGAAAACACTTCAACCTGATAAGCTCGAACCCAAGTCGGAAAAATGTGTCTTCATAGGATACCCAAAAGAGACTGTTGGGTACACCTTTGTAGGATCGAAGAAGTAGGTCTAGAGGGGGGGGTGATTAGACTACTTGACAAGATAAAATTTCTGTCTTTTATCAAGGACAGATTTTTGGCAGTTTTGCAAGTAAGATCAAGTCAAGTAACATACTACACATGCAATTCTAGAGTATGGGCAGCGGAAAGTAAATTGCATATATAGTAAATGGAGATGGAGAAGATCAAACGCAGTTTGGTGACACGGAGATTTTTGTCGTGGTTCCGATAGGTGGTGCTATCGTACATCCACGTTGATGGAGACTTCAACCCACGGAGGGTAACGGCTGCGCGAGTCCACGGAGGGCTCCACCCACGAAGGGTCCACGAAGAAGCAACCTTGTCTATTCCATCACGGCCTACGCCCACGGAGGACTAGCCTTACTCGGGGTAGATCTTCACGAAGTAGGCGATCTCCTTGCCCTTACAAACTTCTTGGTTCAACTCCACATCACGACGGAGGCTCCCAAGCGACACCTAACCAATCTAGGAGGCACCACCCCCCAAAAGGTAATAGACGGTGTTGATAGTGATGAACTCCTTGCTCTTGTGCTTCAAGTGATAAACTCCCCAACACTCAACTCTCCTCACTGATATGGCTGTGGTGGAAGAAAGATTTGAGTGGAAAGCAACTTGGGAAGGCTAGAGATCAAGTTTCATATGGTAGGAATGGAATGGCTTGATCTCAACACAAGGGTAGGTGGTTCACTTCTCAGAAAGTGTGTGGTAGAAGTGGTGGTACTTTCTGATGGCTCTCCTCACGAATGAGGAGGGGGTGGAGGGGTATATATAGCCTCCACACAAAATCCAACCGTTACACACACATTTGACCAATCTCGGTCAGACCGAAGTGAAAACTCGGTTAGACCGAAAGTTCAAATCTAGTGAACGTTGGGATTTTCGGTGGGACCGAAAATACCATCTCGGTGGGACCGAAAGTGTATCTGATATGAACGTTGGAGATTTCGGTGAGACCGAGAAAGAAAACTCGGTTGGACCGATTTGAGAAAGAGCAGGAACATGCCAAAATCGGTTAGACCGAAAATGAATTATCGGTGCGACCGATTTGAGTCAAGGCAGAACCTTGCTCAATTCGGTGAGACCGATAATGCAAACTCGGAAATTCCGAAATGATGTGAAGTGGTTACAGAAGGTTGGCAGTTCAGTTTCGGTGTGACCGATCTCAAACTCGGTAAGACCGATTTTTCTAGGGTTTTGGAATATGGCTGAAGTGGTTCATCTCGGTTGGACTGATTTGAAAGAATCGGTGTGACCGAGATGTTAGGGTTTGTAGAAATAACTTCATCTCGGTGAGACATAGTTGGTTTGACCGAGATTACTTATGGGTGTGTGATAAGTAGTGAATAGTGCTGATAGTTGAGGGAGTTAGATCACCAAGCACTTGAGCAACCAGATCATCAACACAACCTCATCCCCTTTTAATAGTATTGGCTTTTCCTATGGACTCAATGTGATCTTTGATCACTAAACCAAAAATGGAGTCTTGAGCTTTTGCCAATGCTTGCCTTAGCATATTGAGGGGTCCACTTCTTCAATCATCTTGCCATACCAAAGTGATTGGGTTTCCTGAAACATACTTGATAAAAGCATTAGTCCAACCACAAAGTATGTTGTCATTAATTACCAAAATCACCCGGAGAGCAAATGTGCTTTCAATCTCCCCCTTTTTGGTAATTGATGGCAACACATTGAAATTATATTGAACGAAACATCAAAGCTTATTGAAAGAAAGACAGGATTATCATGAAAGCTTTGACAAGCATGTAGTACACAGGCTTCCCCTACAAGTGTGCAAGATTTTCATAGATTATGGTTTTGGACTACCACAAGCACACAAGAGAGATAAGCAAGATGTGCTACATGCAGCTTGGCTATATGCATCAGAGCAGAAGAGAAGAGAAAGTGAGTGATAATGCATATGTGCATGGTGATTTCTTGCAAACAAGTATTTACAAGCAAGTCACCATCATGCACATTCTGCAAGATGCATATACTTACCTTGAGGTTCCTTGGCACTTGTACCTGAAGGGATAAACTTGAGAAAACAAGGTTAGATAACACAAGAGTATTCCTTCAACCAACTGCAAGAACATCAAGAGTACCAAGCCAGGGAGGACATGTATAAAGAGTGTCTCATATTGAGCACAGGCTTGAATCAGCAAACATGTCTCCGAAGTTAAAAGATTTTCAATGAACTCTGAGAGATTTTGCTTTTCATAGGATATCAATTGTGAAGATTCCTCTAAATCTTCTCCCCTTAAGCTAAAAGATTCCATGAGATACCAATTGTGAGAAAGATACCAATTGTAAGAACAAGGGGTGTGAAGGAAAAAGCAAAATCAAAAGAAAGATGCCAATTGTAATGTCCAATGTAAAATACGACAAAGCTTTGATGTGATTCTCTCCCCCTTAAGATAAGATTGCTTTTCTTCTTCCCTTAAGTCTTCTCTTCTCCCCTACTCCCCCTAGTCCTCTCCCCCTAAGTTCTCTCCCCCTTTGACATCAAGTGCCGAAAAGGGCAGTAAACTAGGTAGGGCAGGAAGGATGGAAAGAAAGAAAGAAAGAAAGAAGTGGGATCCTTAAGAATCACAACTGGACAAACAAGAACATTCATTGAGTCCTCTCCCTCTTTAAGATTTAAGACTGAGTGGAGCTGCAGAAGGTGATGTCCTGGAAGATAAATCCAAGGAAACACAGAAATAATCCAGCTCACTCTGCGAGGGATGTTTCAAAGGATTTGCAATGAATTTGTAAAAGATTTTCAGGGAATTGATCAGAGCCAGAAAAAGATAGAAAGATATTCACAAAGAAACGTAAGAAAAGAGATAAAAAGAAATTCTAGATGAAGTTTTTTT
>LR738712.1:123159668-123208925 GCA_902687465.1 Secale cereale | reverse complement strand
TCTAATATTGATAAGACCGGGATCACCCTTCTTTTTCATAAGATCACGAAGCTCAAAGAAGCATTTATCAAAGTTAGGATCACTAGGGTGCAACCTATCAAATTCAATAGTCTTGTGTAGAATTTCATCTAGACCTCTCATAGAGTAGTCCGGATAAAGTTCTTCCAAGAATTTCCACATAGCATAGGCACACTCAAAATTTGTAACAAGATTAAGCAAGTCATCAGGTAACCCTCTAATGATAAGATTCACAGTTCTAAGGTTACGAAGCAAATCAAGCTCTTCATCCATGGTAGGGTGCAAGGGATCAACAGGAGGCACATAGGGGGTCTTAACATATTTGCACAAATTGTACATTTTAAAGATACTAAGCATTTCAGACCTCCAAGAGTTATAAAACCTTCCATCAAGAACAGGCACTCTATGGCTAACACTCCCATCCGTAGACACGTCCATCTTCCTCCAATGGTGTGTAAACCAAAGCAATGGAGACCAACGCTCTGATACCAATTGTAGGATCGAAGAAGTAGGTCTAGAGGGGGGGGTGATTAGACTACTTGACAAGATAAAATTTCTGTCTTTTATCAAGGACAGATTTTTGGCAGTTTTGCAAGTAAGATCAAGTCAAGTAACATACTACACATGCAATTCTAGAGTATGGGCAGCGGAAAGTAAATTGCATATATAGTAAATGGAGATGGAGAAGATCAAACGCAGTTTGGTGACACGGAGATTTTTGTCGTGGTTCCGATAGGTGGTGCTATCGTACATCCACGTTGATGGAGACTTCAACCCACGGAGGGTAACGGCTGCGCGAGTCCACGGAGGGCTCCACCCACGAAGGGTCCACGAAGAAGCAACCTTGTCTATTCCATCACGGCCTACGCCCACGGAGGACTAGCCTTACTCGGGGTAGATCTTCACGAAGTAGGCGATCTCCTTGCCCTTACAAACTTCTTGGTTCAACTCCACATCACGACGGAGGCTCCCAAGCGACACCTAACCAATCTAGGAGGCACCACCCCCCAAAAGGTAATAGACGGTGTTGATAGTGATGAACTCCTTGCTCTTGTGCTTCAAGTGATAAACTCCCCAACACTCAACTCTCCTCACTGATATGGCTGTGGTGGAAGAAAGATTTGAGTGGAAAGCAACTTGGGAAGGCTAGAGATCAAGTTTCATATGGTAGGAATGGAATGGCTTGATCTCAACACAAGGGTAGGTGGTTCACTTCTCAGAAAGTGTGTGGTAGAAGTGGTGGTACTTTCTGATGGCTCTCCTCACGAATGAGGAGGGGGTGGAGGGGTATATATAGCCTCCACACAAAATCCAACCGTTACACACACATTTGACCAATCTCGGTCAGACCGAAGTGAAAACTCGGTTAGACCGAAAGTTCAAATCTAGTGAACGTTGGGATTTTCGGTGGGACCGAAAATACCATCTCGGTGGGACCGAAAGTGTATCTGATATGAACGTTGGAGATTTCGGTGAGACCGAGAAAGAAAACTCGGTTGGACCGATTTGAGAAAGAGCAGGAACATGCCAAAATCGGTTAGACCGAAAATGAATTATCGGTGCGACCGATTTGAGTCAAGGCAGAACCTTGCTCAATTCGGTGAGACCGATAATGCAAACTCGGAAATTCCGAAATGATGTGAAGTGGTTACAGAAGGTTGGCAGTTCAGTTTCGGTGTGACCGATCTCAAACTCGGTAAGACCGATTTTTCTAGGGTTTTGGAATATGGCTGAAGTGGTTCATCTCGGTTGGACTGATTTGAAAGAATCGGTGTGACCGAGATGTTAGGGTTTGTAGAAATAACTTCATCTCGGTGAGACATAGTTGGTTTGACCGAGATTACTTATGGGTGTGTGATAAGTAGTGAATAGTGCTGATAGTTGAGGGAGTTAGATCACCAAGCACTTGAGCAACCAGATCATCAACACAACCTCATCCCCTTTTAATAGTATTGGCTTTTCCTATGGACTCAATGTGATCTTTGATCACTAAACCAAAAATGGAGTCTTGAGCTTTTGCCAATGCTTGCCTTAGCATATTGAGGGGTCCACTTCTTCAATCATCTTGCCATACCAAAGTGATTGGGTTTCCTAAAACATACTTGATAAAAGCATTAGTCCAACCACAAAGTATGTTGTCATTAATTACCAAAATCACCCGGAGAGCAAATGTGCTTTCAACCTTCTATCACAGATCCGAAGGCAAAATATTCGTTGCTAAGAACAGATCCTTTCTAGAAAAGGAGTTTCTCTCGAAAGAAGTGAGTGGGAGGAAAGTAGAACTTGATGAGGTAATTGTACCTTCTCCCAGATTGGAAAGTAGTACATCACAGGAAATTGTTCCAGTGATTCCTACACCAATTAGTGAGGAAGTTAATGATAATGATCATGAAACTTCGGATCAAGTTTCTGCTGAACGTCGTAGATCAACCAGAGTACGTTCCGCACCAGAGTGGTACGGCAAACCAGTTCTGGAAATCATGTTACTAAACCATGATGAACCTATGAACTATGAGGAAGCGATGATGAGCCCAGATTCCGCAAAATGGCTTGAAGCCATGAAATCTGAGATGGGATCCATGTATGAGAACAAAGTGTGGACTTTGGTTGACTTGCCCGATGATCGGCAAGCCATCAAAAATAAATGGATCTTCAAGAGGAAGACCGACGCAGACGGTAATATTACTGTTTACAAAGCTCGACTTGTTGCGAAAGGTTTTCGACAAGTTCAAGGAGTTGACTACGATGAGACTTTCTCACCTGTAGCGATGCTTAAGTCTATCCGAATCATGTTAGCAATTGCCGCATTTTATGATTATGAAATCTGGCAAATGGATGTCAAAACTGCATTCCTAAATGGATATCTCAAAGAAGAGTTGTATATGATGCAACCAGAAGGTTTTGTCGATCCAAAAGGTGCTAACAAAGTATGCAAACTCCAGCGATCCATCTATGGACTGGTACAAGCATCTCGGAGTTGGAATATACGCTTTGATGAGGTGATCAAAGCATATGGTTTTATACAGACTTTTGGAGAAGCCTGTATTTACAAGAAAGTGAGTGGGAGCTCTGTAGCATTTCTAATATTATATGTAGATGACATATTGTTGATTGGAAATGATGTAGAATTTCTGGATAGCATAAAAGGATACTTGAATAAAAGTTTTTCAATGAAAGACCTCGGAGAAGCTGCTTACATATTAGGCATCAAAATCTATAGAGATAGATCAAGACGCTTAATTGGACTTTCACAAAGCACATACCTTGATAAGATTTTGAAGAAGTTCAAAATGGATCAGTCAAAGAAAGGGTTCTTGCCTGTTTTACAAGGTATGAAGTTGAGTAAGACTCAATGCCCGACCACTGCAGAAGATAGAGAGAAAATGAAAGTCATTCCCTATGCCTCAGCCATAGGATCTATCATGTATGCAATGCTGTGTACCAGACCTGATGTGTGCCTTGCTATAAGTCTAGCAGGGAGGTACCAAAGTAATCCAGGAGTGGATCACTGGACAGCGGTCAAAAACATCCTAAAGTATCTGAAAAGAACAAAGGATATGTTTCTCGTATATGGAGGTGACAAAGAGCTCGTCGTAAACGGTTAAGTCGATTCTAGCTTTGACACTGATCCGGATGACTCAAAGTCACAAACCGGATATGTATTTTTATTGAACGGTGGAGCTGTCAGTTGGTGCAGTTCCAAGCAGAGCGTCGTGGCGGGATCTACGTGTGAAGCGGAATTCATAGCTGCTTCGGAAGCAGCAAATGAAGGAGTCTGGATGAAGGAGTTCATATCCGATCTAGGTGTAATACCTAGTGCATCGGGTCCAATGAAAATCTTTTGTGACAACACTGGAGCCATAGCCTTAGCGAAGGAATCCAGGTTTCACAAGAGAACAAAGCACATCAAAAGACACTTCAATTCCATCCGCGATCTAGTCAAGGAGGGAGATATAGAGATTTGCAAAATACATACGGATCTGAATGTTGCAGACCCGTTGACTAAGCCTCTTCCACGGGCAAAACATGATCAGCACCAGGACACCATGGGTGTGAGGATCATCACTTTGTAATCTAGATTATTGACTCTAGTTCAAGTGGGAGACTGAAGGAAATATGCCCTAGAGGCAATAATAAAGATGTTATTTGTATTTCCTTATATCATGATAAATGTCTTTTATTCATGCTAGAATTGTATTAACCGGAAACTTAGTACATGTGTGAATACATAGACAAAACAGTATGTCCCTAGTATGCCTCTACTAGACTAGCTCATTGATCAAAGATGGTTATGTTTCCTAGCCATAGACATGAGTTGTCATTTGATCAACGGGATCACATCATTAGGAGAATGATGTGATGGACAAGACCCATCCGTTAGCATAGCATTATGATCGTTTAGTTTAACTGCTATTGCTTTCTTCATGACTTATACATGTTCCTATGACTATGAGATTATGCAACTCCCGAATACCGTAGGAACACCTTGTGTGCTATCAAACGTCACAACGTAACTGGGTGATCATAAAGATGGTCTACAGGTGTCTCCGAATGTATTCGTGGTGTTGGCATAGATCAAGATTAGGATTTGTCACTCCGAGTGTCGGAGAGGTATCTCTGGGCCCTCTCGGTAACACACATCACAATAAGCCTTGCAAGCAAAAGACTAATGAAGTTAGTCACGAGATGATGTGTTACGGAACGAGTAAAGAGACTTGCCAGTAACGAGATTGAACTAGGTATAGAGATACCGACGATCGAATCTCGGGCAAGTAACATACCGTTTGACAAAAGGAACAACGTATGTTGTTATGCGGTTCTGACCGATAAAAGATCTTCGTAGAATATGTAGGAGCCAATATGAACATCCAGGTTCCGCTATTGGTTATTGACCGGAGATGAGTCTCGGTCATGTCTACATAGTTCTCGAACCCGTAGGGTCCGCACGCTTAACGTTTGATGACGATCGGTATTATGAGTTTATGAGTATTGATGTACCGAAGGTAGTTCGGAGTCCCGGATGAGATCACGGACATGACAAGGAGTCTCGGAATGTCCGAGACATAAAGATTGATATATTGGACGACTATATTCGGACACCGGAAGTGTTCCGGAAAAGTTTCGGATTTATCGGGAATGCCGGAGGGGGTTACCGGAACCCCCTACGAGAGGGGATGGTCCATAGTGGGCCTAAAGGGAAAGAGAGAGGCAGCCCATAGGGCTGGCCGGCGCCCCCACCTAGGGTTCCTAGTTGGACTAGGATTGGGGGGGCGCCACCTCTCCTATTCCTTCCCCCCTTCTTCCTTTTGGTGAATCCTACTAGGAATAGGATTGCAATCCTATTCCTAGTAGGACTCCTTCCCTAGCCGCACCAGGAAGGGCCGGCCGGCCTCCCTCCCTTGCTCCTTTATATACGGGGGCAGGGGGGCACCCAAAGACACACAAGTTGAATTGTTTTAGCCGTGTGCGGTGCCCCCCCTCCACAGAATCACACCTCGGTCATACCGTCGCGGAGCTTAGGCGAAGCCCTGCGCCGGTGAACACATCATATCCGTCACCACGCCGTTGTGCTGACGAAACTCTCCCATGAAGCTCAACTGGATCAAGAGCTCGTGGGACGTCATCAAGCTGAACGTGTGCTGAACGCGGAGGTGCCGTACGTTCGGTGCTTGATCGGTTGGATCGCGAAGAAGTTCGACAACATCAACCGCGTCACTTGACGCTTCCGCTCCCGGTCTACGAGGGTACGTAGACACACTCTTCCCTCTCGTTGCTATGCATCTGATAGATAGATCTTGCGTGATCGTGGGAAAATTTTAAAATACTACGTTCCCCAACAACTAGGACTCCACTTGTAATCCTAATCCTACTAGGACTAGTCATGTAACCCGCCCCTTCAACATATATAAGGAGGGGCAGGGCTCCCCAAAGAGGGACAAGTTAGACAGGTTTAGACAAGCCACAAGCAGACAAGTTTCTAGGGCTAGACACAAAGAGCCGGTTTACCGGCGACACCATGAGGATCATAATGAGATCTAGCCTCAAACAACACGTAGGGTTATTACCGGATGATGTTTCCCGGGGCCCGAAGCTGTCTAAATCCGTGTCTTGCATCGCGTCTCTCGATTCCGCTCAACCCCTCTCAAGTTACTACATAGATGCGCGGCCTCACGACTAAGTCCGCTAAACCGGACATCTGACGTGTTATTTCCACGATAGTTGGTTTGGTGGGCTGTTGGAGGGGCGTCTTGGGCCTCAAAGAGGGGGTACTTTGAGCCCACAAGAATAACTGTTGGGGTAGCAAACGAGCTCCAAACACGACGAGATTTGACAGGCGGGTTACACACACCAAAACAACAACACACGACAAGTCTCACGCTAAACCGGAAACGTTACACGGCCAAACACCAAAGTAGGCCTCGGGGACGCCACGGACACGTGAGAGAGCTCCGGAACGCGAAACGGATAACGGAGAGGAATGAGTGGGGCCGGATGCAAACAACAACACAAATGCAATGCGATGCACATGACTACATGATATGGATGAATGCCACACACGCACACAACAAAACGACGAAAACCCGAAAGACGAAGAACCCGGAATGGAATTGATGAAGCCAGAGATATATTATATTGCCCAAAAGGGAAAGTAATACATCCGGGGCATTACATTGTATATTTTCTTTTCAGCTTTGTGCCAAGTTTAGCCTCCGATTGCAAGAAAGTTCAAAAGTTGTGACGTGCTGTCCAGAAAACAGATTCTGTCCTTGGACAGAAAAATTTGAATAAAATCAACAGATCATCTTTTTGATCTGAATTTTTTTGACAGCGTGCTCTATACAATTGGCTTTCGAGCGTATGTTCTGAGTTTTTTGATTTGAGTTGCAGAAGTGCCCGGAAAAAATTATTTACTACCTGCTGGTCTGTTTTTCACAGATTCTGTCATGTTTTGCCTTTTCTTCGTTTTGCAAACCTTGAGCTTGCTTTTTCTTTGCAAAAACCTTTTGGCAATCTTGAGAAACAGTAGCTCTTCAAGATTATCTTTATTTCCAGTAGGGAAAAATTATTTTATTGTGGGTACTAACCTCGCTAATCAGATTATGATGAGTTATGTATGAAGGGAGTTTTCAAGTGTGCGAGGGAAGATAATAAAAGAAGATTCAGGAGGGTCAAACGCTCAAGCTTGGGGATGCCCCCGTGCACCCCCAAGAAATATTCAAGAAGACTCAAGCGTCTAAGCTTGGGGATGCCCCCATGCATCCCCTTCTCCATCAACAATTATCAGTTCGTCTTTCGTTCCACTATATTCTTATCACTTCATTCGTTATGTGCTATGCTTGGAGCGTCTTGCTCTTAGTTTCCTTTTTTTAGTTTTCTTTAGCTTTGCTTGCTGTTCATAACAAGTTAGAACCCAGCTTTCTTTGTGTGGGAGAGAAACACGCTCCACTTCAACCTAGAACACAACATAGGATTTTCATGCTTATCTTTGCTGTGTGTGTTCTTTGTCTTTCCATAGCTGCTGTCATGTTTAGCTCTTAGTTTTCATGCTTTTCTTTTTAAAGAGCTTTTGTTTAGTTGGTTGCTGAACTCTCTTGAGTTTTCATGTTTATCTTGTTAAGAGAGTTTGCCTGTTGCACTGAGTTGTGTGTCTTAACTTAAAGTAGGTAATTGAGGTTGCTATTTAATTTTAGTAGTAACTTGCAATAGTTTTGAGGTATTGCCATGAGTAATGTCTGAACTTTTGGTGTCAAGAGCTTTAGCCTATTAGTGATAGATGTCGTATTTTGGGCAATCCGTGTTTATTTTCGAAAACCTACAAAATAGTTGAGAACTTTAGCTACTAGATGGATCACTAATCTTTGGAGGGATCGAATATTAGAGTACACTCACGTACCATGAGTCGAGGATGCGCAAGGATAACCAAACCCCCATACACTCCTCCTTGGGGTACTTGTCTCTTTGTGAACCTCCTAATTAGATTGAGATTTACCAATAATAAGTGCATGAGTTCTTCGGACTAATGTGAGTATTCGAAAGTTGACACTTCCACCTAGCCATATTTTTCTAGCCTCTTCGGTACCGTGCATTGCCCTTTCTCACCTCAAGAGTTGGCACATACTTCGCCGGTGCATCCAAATCCTTGGCACGATACGCTCTGTCATCATAAGCCTCATTATATCCTTCCTTAAAACAGCCACCATACCTACCTATCAAGGCATTTCGATAGCCTTTCCGAGATACATTGCCATGCAACATCCATCTTCTCATGACTTGATCTTCATGTCATACATGCTTTTTGCTTGATCGATGAGCCGCATGCTAGTTGGGCCTTGCCCTAATCAATGCTACATGACGCGCTAGTATCATTGCATATCCTGCTACACTGGCAGAGGCATACATTTGCATACATCATGGTAGTTTCATCTTCTTTATGTTGAGTACTCTTGTAAAGTGTGAAAGATCTTCTATACTTCTTGTAATTTATAGAGTGTTGCCCCTAAAGTGAGGAAAAGATCCCAAAGAGGACAATATCAAAAGATCCTAAAGAGGACAAATGAGAGTTAAATAGAAAGAGCCATTGAGGCCACAAAAAAATAAAATAAAAATAGAAAAAAGAGAAAAAGAAATAAAAAGAGAGAAGGGGGCACACTACTATTCCTTTTGAGAGATCCACACTCGTACTCCATCTTATACCTTGTACTCCATAGAGATTATCATTCATGCATATAGCTATGTGGGGACCTTCACACTATAGAACTTGGCTTGTATATTCCAATGATGAGCCTCCTCAAAAGAGCTCTAGGTCTTCTTGAGCGAGCAAGTTGGATGCACCCCCACTAGTTCCATTGGAGAGCTTACCTTAGCTCATATGTGCATCCGTTGCATGGCAATCCCTACTCCTGACATCATATCTATCATTTGGCTTTCTCTCGCCTATGATTGTCCTCATTGATGTGAGCCTTTCACACCTTTTTTGTCTTCCCCCTTCATCATTTTTCTCTCTTTGCCATCCTAAGTGTCAAATTTCTTGCTTACGCTCATCCATTGCATGAGTGCTCAAAATATCGAAAGGGAGTGGATCATCTTGACTTGTACCTGGCTAGTGGTCTGGGGATGAGTCAAGATAAGATTCCAAAGAAGACCAAGTGTGAAATTTTAGTAGATTAAGTTCTCAACAATACAAAAACTATGTTTTACTCTCTTGTATATCCCTATCCCCTTTCTTGCACGCAAACACCATTTGGAGACATTCGAGTCACGGACAACGAGAGCTCTTGCACCTTTATGTTCTTATGTTGCTTGTTACAATGCTAATATAGACTCTTGCTTGTTATGACTTGAATTGAATTACATGCCTTGATTGCTTTACTTAAAAGTTCTTATATGGTTGATAGCATGTCACCACAGAAATTATGCCTGTTATCATTTACCTACTCGAGGACGAGCAGGAATTAAGCTTGGGGATGTTGATACGTCCAAAATGTATCTATAATTTCTGCTTGCTCCATGCTTCTTTTGTGTGATATTGCTATGATATTGATGCACTTCCATACACTTTTGATCATATTTGGACTAACTTATTAACTCAGTGCACCACAGTGCCAGTTCCTGTTTTCTGTTGTTTTTCTATTTCAGGTTTCCCCCATATTAAAAGTGCTCCAAAAATTCCAGGAAAAATATAGGAAAAATCAGCGTACAGGAAGCTTCGCGAAGAACCAAAGATGGGCCAGAGGGGGGCCAGGGGAGGCCCAGACGGCCACCTGGCGCGGCCCCACCCCTGGCCGCGCCAGGGGGGCGCCTGGGGCCCCTGCTCCGCCTCTGGCTGCCCCCTTCTAATATATCCCTCTCGTCCCAAAACCCTCGAGGACAGAACCCTTTTTCGCGATCTCGCCTCTGTTCCGCCGCTGCAGCGCTTCCAAGATCGGGAGCATCTGGAGAACTCTTCCCGGCACCCTGCCGGAGGGGAGAACCACCACCGGGAGCTTCTCCACCACCATGGACGCTTCCCGGATGAGTCGTGAGTAGTCCACCTTGGACCATGGGTCCATGATCAGTAGCTATGTGATGTTCTCCTCCCCTCTTTGCTCTTCATGGTTTAGACCTCGTGAGCTGCCCTACACGATCGAGGCACATATGTAATCTTTCTGCTATTGCTTTGCTGAGTTTGCTGGGATCTGATGGATTATGAGACTATGTTCAGATTGTGTTTGAGTAATATATTTGATTCCCCTCTTGTATATCTTTGTTCTTGAGTAATTCTTGCATGTTCTCTGTTGCTGTTTATTGCTTTGGCCAAGTAGTAGGTAGTAACTCCAAGAGGGAGCGTTATGCTTGATTGTGGGTTCATGCCCCCTGATGACTAGCTTGAGTGACAGAAACATGAGTCTAGGGGATGTGCTGTTGCCACAAGGGAGAAAACAACGGTGCTTGTACTTGCGGGTGCAAGGATTGTTTACTTTACGCAAAGTTCTTTTAATGTAGTTGTCTGTTGCTTTGAGTTTACACTTTGGGTGGGATTCGCAACTTAATACCAGCGAGATGTTCTGGATAGATATCTCAAGGTGGATGATTAGTAGTAGATGCAGATGGATTTCGGTCTACTTGCCTTGGCGTACCGCCCATGCTTTTGAGCCTCTACCTTTCTTTGCAGCATAGTTAGCATTGGTTTGCGCACATAATCCTGTCAATTGCCCAGCTATAATTTGTTTACCTCGTTTTGCTGTTTTATCATCTTTTGGGAGAGAGACATCACTAGTGAACATCATGGGACCCCGGTCCATATTACCACTGCTGATCACACCTTCTATTTACTTCCTGTTTTTATTTCCTAGTTGCAGTCATAGCTATCATTATTATCTCTTGTGTTTGATCCTTTGTAAACAACAAGGCCGGAGGGATTGACAACCTCTCTGTACTCGTTGGGAGCAAAGTTATCTGTATCTGTGTGCAGGTCCCGTCAACCGCTAAGTTTCTGGTGCCGTTGACACCTACTTGTCGACCCTCGGAGTCTCATGGGATTCGATCCTTGGTATCTTTGCCAAGGGAAATTTGCCGCTACGCTACATCTCAACCTTCCACTTGGGGTAACCAACGAGGGGCGAGAAGCCATCACCAAGTACCACTACGAACTCGAAAGAACAAGGATGCGCCAAGTTCGTCTACCGCCGCCGTGGAACCTCAAGACCGGCAAGTCCAACTACGACTCGAGACCGAGACCGGCGAGACCGCTACGAACGAACGACTACACGATGCGTCAAGTTCCTCTCCGGTGCCCCGAGGACCGAGTACGACTACACATGGAGATACGTCAAGTTCCACTACCGTCGCAAGAACGAGAACCCCCAAGTACCACGACACCGACCCCGAACATCTACGGAGTTGTACCACTACTTCCACGACGAGTCCAACTACCGCCGCGTGAACGGCTGCATAACATGTACCTCTACGGAACGACTACTTCCCTCTACGAACGTGTACCACGACTCGCGAGAACGACTACTTCCACTACGTCCCTCGTCGACTCGAACCCCTCCGAGAACGAGCGCTTCAAAGGTATAACCCCGAGACGATGACCCGTGGACGAATGCATGTGTTGTATGAGATGTTTTCCCTTGTGTGCACCATGCCCGTTTCGTCTTTGTCATGCTCCTCGTTTGCCTTGGCGGCAACCCGCGGGAACCCGGTGACGGGATCACCCCACCTTTCCTCTTGTTCGACACGCTCACACCACCTTTCTTTTGCACCGGTCTCTCAACGAGTTACCGGAACCGAGATGTTGCCGTGGCACCCTTTTCTTTCCACCACGGTGACTAATACTCCTTATCATCTTCATGCTAACTTTAATAAAAATTGCATAAACTTGATCATGTCATCCGCATCATGTTAACAACCTTAAAATGTGTGAATTGTTGTTTGCTTAAAAAATGCTAAACATGCATATGGGGTTTTTCCCGGAATTGTTGTTGTTATTTTCGGCCTCATTTAAAATGCCTAAATAGTGTAGTTTTATTATGCATCATACCTTGCCATTCATAATTAAACCGGATATGCATCATACTTGGATGTGCATCGTATGCCATGTTTATGCTTGTGTGTTTACCGTGTTGTTTGCTTCTTTCCTGTTGCTTCTCTTGTTAGCTTCGGTTTCGTTCCGGAGTTGTGAGGATCCGTTCGACTACTTCTTGGACCCGTTCTTCATCCTTGCGGAATCCCAGGCAAGATGATCATACCCTTGGATACCTTTACTACTGTTGCCATGCTTAGTTGTCTCGATGCTATCGTTACATGTCGCGCTACCCATCTTTTATGTCAGCCTCTCCTTGTTGCCATGAAACCTCTAACCTTTGAAACCTTCCTAGCAAAACCACTGTTTGGCTATGTTACCCGCTTGCTCAGCCCCCCTTATAGCGTTGTTAGTTGTAGGTGAAGATGAAGATCGTTCCAGGAGGGAACTTGTTGTTGGAATATCACAATATCTACTATTATTATTAACACACCTATATACTGGGCATGGGTGGAAGGCTTGGCCTTTTGCTCGGTGTTTTGTTCCACTCATGCCACCTTAGGCGCCGATAAACCGGCATTATGTTCCTTGATTTTGCGTTCCTTACACGATGGGTATATGGGGACCCCTTGACACTTCGACTTTGAATAAAACTCCTCCAGCAAGGCCCAACATTGGTTTTAATTTGCCTCATAATAACAACTTAATTAATTAATTAAATTTGCATAGGGGGTCGCGTCCCCGGGAATTCTTTCTACATAGCAGGGGGGCCAGTGCTGATGGTGTTGGTCCCAAACAGGGGTTTTGCGGGGCCGCCACGGGGAAACTCGAGGTATCTGGTATAACCTGTAGAATCGCCCATCCGGTCGTGGCCTGAGACGAGATACGCGCGGCTACTATCAGGGTGTCGACACACAGGGAGGTCTTGCTGGACTTGTTTTACCATTGTCGAAATGTCTTGTGCACCGAGAAGCCGAGCCTGATCGGATTTTCCCTAAGATAAGGGGTGATGATATTATATTTATCACTTCAGCTAATCGTGAGAGCTTGTGATGGGCTAAGTTGGGACACCCCTGCAGGGTTATGATCTTTCGAAAGCCGTGCCCGCGGTTATGTGGCTGATTGGAATTTGTTAATGTCCGGTTGTAGAAAACTTGACAGAGGATCCGAAGTAAAACACACAACTATGTGAGTAACCATGACTGTCTCTTTTCACTTTGAGAAGAGAACACGGTGGGGTTATCTTTGACTCGTAGGTAGTTCAGGATCTTTAGCGATCACTACTAGTTTGCGACCGTTTGCGTAGATGCTCATCTTACTCTTGTTCTCGTAAGTTAGCCACCATATTATGCTTAGCCGCTGCTGCAACCTCACCACTTTACCTCTTCCTACCCATAAAGCTTTGCTAGTCTTGATACCCATGGTTATGGGATTGCTGAGTCCTCGTGGCTCACAGATACTACAACACCAGATGCAGGTTCAGCCGAGAATGATGCAGGAGCTGGTTCAAGTACTTCACTGGGAGTTCCATGAAGAGTGTGGCGTATGCTTGAGACGTTTTCGATGATCAGTAGTGGTTTCTACTAGGGGCGATTCGGACCTGTGGCGTTATGTTTTGGTATCTTTCTTTTGTATCTTCGCTCGTAGTCGGGTTGTGATGTTTTGGATGATGTTTGCTTATGTAATGTATTGTGTGACGTGGCGAGTGTAAGCCAACTATCCTTTTGCAATTTCATCCCTATTTTTACATGAGTCGTGCAAAGATACCAAACTTGAGATCATTCCAGAATGGGCTTATACCTTTAAGTCGTGCCTCGACACGTAGGAGGTATAGTCCCATCCTGGGCATTACAAGTTGGTATTCAGAGCCTTCTCCGACCTAGAAGCCCCCACTGATTGATCGAATCGTTGACGGTTGAGTCTAGGCACACACTTGAAAATGTTTTGAGTCTTATATATATATATATATATATATATATATATATATATATATATATATATATATATATATCGGAGAGTAGGATTTATGTTTGCTCCTCATCTTTTTTCACTCTGGTGAGGACTCCTGACGATTACTCTTATCTCTTCTACTCTAAAAAATGCACCAAATTTTTTTTTAGGATCTCGCGAGTATTGTTTGGATTGTTCCGATGTCTTTGTGACGAGAACATTGTTCTCGATGCCTCCTGTCATTTAGGGGTTGTGGCAGTGTCCCGGGGAGTTGAGCTCCGAGGTGTTGTCGTCACAAATATATCGCATCAGTTCTGGAATACTTAAGACGGCCGACATCGAAAACTCTCCTATGCGGTTAGTGGCAAGATAACCCCGACATAACCCAGTACTGGGGAGGTAGTTCGGGAGTATTGCCATAGCTTGTATAGTAGATGCGTTTCGAAGGTCCGAGGTAAACGGTTTCCGGAAATAACTGGTTATGTGTTGAAGGATGGATACAGCTGGATGTAGGATTAGAGTTGAGTGCGCGATGCTTCCCCTGTATCCCCAACACCTGATTGCATCACTGGAAACTTTCGGAAATTAATAGGTGGGTTCATCTAGTAGCTCGTAGGCATTCTTCCAACGAATGCATGATATGGAGTTCAGGGTTCTACATTGAGTGAAGTGGTTTATCGGCGTTTTTTCCGATCGGGAGTTGCATCTTAAAGGGTCCTTGGCTATGCTGATCCGGGGATTGCAAAACCCTTTTGTAACACGTTCCATGAGCTTTCAGCACGTATATGTCGAACGAAGCTTCTATTTTGTATTTGTTCTATCTGCTCCTTGTTGTTTTTATTTACCTTTTGTTCTCCCAAGTGGCTTCTCGACAAGTTGATGTACCTGCGTAATTCATTTGTTCAATTCTCTGTTCGAATGATATTGTGAAGATTATGCTGCAACATATCTATTCGTTGTTTTTGTTTTGATTCCGGTATTCGAGTTGCTTCGATGTCAAATGTTGATTCCATACCTTTCCTAATCGGTGTTCTCATATTTCTATGGGAGTGCTAGTCCTTCTTGATCATCGAGCTTGTCATGTTAATCCTTTTCAATCGGTGTGCCTTCTCGTCAAGTTATTCCATACGGACGCCGTTGAGAAATCTGACGATTTGTCTGTTTCATTCATCTCAAGTTGTCTTTGTTTTCCCCACCCCCCCACCCTTTTTCTTATGGAGCTGGAATTCTTAATCAAGTGTCCTTTTTATTCATGTGATATTTCTTCATTCATTTCCTTCAATGTTCTTATCCGGTGATTCTCAGGAAGATGCTCAAGAGCTTCAAGTTCATCATTCTTCGTTCTCGTTTCTTCTCTGGTGGATGTAATTCAAGCTTCGGTATTGATCATATCTCTTCCTTTTGTTTCCCATGTTTTCACATGTTGAAAATTCTTATCCAAAGTCTCTCTTGCTTATTCAAATCTCTAATTCTTCTCCAGAGTGCTGAAGATATCTCAGAAGATTCATAGTTCCATTCTTAATCCGTTCAAATTATTTTGAGCATTGTCATCTTACTCAAGCCATTTAATTCAACCGGTGCAATATCTCTTAAGCAATCTTATTCAACGATGATTTCTTTGAGTGGGCTCTAACCCACAGGTCTTTTCCCAGGATTTTACCTGACTCTTCTAATTTTACGGAGTTATTTTAAAATTCTTTTCAAAGTGTGACGTAAGAATGATTCCCATCAGTCACATGCCTCCTCCAAGACCGCTTTCAAATTCCTTTCAACTTCAGGTCAACCTTCCTCTTTTATTCTTCTAGAGCATTTCATGAATTCTTTTCCATTGTGATCCTCCGAAGGGCATCATTACGGAATATTTCTTCGTTCTCTGTTTGCAACTTCGTCCTCCAACTATTCTTCATTGATGCCCCTTCGTTCGTCTCAATATTCTTACGATGGTTCGTTCAAGATTACCCTTCCATTGTTATCGTTTTAATTCATTTGTTCTTTTCATAATCCTACCGGTGGTTCGTTGAAGATTTACCCAAGCTTGTGCGAGATCTCTCTTAATTCTTTCCAACGAGAATAAGTAGTATGCCAAATCCTTTGGTTGTCATCAATTTAAATTGGTGAAGGATACTCATAACATAATTCTTATTCTTGTTCCTTCAAGTGTTTAATTCCTTTGTCTGGAGTTCGTTCATGATATCAAATTATTGGTTGTTCATCTTTTCTTCCGGAGTTTCAAACTCTCTCAATTACCTTGTCACGAAGCTCCATCTAATTCATCGCAAGCCTTGAATCTTATTCTTTTCATCTTTCACTTCTCATGCTTTCATTACCGGAATTTTCATGGTGGTTCATCAAGATTTAATTCATCCTCGAAGTCTTCATCAAGATTCTTGTTGGAGCTCAAGCATTCTTCATCATGCTTTCCAATTGCAATCCTTTCTACCTTATCTTTTCAGATGGTGTTATGTCATTCTTGACAATTCCTTCATGTTTCATGATTCACGAGTTTTCAAGAATGAGATATTTAAAACCATCATTTCTTTTTCTTTAGGAGATCCTTTCAACCCCTCATTTTTATTTCTTGGAGTTATCTTGGGTTGTATTTCACATAAAAGCTTTCCTTAAGAATTGTTGCTATTATGGTGCTTATAAATGACCCAAGTTCTTCATTTATCATTCCGGTGAAATAAGTTTTTCATCTCCTTGTTGATCTCAATCCGATCAAATGTTTCGTAAGTGGCTGGTTGTCACCTCTTAATTTTAAGATGTTTTCCATAAGCCCACAACAAGCTTATTCATTTTCGTTGTTGATTTTTCCAACAACTCCATTCAGATGTTTTCCATATTCAATTTTGAGAGAAGTTGTCATTTTCTTCTCCGTTCTTTCTTCCCAACGATCTGGCATCTATTCTTTCGTTCCGGAGGCTTTGTGATATTGCTCTCTTTGACCATCATCTCGTTTTAATCAAGATCATATTCTCCCTTGCTTATCTATTTAACCAGAGTGTTGTGTCCTCCATTCAAGTTCTGTCATCTTATCTAGTTTTGCCTCACTTTTCAACCGGAGTGCTGTCTGAATCCTTCTTACCACTTGTGCCATTCTTTCAATTGTTTCAGAGGCAGTGTGTTGTTGATTTCATCAAGTATCATACCATCTTCTCAAGTTCTTGTTCATTTCCTTCCATTTTCAGTCGGAGTGCTGTCTGAATTATGTCATTCTTATTCCTTGGCTATACCAATGCAGTTTCATATTCTTTTGGTTCGTAAGCTCTTTATCATGTCTTTCAACCTATAAGGTTCTGATAATGCTCCTTGTTCCTCTTTTCTAACGGAGTGTTTCATCTACGTTCATCTCTATTGTATTCTTCTTTCAGTTTGGTCAACCTCTCAGGTTCTTTGGTTTCACTCATTTGTCAAAGAAGCAACTTTGTTTACCTCTTCTTTTTCGTTTCTATCCGGTGCCATCTCTAGGATCTCGGGTCGAGATCCTCTGTTAGTGTGGGAGAGTTGTGACGCCCGAAGACCGACGTCCTAGAAGATTCCAGATGTTCCGGGTTCTTCCGTGTGTTTCTTTTGTGCTTGTGTTATTTATTTTTGCATTGCATCATGCCATCCTGCCATCATGACTTTATTTCTGCATCTCAACTAAATAAATTGTGTGGACCTTCGGTCCATTTAAATCGAGGGAAGGATGACTTCTCTTTATAACATATGTCCTCTCAATATTATTAGGGAGCTATTTTAAATATTCCATTTGTTTAGAATTAACCCAAACACACTTGCAAATATTCCCCATGCCTATTTCACTTCAAGTTTCATCGTCAAACCTTGCCAACAATTCTTATCCATTTTTATCGAGGTTCCTCCAAAATCCGAACAATTTTGGACACTTCAAAAATCAAGTCTTAGTTCAAACCCATTTGAATTAAATTCAAATATGTTTGAATTATATCTCGATCTTGCCACTTCTATTTTTCTCAGACTACGCTCATTTCTATGAGCCCGAGAAAAATAATTCCTTGTGCTAAATCTTTCCCTAAGCCTCCCTTTCTTTTTCCTTCTTTCTTCTTTTTTTTTCTGTTAAAGAAAATCAGCAGGAGAAGTCCAGCCCGCCGGACCTGCAGTCAGGTCGGCCTTTTTCTCCCCTCGGCCCGCTGGCCCATTAGGCCCAGCCGCTTCCCTTCTCAACCCTAGCGACCCAGGCTCCCTCGCTCTCCCCTCTTCTCCCGCACCCCGCCGCCAGCATCTCTCTCCCTCTCGCTCACCTCGCTCTCCCCTTCGATCGTCTCCCTCCAGCGCTCGCGCCTGGCTGCCGCGCCCCTCCGCCCCGTCAACTCTCCTCCATCCCTCTACCTCCATCGCCACCCCTCCTTCGTGCGCCCCTTCAGTGTCGCGCCTGTGGGTGCCCGAGCCCGCCGTCGCGAGGGCCTCGTCCTCCCGCGCCGGAGCAGCCAGGGCCGGCCAGGAGCCGCGCCGTCCGCCGCCTTCCCCCTCCTGCGTTGCGCCTCCCCGAGCGCCATGGACGCGCCCCTCCAGCGCTGGGAGTCCGACCTCGTCCAGTGCGCCGTCCGCCACCTCGCCGAGGGGAGGAGCCCCCTCGTCCAGCCTCCATCACCTCGCCCCAAGCGCCGCCTTGGCCTCGTCAGGACCTTGGAGGCTGCTGTTGTGCATCTTCCGCCCGGCCCCGTGAAGCTCTTCCCTGTCTGGTGTTCATTGTTGTCGGTGTACTAAAGTAGGGGTACCATAGTATCCCGACTTGTGCACGTGTAGTAGCAGCGTCCCGTGGCAGGGCTTGCCACGTGCCCGCCAAGGCCCACTATGGTTCCTTTGGAGCCATTCAAGAACAAAGTATTCAAGTTGAAGAAACAAGACCCCGGCAAGAGGAGCTTGCCGGGAAGGCCGCTCCAGGCTCGAAACCACCCCTCTGGCACAAGACCCTGGCAAGAGGAGCTTGCCAGGAAGGCCAAGCATGGCATTTCAGGAGACTTGTCGTGGCGCATCGCGCACCCCGGCAAGGCCCGGAGAGCGACAAGCTCCCGGGCGCGACAAGTTAATAACCGCGGCAAGGTACAAGCCGCGGCAAGCTTCCGCTGTGTGCCCGCGCTCCAGCTCATCCGACCACGCGTCGCCCTGGGGCCCTTCCAGGGGCACGTGGCGGAAGGCTGTGCAGCCTGGGGTACACGGTGGCAAGCCGCGATGACGAGGCCACCATCGTGGCGAACGGAGACGCCCTGACGGACGCTTTTTTGCACTGTTTGGGGCGACGGCGACGGGCATTCAATACCCTTGTCCCCTGCCGTCAGGGTTAGGTACAGAGCACTGTACATACATTGTACATACACTATTCCAACTACTACCGTTTTTACATTTTTACCCTCACCTACGTTGCCACCTGTCGGTGACCCCTTTGACCTATAAAAGGAGGCCCATGCGCAACGTAGGGGAGGTTCCGATCTTCGATCACTCTCACGCTCGGTGTTGCCAGCGACAAGCACTATAGCTCTTACCGCTCCCGAGCTAAGAACACAATCAAAACCAAGGCAGGAGTAGGGTTTTACTCATCCGTGCGACCCGAACCTAGGTAAACTGCTCGCATGCTCGCCTCGATCCGCTCTTCGTGCATCCTCCGCTCCCTTACCGTACCGAAAAGGGGCTCCGGTCCCATAGGTGTTCGTGGGCGATCAGTTTCCCCGACATCTTTGGCGCGCCAGGTAGGGGGCGTCGAGGTTGTGCGAACCTGATCCGGCGCTCACGTGGGCGAAATCTTCAGCAACTTCATCAACTTCGTTAACTTCATCCACATGTCGCCGAAGAAGAAAGCTTCGGAGGTAGTAGGCCCGTCCGCGTCGATCCCACCACCGCCGGAGCCAACGGCTGGTGGGGTAGACGCCGGCGAGGAAACTCACGGCGCCGCCAAGTCCAAGGACAAGACGGACGACCGGGCGCATTCCAAGACCTCGGCGTCCGTGCACGCACCGCGCCCCTCTCAGGAGGTGCCGGACCGGCAGCGACGTGGTACCCAAGGTACCATACGCTTGCTGGGACAAGGTCAAGTTGGTGGGTCGCGGGACGCTCAAGGCCAACGTGCTGGCACGAGCAAGGCGCGGTCGCCGGGACGAGACCCTGCTCCCTCTAACGCAGTTAGAAGTCCGAGCATATCTCGCTCCTCGCACCGCTCGCCACCGCTCCCCTCCACTCCAGCAGAAGCTCTAGCTCGAGCTCAGCTGCTCCTCGATTTCTCTCCAGCGGCAGACAAGGCCGAAGACTGGAGGGCCACCATCCAGAGCCTCATCGCCTTCGCCAACAACGACACGCCGCAGCAGCCAACGACGTCGCGGCCGCGGCAAGTCAGCCAGGCGCGGGCTGATGGAGACAAGACCGCCGGGGGTGCAACTACCATGCACTCCCCGCCCCGAAGCCCGAAATCACCGACTCGCCGGATCAACATCGACGACGACTCCACGGCGTCATTGGATCCACGAGCTCGCCGCGATCAGCGCCAAGTCCTTGACGACAGGCGACAAGAAGACGCTCGAACTCGCATCGAGCGTCGAAGAGAAGCGCGGCGACAATCCGACCAGCGTGCTAGGCCCGCTGTCGACATGCACGCGCCCGGAGAACCAGGCGACTTGCCGTACGCGGCGGGTTGCCCTGCGTTCACCCGTGAGCTGCGGCGAGTCCAGTGGCCCAGCATGAAGAACTTCAAGCCCGACGTACCCGAGAAGTACGACGGCAAAACTCATCCATCAGAGTTCCTCAGCATCTACACCATCGCGGTGAAGGCTGCCGGGGGACGCGACGAGAAGATATTAGCAAACTACTTCCCGCTCGTGCTCAAGCCAAACGTCAGATCTTGGCTCATGCACTTGCCGGAGAACTCCATCTCTTCTTGGGCCGACCTGTGCCATCAGTTTGTCGGCGCCTTCACAGGCGGCCACAAGCCCCATGGCCAGGAAAGTGATCTCCATATACTTGCCCAGAAGGAAGGAGAGTCCCTGCGAAAGTACATCCAAAGATTCATCCGCGTTCAGCACAACATCGCGGACGTCCACCCTGCCGCGGTTATTAGCGCGTTCCACCAGAACGTGCGTAACCGCCGGATGAGGGAGGAAATGGCGATGTGCAAGATACGAGACGTCAATGAGCTCTATTCCCTGGCCGACAAGTGCGCACGCGCTGAAGAGGGGAGGAGACTCCCCGGGGAGGATACTGGAGCAGGGGGAACAGACAGTGAGGATGCCGCCCCGGCAAGGAAGAACCGGCGGCGGAACAACAATAAAAAGAAGAACAAGGAAGTACTGGTCGTTGAGCAGTCCGGCAAAGAGGCTGGCACCAAGAAAGCTCAGGATGGTGGCTCCGGCAAGGAAGCTACCACTGTAGCGGCCGCCGACAAGCATGACGGTTCCGACAAGCAGTACTGCAAGATCCACCGTACCAAGGGCCACGATCTCCAAAACTGCAAAAGGGTCGAGTACCTCGTCGAACAGCAGAAGGCTGAGTACGAGCGACGCGACAAGGAAAAGGCCCAAGGAGGTGGAGGAGAGTCCGGCAAGAAGCGGCCATTCAATGGCCGGGGAGGACGCCGCGGCAAGGCCAAGCAGCGGCAAGGAGATAGACCTCCCCGCGGCCGTGACAAGGACGAAGACGAAGACGACGATGAAGACATGGACGACGGAGACAACAACGAGCAGGAGTTCCAGAAGGCCACATAAGTTCTGTGCGTCGATGGAGGTGCCTCTCTGCATACTTCCCACCGCCAACTCAAACAATGGGTGCGGGAAGTTAATGCAGCAGAGCCACCCGTCGAGTCACGCAAACTTCTGAAGTGGTCCAGCATGCCCATCATCTTCGACATTGAGGATCACCCTGACCGCACAACTGCGGTCGGGTGTTTGCCGATGTTGGTTTCACCAACCATCCACAACCTCAAGGTCACCAAGATGTTGGTTGACGGCGGGGCCGGCCTGAACCTGATCTCCTCTGCTGTGGTCCGGAAACTACAGATCCCCGACAGCGAGCTCGAGGAAACCGGCACGTTCCAAGGGATCAACCCGGGAAGGAGCAAGCTGAAGGGGAAGATCACACTGCCAGTAACTTTTGGCGGAGAGCTGAACTTCAGAACTGAGAGAATAACCTTTGACGTTGCCGATATCCCGTTGCCTTACAATGGAATACTTGGTCGTCCGGCGCTCGCAAAGTTCATGGCAGCCTCTCATTATGCCTACAACATGCTCAAGATGCCAGGCCCGATAAGCGTCATCTCTGTCCCCGGTGACAAGAAGGACGCGCTTATCTGTGCCGACAAGATTTACCGGGACGCAGCAGCCGCAACAGACAGCGAGACACTTGCCGCTGAAGCTCCCGGGGGGAAGAACAAGACCAAGTCCGGCAAAAGCTCTGGGGCCCACTCCGGCAAACGCACCTCTTCGGAGTGCTGCGCTGCCGTCGAGGACGCACCATCGAGCTCCACCGGCAAGTGCAAGAAAGGAATGGCAGCTCCGTCTGCAACCAAGAAGGTGTCCGCCAAGGAGGACGGCACTGGTGGTACTTTCACCATCAGTGCTACGCTTGATCCTAAATAGGAAAGCACGCTCATTGCTTTCCTACGGGCGAATGTCGACGTGTTTGCATGGCAACTGTCTGACATCCCCGGCGTTCCCAGGAAAGTGATTGAGCACAAGCTTGCCGTTTGTCCTCACGCGCGGCCCCTCAAGCAGAAGGTCAGGAAGCAAGCGGTGGAGCGCCAAGAGTTTATCACGGAAGAAATCAAGAAGCTGGAAGCAGCAGGCCTTGTCAGAGGTGTACTTCATCCCACGTGGCTGGCCAACCCTGTTGTCGTGCGCAAAGCAAATGGGAAGTGGAGGCTTTGTATAGACTTCACCGATGTGAATAAAGCTTGTCCCAAAGATCCATCTCCCTTGCTACGCATTGACCAGATCGTTGACTCCACGGCTGGGTGTGAGTTGCTTTCATTCCTTGATGCATACTCAGGATACCACTAGATATTTATGGCCGAAGAAGACGAAGAGAAGACCGCGTTCATTACTCCATGTGGCACTTACTGCTTCACACACCCCCGGTAAGCAATAACGAGCCGCAAGGCTCCATATCTATGTTTCCTCCCTCTTTCTTTTTCTATCAAGCAGAAGGAAGCTTTTCCTCGCGCACAAGTTTGCCGGGGGAAGGAGACAGTGGTATGGACCAAGTGCCGTTCAAGAAAGCCTCGCCTTGCCGGGAAGCAAACAACGCGAAAGCTAAGTTGCCAAAGTTTGAGCATTCAAATTTTTAAATTTTAAAGTTATCTTCCTTGAATGACCCCACTTTGTATGGAAAACCTGTGCGCGGAGGAACCTACTCGTAGCTAGCCGCGCCCTTACTTTGTTTCGAGCACGCTCAACGGCTTAAGTGTGCTGCGACAAGTGTCGCGCCCTTGCTTCGTTTTCGAGTTCGCTCAACAACCTAAGTGCGCTGCGACTAGCTGCGACAAGGTTTCTTGCCGGTAGCGGCATTGCCAGCAGGCTGCTGAAGTTCCGCACTCAGCGCTCGTGGCAAGGGTCCCTTTGCCGGCAAGTTCCCTAAAAGCGTAGGGTAAAAGCATACAAAGCAAAGAAGTCAAGTAAAGGAAATAACACTGCGTTAACTACCCAAAATAGAGTTATATTACAAAAGCAACTTGTCGCAACACTAATAGATTTTTGTCCATGACATGGTTGGCAGCGACAAGGGAAGCGGAAAGAAAACAGCCTAGTCTACCCGGTCACCATCAACTCTCCTGATCTTGCCCACCTTGGCCACGATGGGTGCGACAAGGGCCTTGAGCGCCTCCTGGTCGGCGTCGGGCGGCAAGGTCCTGAGGACGTTCTCGAGGTTGAGTCCTGGGTTGCGGTAGACTATCTTCGTCAGCACCCTCTCCGCGACTCCTGTGCAAAGCCTGCGCGCCTCGTTCGCCAGCTGCGTGGGGATCCTCTCCCGGAGCTGCTTGAGGGCCGGCGCCACTCCCCTGAAGAACAAGCTCAACTTGGCGCTGTGAGGGAGGTTCTCGTCGGGGGAGTACCCGAGGTGCTCCGTCCCCAGCCCCGCCAACTCCCTGTCGATGTCAGCGGCGGCGGCGACGGCGACAAGCCCCTCGGTCCATTGCTCCACCGTCTGCCTAAAGTTGTTTTGGGTGAGGGCGGCGCTGTCCAACAGTGCCCTCTCAGCCCTGAGGTCCTCCTTCAGCTTCGTCTCCCGATTTCTGGCGCTGTCAAGTGATGCGGTGAGGGTGGACAGCTTCAACTCCAAGTCTGCAACAGAGTCCTTGGCGATGGCGAGCTCCTTGCCCTTGTAGGAGAGACGGACCTGCAGCTCGGAGTGGCTGTGGGCGTCCTTCTCCCTGTCCAACGTGAGCGCAGCAACCTTCTCCTCGCTCGTCTTCAAGTGGATCTCCAGTTGCGCCACCCTCGCCTCCAAGTCTCTCTTGGCGGTCTCTGCAGCTGCAGCGGCGTCCCTCGCTTCCTGCAGAGCTCCGCCAAGGGACTGTTCGCGCGCGGCAAGGTCGTCCTCGTGGCTATCGAGGTCGACCTTCCGCTGCGTCAGCTCACCTTCCCGCCGAGACAGCTCTTCGGCGACGAGTCGTTGCTGCTCTTCTGCTTCGGCCTTTTCAAGGATGAACGCCTGATGCGCCTCGGCGAGCTCCTCCCGCTCCTCCGCCAAGGATCGGAGGGCCGCCTGGTTGGCGGCCTGGAGCTCTTCGGCGCGCTTCTCCAAGTCGACGCCCGCCTTGGCGGCCAGAGCCTCTCGGGACTCCAGCTTGGCCTGCCTGGCGCGGTACAGGGCTAGGAGCCTCCGCAGGAGTCGCTCCTTCTCGAGCTCGCTACTGCTGCCGGGCGCGTCGACAAACTTCAACCCGGCGGAGGCAAGGACTTCCCCATCGAAGACCTCTTCCTCCGCGGGCGCCCTTGACATAGATGCCCACGGGAGCTGAATGAAGACCCCGTTTCCAGCCTCCAAGTAGGCGCCAGTTCCAGCCGCGGCAGCAGCAGGGTCGGCGGTCGGCGCAGCGTCGATCGCTCCTGCGGCCTCAGGGCCGTCAGTGCGACCGCCGGTCTCCTCCTTAGCTGCCGCGTCGGCGGCCCTGGCAGCCTCCTCGACGGCAGGCTCGTCAGTACCGATCGCCTGTTCGGTGGCCACGGCGTCACCAGCGTTGCCACGCGCGGGCTCCTCAGTGGCGGCCTCCGTCTCCATAGGCTCTGGAGCGGACGAGTCTGAAGACAGGAAAAGAAGAAGAAAGAAGAAAGTATCTGTCAAGCAAATATCCAAAAAGAGAAATTCAAGAGAGGAAAAGTCCAAGGTTACCTGCGCGGGCCTCTTCTTCTACGAGGTTCCTTGCCGGGGAGTTCTCCCTCGGCGGTGTGGTGGTGGCCCCCACCGGCGGAGGGCCGCTGGCGCCTTCCCTTGGCGGGGTACCCGCCCTTGGCGGTGTATTCTGCCTCGCCGGGGAGCTCCTCCTTGGCGGGGAGGTCGGGGCGTGCGGCTCGTCGGGAGCAGTCTCTTGTTGCTCCAGAGGCTGCGGCTCTACTTCTGTACAAGTCAACAAACAAGCAGAAAGATTAACAAGGACGAGAAGCCTGCGCGTGCCCGACAAGCGAAGAAGTGAACAGAAGACTTATGCTGGGGGCTGCTCTGCGGAGCAGTTGCCTGGTCCGGCAAGCTTGTCGCTGGCACATCCCCTGCCGCTGCGACGGGCTCGTCCTCAAGGTCGACCACCGGGATCTTGGCCCTCTTCGCCGCCCTCTGGGCCAGGATCCTGGAAGAAAAACAAGATCAGAATCAGGCAAAGAAGATTCAAGACAGGAGCAAATCGAAGGAAACAAGAAGTGACAGTGCTTACTCTTCCTCCTCCTCGTCGGAGCTGAGCATGGAGAAGTCGAAATCCGCCTCGCGCGTCCCGGCGTGAGGAGCTGGAGGAGTAGGCGCCCTCGGCTGCTTAGCGGGAGCAGGGTCGGTGGTCTGAGAGGACCCCGCTCCGGTCGTCGCCGAGGCACGAGGGGCGGCAGGAGCGTTAGCCCTGGCCCGGGAAGACCCTCCTCCAGCCGCTGCTGAAGCGCGGGGCACTCCCTTGGCGGTTTTGCTCGTCGTGGTGGCGCACGTCGGGCGGCGCTGCGGCTGCTGGCCCGCCGGCTGCCTCGCCACGTCTGCGGTTTTGCGGAGGCACCTTCTCGCTGGAGCCGGAGGACTTGCCGGTGGCGGTGAACTTCCCGAGGATGAAGAAGAGTCAAGATTCAGAGACCCGCCTGAGTCATCGGCGGAATCGCTTGATTCGGCGCCCTGCTCGGCAGGCTCGCTCGACTCTGTACCTTGCCCGGTGGCCTCGCTCGTCCCAGCGGGTTGCCCGGCAGGCTTTATCAGCTTGAGGATCTCTTCCTCCTCGGCCAGACTCACCGCCTCCGCTGCATCTGCCTCCTCCAAGGTATACCCAAACTCGCCCGCGGCCGCGGCTGTGGCTGCCTCCTCCAACCTGGTGGCAATATAGGCCATCTCCTTGTCGGTGGTGTCGTGGGTGAGGACCTTCTTCTCGTTGGGATTGATGGGCAGATCCACCAAGTTGTCGAAGAACGTTTGCACGGCTTCGTCAGAGGGCTCCCGCCAAGTGGGGTCAATCCCATGGGAGTCACACCACGGCATTGCCGCGCGGATAGCGCTGAGCGACGAATTGTTGCATAGCGGAACTACGCCCCGCGGCAAAGCAAACCACTCTGGACGCTTGGGATCGTGCTTCAACAGCTCACAGAGCATCCCTTTGAGCTCCAGGACAGTGAAGTTGTAGTTGAGGCCTGGGCGCAGCCTCATAAAGTCTGTCGCGTTTCCAAATTCCCAAGCAGGTCTCTTCCTCTCCTGCAAGGGGGCAATGCGGCGGCGAAGGAAATCTGCTCCGACAGCCCCTACAGTGAGCTTGGCTTGCCGGAGGCGAAGAATCCTAGTGGTGGCTATCTTCAACTTGTCGTCCTCGGGGACCAGGTCACTCCAGTCATTGCCGCGCACTATTGCAACTTGGCGCGGGGAAGTGAACTGTTGGGGTTCATCCTCCATGATCCAGCACCAGTTGGCCCTCCACTCCTCCCACTTGCCGCGGAGTTCCCCGGTCAAGTATGCCTCTTTCTTATGAAGCCTAAATATCCAAGAGATCCCGCCGGACAGAGGAGACCTAGACTCTACTCGAGGCGTGAAGTAATGGCGGAAGAGGGCAACGTTGGGGTAGACTCCGACAAAGTTCTCGCACAGATGCGCGAAAACGGCCATGGTCAAGACAGCGTTTGGGGTGAAATCAAGGAGATGAAACCCGTAGGTATTCATGATATCACAGAAGAATTCGGAATATGGTGGGCAGAGTCCGCAATGGAAGAACAGAGCGAAATAGGCGTACCCTCCCGGAAACATGTCGCAGGCCTCGGCGGGGAGTACCCTGGTGCACGGGTGCGCTTTTGTCTCCCTCGACGAGAAGAGGTAGAAGGAGTCCTTCAGCTCCCTCGCACCGAGCCTCGGCGGAAAGACCACCATCTTCTTCCGCATTGCCGCTAGCTTCAGCGCCCTGGCGGTCTTCGCGGCTTTCGCCTTGTCGCCCTTCGGGGCCATGGCGGAGGCAGCGAGGGAAGTCGACGTCGCTGGAGAGGCTGGTGGCGGCGAAGGAAGGGCGGAGCGCTGCTCTCTTTCAACCTTCGGGGAGGAGGGGAGCAGTGGGGGTTTCTGGAGGATGAAGAAGCAATGGACGAATGGAGGGAACGGCCCTTGTTTCCCCTGCTTTTAAGGGGGAAAGGGGGGCGTTCCGCATTTCCCCCATTAAAGAAACAGGCCACGATCTCTCCCACGACGCCGCAATCGACGCATGCCGTTAGGGAGGGGCGCGGTGGATACGGAGTGGGATACGGCGCGCCGTGGGCCGCGTGTGCCCATGCACTGTTTTGGGCCTGGCCCAACAGCGCTCGGCACCGTGTGTGGCCCAGGCCCGGGGGCTCCTGTCGGTGTACTAAAGTAGGGGTACCATAGTATCCCGACTTGTGCACGGGCAGTAGCAGCGTCCCGTGGCAGGGCTTGCCATGCGCCCGCCAAGGCCCACTATGGTTCCTTTGGAGCCATTCAAGAACAAAGTATTCAAGTTGAAGAAACAAGACCCCGGCAAGAGGAGCTTGCCGGGAAGGCCGCTCCAGGCTCGAGACCACCCCTCTGGCACAAGACCCTGGCAAGAGGAGCTTGCCAGGAAGGCCAAGCATGGCATTTCAGGAGACTTGCCGTGGCGCATCGCGCGCCCCGGCAAGGCCCGGAGAGCGACAAGCTCCCGGGCGCGACAAGTTAATAACCGCGGCAAGGTACAAGCCGCGGCAAGCTTCCGCTGTGTGCCCGCGCTCCAGCTCATCCGGCCACGCGTCGCCCTGGGGCCCTTCCAGGGGCACGTGGCGGAAGGCTGTGCAGCCTGGGGTACACGGTGGCAAGCCGCGATGACGAGGCCACCATCGTGGCGAACGGAGACGCCCTGACGGACGCTTTTTTGCACTATTTGGGGCGACGGCGACAGGCATTCAATACCCTTGTCCCCTGCCGTCAGGTTAGGTACAGAGCACTGTACATACACTATTCCAACTACTACCGTTTTTACATTTTTATCCTCACCTACGTTGCCACCTGTCGGTGACCCCTTTGACCTATAAAAGGAGGCCCATGCGCAACGTATGGGAGGTTCCGATCTTCGATCACTCTCACGCTCGGTGTTGCCAGCGACAAGCACTGTAGCTCTTCCCGCTCCCGAGCTAAGAACACAATCAAAACCAAGGCAGGAGTAGGGTTTTACGCATCCGTGCGGCCCGAACCTGGGTAAACTGCTCGCGTGCTCGCCTCGATCCGCTCCCTTACCGTACCGAAAAGGGGCTCCTGTCCCATAGGTGTTCGTGGGCAATCAGTTTCCCCGACATCTTCGGCGCGCCAGGTAGAGGGCGTCGAGGTTGTGCGAACCTGATCCGGCGCTCACGCGGGCGAAATCTTCAGCAACTTCATCAACTTCGTTAACTTCATCGACATGCCGCCGAAGAAGAAAGCTTCGGAGGTAGCAGGCCCATCCGCGTCGATCCCACCACCGCCGGAGCCAACGGCTGGTGGGGTAGACGCCGGCGGAAGGACGTACGCCGGCGAGGAAACTCACGGCGCCGCCAAGTCCAAGGACAAGACGGATGACCGGGCGCATTCCAAGACCTCGGCGTCCGTGCATGCACTGCGCCCCTCTCAGGAGGTGCCGGACCGGCAGCGACGTGGTACCCAAGGTACCATACGCTTGCTGGGACAAGGTCAAGTTGGTGGGTCGCGGGACGCTCAAGGCCAACGTGCTAGCACGAGCAAGGCGCGGTCGCCGGGACGAGACCCTGCTCCTTCTAACGCAGTTAGAAGTCCAAGCATATCTCGCTCCTCGCACTGCTCGCCACCGCTCCCCTCCACTCCAGCAGAAGCTCTAGCTCGAGCTCAGCTGCTCCTCGATTTCCCTCCAGCGGCAGACAAGGTCGAAGACTGGAGGGCCACCATCCAGAGCCTCATCGCCTTCGCCAACAACGACACGCCGCAGCAGCCGTCGACGTCGCGGCCGCGGCAAGTCAGCCAGGCGCGGGCTGATAGAGACAAGACCGCCGGGGGTGCAACTACCGTGCACTCCCCGCCCCGAAGGCCGAAATCACCGACTCGCCGGATCAACATCGACGACGACTCCACGGCGTCATCGGATCCGCGAGCTCGCCGCGATCAGTGCCAAGTCCTTGACGACAGGCGACAAGAAGACGCTCGAACTCGCATCGAGCGTCGAAGAGAAGCGCGGCGACAATCCGACCAGCGCGCTGGGCCCGCTGCCGACATGCACGCGCCCGGAGAACCAGGCGACTTGCCGTACGCGGCGGGTTGCCCTGCGTTCACCCGTGAGCTGCATGGGTGGAAGGCTTGGCCTTTTGCTCGGTGTTTTGTTCCACTCATGCCACCTTAGGCGCCGATAAACTAGCATTATGTTCCTTGATTTTGCGTTCCTTACACGATGGGTATATGGGGACCCCTTGACACTTCGACTTTGAATAAAACTCCTCCAGCAAGGCCCAACATTGGTTTTAATTTGCCTCATAATAACAACTTAATTAATTAATTAAATTTGCATAGGGGGTCATGTCCCCGGGAATTCTTTCTACATAGCAGGGGGGGCCAGTGCTGATGGTGTTGGTCCCAAACGGGGGTTCTGCGGGGCCGCCACGGGGAAACTCGAGGTATCTGGTATAACCTGTAGAATCGCCCATCCGGTCGTGGCCTCAGACGAGATACGCGCGGCTACTATCAGGGTGTCGACAAACCGGGAGGTCTTGCTGGACTTGTTTTACCATTGTCGAAATGTCTTGTACACCGGGAAGCCGAGCCTGATCGGATTTTCCCTAAGATAAGGGGTGATGATATTATATTTATCACTTCAGCTAATCGTGAGAGCTTGTGATGGGCTAAGTCGGGACACCCCTGCAGGGTTATGATCTTTTGAAAGCCGTGCCCGCGGTTATGTGGCAGATTGGAATTTGTTAATGTCCGGTTGTAGAAAACTTGACAGAGGATCCGAAGTAAAACACACAACTATGTGACTAACCGTGACTGTCTCTTTTCACTTTGAGAAGAGAACACGGTGGGGTTATGTTTGACTCGTAGGTAGTTCAGGATCTTTAGCGATCACTACTAGTTTGCGACCGTTTGCGTAGATGCTCATCTTACTCTTGTTCTCGTAAGTTAACCACCATATTATGCTTAGCCGCTGCTGCAACCTCACCACTTTACCTCTTCCTACCCATAAAGCTTTGCTAGTCTTGATACCCATGGTTATGGGATTGCTGAGTCCTCGTGGCTCACAGATACTACAACACCAGATGCAGGTTCAGCCGAGAATGATGCAGGAGCTGGTTCAAGTACTTCACTGGGAGTTCCATGAAGAGTGTGGCGTATGCTTGAGACGTTTTCGACGATCAGTAGTGGTTTCTACTAGGGGCGATTCGGACCTGTGGCGTTATGTTTTGGTATCTTTCTTTTGTATCTTCGCCCGTAGTCGGGTTGTGATGTTTTGGATGATGTTTGCTTATGTAATGTATTGTGTGACGTGGTGAGTGTAAGCCAACTATCCTTTTGCAATTTCATCCCTATTTTTACATGAGTCGTGCAAAGATACCAAACTTGAGATCATTCCAGAATGGGCTTATACCTTTAAGTCGTGCCTCGACACGTAGGAGGTATAGTCCCATCCTGGGCATTACATGGTTATTGACCGGAGATGAGTCTCGGTCATGTCTACATAGTTCTCGAACCCGTAGGGTCCGCACGCTTAACGTTTCATGACGATTGGTATTATGAGTTTATGAGTTTTGATGTACCGAAGGTAGTTCGGAGTCCCGGATAAGATCACGGACTTTACGAGGAGTCTCGGAATGCCCGAGACATAAATATTGATATATTGGACGACTATATCCGGACACCAGAAGTGTTCCGGAAAATTTCGGAATAAATCGGAGTGCCGGGGGGTTACCGGAACACCCCGTGGAAGCTATGGGCCCTAATGGGCTTTAGTGGAAAGAGAGAGGGCCTGCGAGGGCTGGGCCGCGCGCCCCACCCCCTTGGTCTGAATTGGACAAGGAAAGGAGGGGGCAGCGCCCCTTTCCTTTTCCCTCTCCCTCTCCTTCCTTCCCCCTCTCTCCCTCTTGGTGATTCCTACTAGGAATAGGATTGCAATCCTATTCCTAGTAGGATTGCTCCTCTAGGCGCGCCATAAGAGGGGCGGCCGGCCTCCCCCCTTGCTCCTTTATATACAGGGGCAGGGGGCACCCTAGGACACACAAGTTGATCTCTCCAGCCGTGTGCGGTGCCCCCCTCCACAAAAACACACCTCGGTCATACCGTTGCAGTGCTTAGGCGAAGCCCTGCGCCGATAACTTCATCATATCCGTCACCACGCCGTCGTGCTGACGAAACTCTCCCGTGAAGCTCAACTGGATCAAGAGCTCGTGGGACGTCATCAAGCTGTACGTGTGCTGAATGCGGAGGTGTCATACATTCGGTGCTTGATCGGTTGAATCACGAAGAAGTTCGACTACATCAACCGCGTCACTTGACGCTTCCGCTTTTGGTCTACGAGGGTACGTAGACACACTCTCCCCTCTCGTTGCTATGCATCTGGTAGATAGATCATGCGTGATCGTAGGAAAATTTTAAAATACTACATTCCCCAACAGTGGTATCAGAGCCAGGTCTATGCGTAGATGATATGCACAAGTAGAACACAATGAGTTGTGGACGATACTAGTCATACTGCTTACCAGCATGTCATACTTTGGTTCGGCGGTATTGTGAGATGAAGCGGCCCGGACCGACATTACGCGTACGCTTACACGAGACTGGTTTCACTGTTATGAGCACTCGTTGCTTAAAGGTGACTGGCGGGTGTCTGTCTCTCTCACTTTAGCTGAATCAAGTGTGGCTACGCCCGGTCCTTGTGAAGTTTAAAACAACACATACTTGACGAAAAATTGTTGTGGTTTTGTATGCGTAGGTAAGAACGGTTCTTGCTAAGCCCGTAGCAACCACATAAAACTTGCAATAACAAAGTAGAGGACATCTAACTTGTTTTTGCAGGGCATGTTGTGATGTGATATGGTCAAGACATGATGAGTTATACGTAATTGTATGAGATGATCATGTTTTGTAAAGTTATCAGCAACTGGCAGGAGCCATATGGTTGTTGCTTTATTGTATGAAATACAGTCACCATGTAATTGCTTTACTTTATCACTAAGCGGTAGCGATAGTCGTGGAAGCAATAGTTGGCGAGACGACAACGATGCTACGATGGAGATCAAGGTGTCACGCCGGTGATGAAGGTGATCATGACGGTGCTTTGAAGATGGAGATCAAAAGCACAAGATGATGATGGCCATATCATGTCACATATTTTGATTGCATGTGATGTTTATCTTATTATGCTTCTTATTTTGCTTAGTACGACAGTAGCATGATAAGATGATCCCTTACAAAACTGCAAGGTATAAGTGTTCTGCCTGAGTATGCACCGTTGCGAAAGTTCGTCGTGCCGAGACACCACGTGATGATCGGGTGTGATTGTTGGGGAACGTTGCATGGGAAACAAAAAAATTTCCTACGTTCACCAAGATCAATCTAGGAGATGCATCTACGAGGGGAGAGTTGGATCCACATACCCTTGTAGATCTTTAAGCGGAAGCGTTCAAGAACGCGGTTGATGGAGTCGTACTCGCCGCGATTCAGATCGCCGAAGATCCTAGCACCGAAGCAACGGTGCCTCCGCGTTCTTCACACGTACAGCTCGGGGACGTCTCCTCCTTCTTGATCCAGCAAGGGGGAAGGAGAGGTTGATGGAGACACCGGCAGCACGACGGCGTGGTGGAGATGGTGGTGGAGGATTCCAGCAGGGCTTCGCCAAGCACCGCGGGAAAACGAAGATTGTTATGGAAGAGGGAGGGCAGCACCGAGGCACGAACGTGTGTGGCTGCCCTCCCTCTGCCTCTCTTTATATAGGGGGAGTAGAGGGGAGGGGGCGCCCTAGGGTTTACCCCTAGGGGCGGCGGCCAAGGGGAGGTGGGAGGGGGCGGCGCCCCAGGGTTAGGGTTCCCCCCCCCCCCAAGTGCCTTGCCCCCCAAGCCTAGGGGGGTGCGGCAGCCCTAGGGGGGGCCAGCCCCCCTTGTGCATGAGGAGAGGGCCCAGGGGGGGCGCACAGCCCTATGAGGGCTGTTGTGTCCCCCTTTGTGGCCCATTAGGCCCGAAACTCCTTCCGGGACCCCCGAAACCCTTTTCGGTCATCCGCCGTCTTCCCGATACTCCCCGGAACACTTCCGGACTACGAACACTCTCATCCTATATATCAATCTTCGTCCCCGGACCATTCCGGAGACCCTCGTCACGTCCGGGATCTCATCCGGGACTCCGAACAACCTTCGGTAACCATGCACTGTTCTCACTAACAACCCTAGCGTCACCGAACCTTAAGTGTGTAGACCCTGCGGGTTCGGAAACTAGGCAGACATGACCGAGACACTCCCAGGCCAATAACCAATAGCGGGATCTGGATACCCATATTGGTTCCCACACGTTCCTCGATGATCTCATCGGATGAACCACGATGTCAAGGATTCAGGCAATCCCGTATACAGTTCCCTTTGTCTCGTCGGTATGTTACTTGCCCGAGATTCGATCGTCGGTATCTCTATACCTAGTTCAATCTCGTTACCGGCAAGTCTCTTTACTCGTTACCATAATACATAATCCCGTGACTAACTACTTAATCACTTTGAGCTCATTGAGATGATGTATTACCGAGTGGGCCCGGAGATACCTCTCCGTCACACGGAGTGACAAATCCCAGTCTCGATCCATGTCAACTCAACAGACACCTTCGGAGATACCTGTAGAGTACCTTTATAGTCACCCAGTTACGTTGCGACGTTTGGCACACACAAAGCACTCCTACGGTGTCAGTGATTTACATGATCTCATGGTCATAGGAACTTATAGTTGACATGCAGAAAACTATAGCGATAACTGATACGATCAAAAGCTATGTTTAACGTTTGGGTCTCGTCCATCACATCATTCTCCTAATGATGTGATCCCGTTATCAAATGACAACTCATGTCTATGACCTGGAAACCGCGGTCATCTTTGATCAACGAGCTAGTCCTGAAGAGGCTTACTAGGGACACAAAGTTTGTCTATTTATCCACACATGTATATGAGTTTCCAATCAATACAATTATAGCATGGATAATAAACGATTATCATGAACAAGGAAATATAATAATAACTCTTTTATTATTGCCTCTAGGGCATATTTCCAACAGTCTCCCACTTGCACTAGAGTCAATAATCTAGCATTACAAGGTAATGAATCTGACACCCATAGAGTCTTGGTGTTGATCATGCTTAGCCCGTGGAAGAGGCTTAGTCAACGGATCTGCAACATTCAAATCCGTGTGTACTTTGCAAATGCTTATGTCCTCCTCCTTGACTGAATCGCGGATGGAATTGAAGCGTCGCTTTATGTGTCTGGTCCTCTTGTGAAACCTTGGTTCCTTGGCTAGAGCAATGGCACCAGTGTTGTCACAGAACAGAGTCATTGGGTTCAATGCACTAGGCACAACTCCAAGATCTGTCATGAACTCCTTCATCCAGACACCTTCCTTTGCTGCCTCCGAGGCAGCTATGTACTCCGCTTCGCATGTAGAATCGGCTACCACGCTCTGCTTGGAACTGCACCAGCTTACCGCTCCCCCGTTGAGAATATATACGTATCCGGTTTGAGACTTAGAGTCATCCGGATCAGTGTCAAAGCTTGCATCGACGTAACCCTTTACGACGAGCTCTTGATCACCTCCATAAACAAGAAACATCTCCTTAGTCCTTTTCAGGTACTTTAGGATATTCTTGACCGCTGTCCAGTGATCCATACCAGGATTACTTTGAAACCTTCCGGCCATACTTATGGCAAGGCTGACATCTGGTCTTGTGCACAGCATTGCATACATGATAGAGCCTATGGCTGAAGCATAGGGGACGACACTCATCTTTTCTCTATCTTCCGCAGTCACTGGGCATTGAGTCTTACTCAACTTTGTACCTTGCAATACCGGCAAGAACCCCTTCTTGGATTGATCCATTTTGAACTTCTTCAAAACTTTATCAAGGTATGTACTTTGTGAAAGTCCTATCAAGCGTCTTGATCTATCTCTATAGATCTTGATGCCCAATATGAAAGCAGCTTCACCGAGATCCTTCATTGAAAAACTCTTGTTCAAATACCCTTTCACGCTATCCAAAAATTCTATATTGTTTCCAATCAGCAATATGTCATCCACATATAATATTAGAAACGCTATAGAGCTCCCACTCACTTTCTTGTAAATACATGCTTCATTGTAAACTTGTACAAACCCAAACGCTTTGATCACCTCATCAAAGCGAAGATTCCAACTCCGAGATGCTTGCACCAGCCCATAAATGGAACGCTGGAGCTTGCATACTTTGTCAGCATTCTCTGGATCGACAAAACCTTCCGGTTGTATCATATACAACTCTTCCTTAAGAAAACCGTTAAGGAACGCTGTTTTGACATCCATCTGCCAAATTTCATAATCGAAATATGCAGCTATTGCTAACATGATTCGGACGGATTTAAGCATCACTACGGGTGAGAAAGTCTCATCGTAGTCAATCCCTTGAACTTGTGAAAAACCCTTTGCCACAAGTCGAGCTTTATACACGGTGACATTACCGTCAGCGTCCGTCTTCCTCTTAAAAATCCATTTATTCTGAATGGCCTTCCGCCCTTCAGGTAATACTTCCAAAGTCCATACTTTGTTTTCATACATGGATCCCATCTCGGATTTCATGGCCTCTAACCATTTGTCGGAATCCGGGCCCACCATCGCTTCTCCATAGCTCGTAGGTTCACCGTTGTCTAACAACATGACCTCCAAGACGGGGTTACCATACCACTCAGGTGCAGTGCGTACCCTTGTCGACCTACGAGGTTCGGTAGCAACTTGATCAGAAGCTTCTTGATCATCATCATTGGCTTCCTCTTCAACCGCTGCAGGCTCCACAAAAACATCTTTCTGTGCTGCGCAACTCTCTGGTTGAAGCAGAGGTTCAATAACCTCATCAAGTTCTACCTTCCTCCCACTCAATTCTTTCGAGAGAAACTCTTTCTCGAGAAAGGACCCGTTCTTAGCGACAAACACTTTGCCTTCGGATCTGAGATAGAAGGCGTACCCAACAGTTTCTTTTGGGTATCCTATGAAGACACATTTGTCCGCTTTGGGTTCGAGCTTTTCTGGCTGAAGCCTTTTGACATAAGCATCGCAACCCCAAACCTTGAGAAAAGACAACTTAGGTTTCTTACCAAACCATAGTTCATACGGTGTTGTCTCAACGGACTTGGATGGAGCCCTATTTAAAGTGAATGCAGCTGTCTCTAACGCATATCCCCAAAACGATAGTGGCAAATCGGCAAGAGACATCATAGAACGCACCATATCTAATAGGGTTCGATTACGACGTTCGGACACACCATTACTGTGGTGTTCCAGGTGGCGTCAACTGTGAAACGATTCCACATTTTCTTAAGTGATTGCCAAACTCATAACTCAGATACTCTCCCCCTCGATCAGATCGTAGGAATTTGATCTTCTTGTTACGATGATTCTCAACTTCACTCTGAAATTGCTTGAACTTTTCAAACGTTTCAGACTTATGCTTCATCAAGTAAATATACCCGTATCTACTCAAGTCGTCAGTGAAGGTGAGAAAGTAACGATATCCACCGCGCGCCGTGACACTCATCGGGCCACACACATCAGTATGTATGATTTCCAATAAGTCACTTGCCCGTTCCATTGTTCCTGAAAACGGGGTCCTTGTCATCTTGCCCATGAGGCACGGCTCGCATGTGTCAAGTGATTCAAAATCAAGAGACTCCAAAAGTCCATCAGCATGGAGCTTCCTCATGCGTTTTACGCCGATATGACCCAGACGGCAGTGCCACAAGAAAGTGGTACTATCGCTAACTACTCTACATCTTTTGGCATCAATGTTATGAACATGTGTATCATCACTATCGAGATTCAATAAGAATAAACCCCTCACTTCGGGTGCATGACTATAAAAGATATTACCCATATAAATAGAACAACCTTTATTCTCTGATTTAAATGAGTAACCGTCTCGCAATAAACAAGATCCAGATATAATGTTCATGCTCAACGCAGGCACTAAATAACAATTATTCAGGTTCATAACTAATCCCGATGGTAATCGAAGAGCGAGCGTGCCGACGGCGATCACATCAACCTTGGAACCATTCCCCACGCGCATCGTCACTTCGTCCTTCGCCAGCCTCCGTTTATTCCGCAGTTCCTGTTTAGAGTTGCAAATGTGAGCAACCGAACCGGTATCAAATACCCAGGCACTACAACGAGAGTTGGTAAGGTACACATCAATAACATGTATATCACATATACCTTGCTTGTTGTTGTTGGCCCCCTTCTTGTCTGCCAGATACTTGGGGCAGTTCCGCTTCCAGTGGCCGTTCCCCTTGCAATAGAAACACTCAGTCTCTGGCTTGGGCCCAGCCTTGGGTTTCTTTACTGGATGAGCAACTGCCTTGCCACCCTTCTTAGAGTTACCCTTCTTGCCCTTGCCATTCTTCTTGAAACTGGTGGTTTTATTGACCATCAACACTTGATACTCCTTCTGGATGTCTGCCTCAGCGACTTTCAGCATCGAAAACAGCTCGGCGATGGTTTTGTTCATCCCTTGCATGTTATACTGCTGTACGAAGCTCTTGTAGCTAGGCGGGAGTGACTGGAGAATTCTGTCAATGATAGCCTCGTCCGGGAACACAAGTCCCAGATCAGCTATGCGGGTATAGTACCCAGACATCTTCAGTAAGTGCTCACTGACAGACGAATTCTCCTCCATCTTGCAAGCAAAGAATTTATCGGTGGTCTCATACCTCTCGATCTTGGCATTCTTTTAAAAGATGAACTTCAACTCCTGGAACATCTCATATGCTCCATGACGTTCAAAACGCCTTTGAAGTCCTCCTTCCAAGCTATACAATATGGCACACTGCACTATTGAGTAGTCATCCGAACGCGACTGCCGGGCGTTCATAACGTCCGCAGAGGCCTGAGGAGCGGGGGGTTCACCTAGCGGTGCACTTAGGACATAAACCTTTTGGGCAGCTGTGAGGATGATCCTCAGATTGCGGAGCCAGTCCACAAAGTTGCTCCCATCATCTTTCAGTTTAGCTTTCTCTAGGAACGCATTAAAATTCAGGGGAGCTACTGCGCGAGCCATCTACAACAAAAGATTTGCAAAGACATTTTAGACTATTGTTCATGATAAGTGAGTTATTACCTAATCAAATTATTTATAACTCCCACTCAAATTGACATCCCTCTGGTCATTCGAGCGTGACATGATCCAGATCCACCAACCCAAGTCCGATCATCACGTGAGATGAGGTGGTGTCAATGGTGAACATCTACATGTTGATCATATCTACTATATAACTCATGTTCGACCTTTCGGTCTTCCGTGTTCCGAGGCCATGTCTGTACATGCTAGGCTCGTCAAGTCTAACCCGAGTGTTCTGCATGTGCAAAACTGGCTTGCACCCGTTGTATGCGAACGTAGAGTCTATCACACCCGATCAACACGTGGTGCTTCGAAACGACGAACCTTCGCAACGGCGCACACTCGGGGGGAACACAATTTTTATCTTGAAATTTTAGTGAAGGATCATCTTATAATGCTACCGTCGTCCTAAGCAAAATAAGATGCATAAAAGGATTAACATCACATGCAAATCATAAGTGACATGATATGGCCATCAACTCGTGCTTTTGATCTCCATCTCCAAAGCACCGGCATGATCTCCATCGTCACCGGCGCCACACCATGATCCCCATCATCATGATCTCCATCATCGTGTCGCCATCGGGGTTGTCGCGCACCCACCATGCTCTTACTACTATTGCTACCGTTTAGCGATAAAGTAAAGCATTACAAAGCGCTTAATGATTGACACGCAGGTCATACAAAAATTAAAGACAACCCTATGGCTCCTGCCGGTTGCCGTATACATCGACATGCAAGTCGATATTAACTATTACAACATGATCATCTCATACATCAAATATATCTCATCATGTCATTGGACATATCATATCACATACATACCCTGCAAAAACAAGTTAGACGTCCTCTAATTTGTTGTTGCATGTTTTACGTGGCTGCTATGGGTATCTAGCAAGAACGCTTCTTACCTACGCAAAGCCACAACGGTGATATTTAAGTTGCTATTTAACCTTCTACAAGGACCGCCTTGTTCTGTTCCGATTCAACTAAGATAGGAGAGACAGACACCCGCCAGCCATCTTATGCAACAAAAGTCACATGTCTGTCGATGGAACCGGTCTCATGTACGTGGACATGTAAAGTTGGTCCGGGCCGCTTCATCCCATAATACCGCTGAATCAAGAAAGACTAAGGAGGGAAGCAATCTAAACATCAACGTCCACAAACCCTTTTGTGTTCTACTCGTGAAAGCATCTACGCAAGATCCTAGCTCATGATGCCACTGTTGGGGAACGTTGCATGGGAAACAAAAAAATTTCCTACGTTCACCAAGATCAATCTAGGAGATGCATCTACGAGGGGAGAGTTGGATCCACATACCCTTGTAGATCGCTAAGCGGAAGCGTTCAAGAACGCGGTTGATGGAGTCGTACTCGCCGCGATTCAGATCGCCGAAGATCCTAGCACCGAAGCAACAGTGCCTCCGCGTTCTTCACACGTACAGCTCGGGGACGTCTCCTCCTTCTTGATCCAGCAAGGGGGAAGGAGAGGTTGATGGAGACACCGGCAGCACGACGGCGTGGTGGAGATGGTGGTGGAGGATTCCAGCAGGGCTTCGCCAAGCACCGCGGGAAAACGAAGATTGTTATGGAAGAGGGAGGGCAGCACCGAGGCACGAACGTGTGTGGCTGCCCTCCCTCTGCCTCTCTTTATATAGGGGGAGTAGAGGGGAGGGGGCGCCCTAGGGTTTACCCCTAGGGGCGGCGGCCAAGGGGAGGTGGGAGGGGGCGGCGCCCCAGGGTTAGGGTTCCCCCCCCCCCCCAAGTGCCTTGCCCCCCAAGCCTAGGGGGGTGCGGCAGCCCTAGGGGGGGCCAGCCCCCCTTGCGCATGAGGAGAGGGCCCAGGGGGGGGCGCACAGCCCTATGAGGGCTGTTGTGTCCCCCTTTGTGGCCCATTAGGCCCGAAACTCCTTCCGGGACCCCCGAAACCCTTTTCGGTCATCCGCCGTCTTCCCGATACTCCCCGGAACACTTCCGGACTCCGAACACTCTCATCCTATATATCAATCTTCGTCCCCGGACCATTCCGGAGACCCTCGTCACGTCCGGGATCTCATCCGGGACTCCGAACAACCTTCGGTAACCATGCACTGTTCTCACTAACAACCCTAGCGTCACCGAACCTTAAGTGTGTAGACCCTACGGGTTCGGAAACTATGCAGACATGACCGAGACACTCCCAGGTCAATAACCAATAGCGGGATCTGGATACCCATATTGGTTCCCACACGTTCCTCGATGATCTCATCGGATGAACCACGATGTCAAGGATTCAGGCAATCCCGTATACAGTTCCCTTTGTCTCGTCGGTATGTTACTTGCCCGAGATTCGATCGTCGGTATCTCTATACCTAGCTCAATCTCGTTACCGGCAAGTCTCTTTACTCGTTACCGTAATACATAATCCCGTGACTAACTACTTAATCACTTTGAGCTCATTGAGATGATGTATTACCGAGTGGGCCCGGAGATACCTCTCCGTCACACGGAGTGACAAATCCCAGTCTCGATCCATGTCAACTCAACAGACACCTTCGGAGATACCTGTAGAGTACCTTTATAGTCACCCAGTTACGTTGCGACGTTTGGCACACACAAAGCACTCCTACGGTGTCAGTGAGTTACATGATCTCATGGTCATAGGAACTTATACTTGACATGCAGAAAACTATAGCGATAACTGATACGATCAAAAGCTATGTTTAACGTTTGGGTCTCGTCCATCACATCATTCTCCTAATGATGTGATCCCGTTATCAAATGACAACTCATGTCTATGACCTGGAAACCGCGGTCATCTTTGATCAACGAGCTAGTCCTGAAGAGGCTTACTAGGGACACAAAGTTTGTCTATTTATCCACACATGTATATGAGTTTCCAATCAATACAATTATAGCATGGATAATAAACGATTATCATGAACAAGGAAATATAATAATAACTCTTTTATTATTGCCTCTAGGGCATATTTCCAACAGTGATAAGCTCTGCGTTCAAATACAACGGGTGTAAGGCAATTTTGCACACGTAGAATACTTGGGTTAAAATTGACGACCTAGCATACGCAGATATGGCCTCGGAACACTGGAGACCGAAAGGTCGAGCGTGAATCATATAGTAGATATGATCAACATAAGATGTTCACCATTGAAACTACTCCATCTCACGTGATGATCGGACATGGTTTAGTTGATTTGGATCACGTGATCATTTAGATGACCGGAGGGATGTCTATCTAAGTGGGAGTTCTTTAAGTAATATGATTAATTGAACTTTAATTTATCATGAACTTAGTCCTGATAGTTTTGGCACATCTATGTTATTGTAGATCAATGGCCTGTGCTACCATTCCTTTGAATTTTAATACATTCCTAGAGAAAGCTAAGTTGAAAGATGATGGTAGCAATTACACGGACTGGGTCCGTAACTTGAGGATTATCCTCATTGTTGCACAGAAGAATTATGTCCTTGAAGCACCGCTAGGTGACAAGCCCCCTCCCGCTAATGTAGACACTTTGAACGTCTGGCAGACGCAGTCTGATGACTACACAGTGTGCCATGCTCTTCGACTTAGAACCGGGACTTCAACGACGTTTTGAACGTCATGGACCATATGAGATGTTCCAGGAGTTGAAGTTAATATTTCAAGCAAATGCTCAGATTGAGAAATATGAGATTTCCAATAAGTTCTATAGCTGCAAGATGGAGGAGAATAGTTCTATCAGTGAACAGTTGCTCAGAATGGCTGGGTACTACAATCATATGACTCAACTTGGTTGCAAAGTTGACGAGGATAGTGTTATTGATAGAGTTCTTCAATCACTGCCACCAAGCTATAAAGGCTTCGTGATGAACTATAATATGCAAGGGATGCAAGAGACAATTCCCGAGCTCTTCGCTATGCTCAAGGCTGCAGAGATAGAAATCAAAAAGGAGCATCAAGTGTTGATGGTTAACAAGACCACTAGTTTCTAGAAAAAGGGCAAGGGAAAGAAGGGGAACTTCAAGAAGAATAACAAGATAGTTGCTACTCCCGCGAAGAAACCCAAGTGTGGAGCCAAGCCTGAAACTGAGTGCTTCTACTGCAAAGGGACTGGACACTGGAAGCCGAACTGCACCCAAGTATTTGGAAGATAAGAAGGATGGCAAGGTGAACAAAGGTATATGTGATATACATGTTATTGATGTGTACCTTACTAATGCTCGTAGTAGTACCTGGGTATTTGATACCGGTCCGGTTGCTAATATTTGTAACTCGAAACAGGTACTACGGATTAAATGAAGATTGGCTAAGGACGAGGTGACGATGCACGTGGGAAATGGTTCCAAAGTCGATGTGATCGCCGTCGGCACGCTACCTCTACATCTACCTTCGGGGTTAGTTTTAAACCTCAATAATAATTATTTGGTGCCAACGTTAAGCATGAACATTATATCTGGATCTTGTTTTGTTGCGAGATGGTTATTCATTTAAATCAGAGAATAATTGTTGTTCTATTTTTATGAATAACTAGCACAGTGGCCCGCTCGATGCGCGGGCTAGAATATTATGAAGTTCAATAATGGAAAAATATTATTTGATTTTTCTAAAAACATTGGGACTAATTATGCATTTACGAACATATTTTTTTTCTTCGGTATGTTTTATATTAATTGATATAGAAACATATGTGTCATCGTTTTATCATTAACTTGCAAATTATGCATGTCGTACTATACTCTTTATGATAAATATTGTTGTGAAAATTACTTTCCCGGTCAAGTTAGAAGGGCAATGCCTAATCCATGCATGTAACTTTCCAATATTTGTGAAATCTATTAAATGATGTGGCATATATGGTTTAAGAAAATAGACTATTTTCTGTTCAGCGGGTCAAGTTGAAATATGGAGTGAAAGTATTAGTGACGCTTACCCCTAGAAACATGTTACCAGTTAACTAAAAAAATGGCAGGTCAGTATATCTATATCTCTTTTCACATCTAGAAGTATATGCCAAATTTAATTTAGTAGAGCAATGATCCACATAAAACATCACAAAAGTAATATTGTATATTTGGAAGAACATCGGTACGTTACGTGGAAATAATATACATTGTGAGTAACTCCAACCTAATTTACATGGATATCATATATAATCCATGATTTACCAATCAATTCAAACATTACGTCTGTTCTTGACTTCAGTGTGCTTTGTCATCATCAAACTTGATTAGAGTATGTAGATGTAAAATTTGGAACAAAACATAGCGTTTGTCTTTCAGTTAAGAAGACGAATATCACGTGGTAACCGAAAAAGGTGATTCACCGCAAACAAAGAGTTGTTTACAACATCAGAGATCATAAGGAATACAACAAAAATAACAGTTGTACGGTATTTCTCTAACTATCTCAATCCTGGAGTAGGTAAACTATTTCTCCATCTAACTTGAACAATGGTTTTCCTGTACTTCTAGTGAGTAAGCGAAATTATTAATAAATAAAATATTTGCAAAATGTAATGAGGATGAGGATAATCTCACCTTTTATAAATTAATGGTTCATACGAGAACTTGTTGTTCGACCAATCTCTCGGAGAAGGAGAGGTTTTGGGGGGTTAATTTAGGTGTTTCATATTGTGTTAGCTAGCTAATTAATAGAGAGAAGTGTCATCTCTTATGTCCGTGCTTGGTCGACGATACGTACTACACATACGTATAGAGAGGACTAGACACGCTAGCTAGTAGAGCAAACGAAGGAAACAGAAGATCGTATAATCAACATATATATATATATATATATATATGCATACAGAGAGAAGTAATATCGACCACCTCTCCTTCTCCGAGAGATTGGTCGAACAACAAGTTCTCGTATATCTATCCGACACTACCGGGCACATATATACAATAATTATCTCGTACAAATATAATCTCCTATCATATGGATGCATGGTCCACATAGTATTCTCCGTCTTCAGCGATCACGTGTTCAAGGAAGAATGCCGCCAATTCCTCTTGAATTGGTCGCAGATGATCTGGTGTTAGGAGTTCATCCCGCATCCGAAACATCTAATTTGAAGTAGGGGGTCAATACATGAAATGATGCTATAAATTTGTGAATATTATTGATTGCTTACGCACTTCAAATTGTTCTTCAGTGTAGCCCCGCTCACAGGTCGTGTGGCGGATGGACTCGCAAATGTAGTATCCACAGTAATCATTCCCGGGTTCCTGCCACAACCACTTTACAAAAAATAGAGGTTAATCAAACTGATAAGCAAGAATGCCAAATTGGTATTGATGAAACTAGCGCTTGAATCAAGATATAGGAGATGCGCGCGCGGAACATGCTACTATATAGTACTTACTTTCGGGTATCTAAATTGTAGCTTCTTCGGCAGTCCCGGAGCTTTTTTGGTGAATTTTCTCCAAACCCTGCCAGACAAAGAAAACAATTAGTTGATATCAGAAATGAAGTTGCTGATATATATGCATGGTGGATAATATTGATCGATTTAACTTACCTGACGAGCATTTGAGTCATGTCCGCATACTCCTCGGGATCTTTACGTTTAGAGTCCAAGACAGTTACTACTCCCTTCTCAAGCTTAATCTCTAAGAGAATATAGTGGAAGCTGCGCACGAATGCATGAACTCATCAATTACATCACTATAACCTTGACTGATATATAAGGGAAACCAAATATGCACAAGACAGTAACACTCACTTGAAGTTGTAAGGAAAGAGTATTATATCTTTGTTTTCATTTACCACCAACGATCGTAGCAAGTTGGTCTCGGTATCGTCGGGACGCAATTTAACCTCGGTTGCATCTATGAGGTATGTGTTAATAAACTCAATATCACCTACTTGTCTTTTCTTCAATTCGACGATCTTCAATCTGCATAATATAGTGAGGATAATTATAAATACATGCAATGAAGATCAGCTATATAGAGAGACTTAGTGACAGAAGTAGTACTACTTACAAACAGTAGCAGGTGACCGTTGTTTTATCGAGGGCCAATTGATTGAAAAACTGATAGAACTCCTCAAATGGAGCAGGCAACAGCTCAGTTCCAACGAGGTCATGCTCCGGTTTAACTCTCAAATACAAGTTATCCCTCCCCCCAGACTCTCTGCAGATTTTCAAGTACCAATCATGCAATCTTCGCATATTCGTTGATAGAGATCTTTCATTTTTGACGAGAGGCTTTTTGTACTCGTATCTTTCTATCTGCACGTCCAAGAAATCATAGTGTACATCGTCGGACACGTAATCTGCAAGATTGGTATAACCGGGCACCATCCTCGGATCATTAGCGACCATGTCGCTAGACACCTTGAGCGGGGGGCACGATTGGTCCGCTTGTTCGCCGAGCTAGGCAATTTGTTTCCCAGCTCGTCCTTCTGCTAACCTCTGATCACTTTTAGTACTTCCCGACCACTTCGCTGCTTGATATGACTTTTGAATCATGCGGTCATAGTTGTCCTGCGGCTTACTTTTCGCTGGTTGCTTCAGGGCAGCAAGAGTGCGCTTTGCTTTCACCGCATCTATCTTCTCCTCCGGAGGTGGATGTCTCTGTGCTTTCAACCCTTCAAAAAAGTCCTTCACTTCGCCTTGAGCGATCTTCGTGTTTTCCTTGTCGGACCTCTCGTACGGTAACTTCTCTAGAGGCGTGAGAGAAGGACCGAATCTGCATCGCCTCCCGCCTCTGGCTGTACTGCTAGATGTCGCCGGACCAGTCGAAGTGGCTATCTTTTTTCCTTGCTTACGTGCCGGAGCAGGAGTAGCCGGAGCGGCGGCAGGTCTCTTCCGCCCTTGCTGACTAGGCGGAGAAGGAGGAGCAGGCTGGCTGCTCGGGCGCGCCAGCGGCGAAGGCGGAGTGCCGCCACGCGCCGGTGGCGAAGGAGGCGGAGTGCCGCCACGCGCCGGAGAAGGAGCCGGAGTGCCCTGATGGTCACTCGCCGGAGGAGGAGGTGGTGGAGGAGGCGGAGTGCCCTGACTCGCCGGAGGAGGAGGAGGAGGCGGAGGCGTCCAGTTGAGAATGTTGATGAGGTCCTTCCGCCATAGGCATGGAGTCTTCAGTGAAGAACCCAGCCGAGTCTCCCCTTCACCGGTAGGGTGGTCAAGCTGGAGCTCCTCAAATCCCTCCGTTATTTCGTCGACCATCACCCTAGCATATCCTTCTGGAATCGGCCGGTAGTGAAAAGTGTCGCCGGGTCCAGAAGGATAAACAGAGCCAGCAGCCGCCTTGACCTTCAGATTCATCCACTGCGCCATAAGGTGGCAATTTTGAGCCTGCGTGATAGCATCCACGGGATTGCTGGCAGTAGCCGTCAAGACAAGCTCTGGCTGAAGCAGCTCGGTGGAAGCCACGCTGCTTCTCCGCTGAGATGGCGGGGTAGCTTCGGGGGAAGCTTCGGCAATTCTTTTGTCCCGATTTGCTTCACGTTCCTCTATCGCTTGTATTCTGGCCCGCAGCGCCTGGATTTCGGTCAGCTCCATTTTCTTCCTCCTGTCGTGGCATTTGTAGCCTCCTGCGTCCGGAAACCCAGCACACCACGGAAGGGAGCCTGGCGTGCCTCGTGTCCGTCCAGGGTGCTCAGGATTCCCGAGGGCCATTGTCAGCTCGTCGTTCTCTCTGTCGGGGAAGAACGTCCCTTCATGCGCTGCTTTGATATACTGCCGCATCTTCCTGAGTGGTGTTTCCAATTGCTTGTCCGTCCAAATGCACCACCCTGTTACAGGGTCCAAGGTTCCGCCAGCCCCGAAGAACCAAGTCCGGCAACGGTCTGGCCAGTGCATTGTCTCTGGTTCGATCCCTTTCTGAAGCAGATCATTCTCAGCCTTGGCCCACTTAGGCCAGGCTATGAGGTAGCCACCTGACCCCATGCGATGGTGATGCTTCTTCTTTGCAGCATTTATCCGGTTTGTCTCCGACATCTTCTGACTCTTTTCCGACATCTTATGGGCCACAAATGCGGGCCAGTCATCTTTGATCTTCTCATATATGCCCATGAATTCTGGAGTCCTTTTATCTTTGACAAACGTATTCAGTTTTTTCTTCCATGCCCTGAATTGGTGTGCCATCTTCGAAAGTGCAGCAGACTTGATTAACTCCTCTTTAACTGGCTTCGCCGGATCATCCTCTCGCGGTAGGACGAAATTTGACTTCAGCTCAGTCCAAAGATCTTCTTTCTGCATATCAGTGACATAAGTCACCTGAGTGTCGTTTGCAGTCGGCTTTAACCATTGATGGATGCTGATCGGGATCTTGTCCCTAACCAGAACCCCGCACTGATTAACAAATGCGTTCTTTGTCCGGATGGGTGCAATCGGCTCGCCGGAGGGCGAGATTTCTGAGATCTCAAACTTTTCATCCGGCCTCAACTTTTTCTTCGCTCCTCGTCTCTTTACCAAAGATTTGCTCAATCTGGAGGGCTAGAAAAAGGAACAAAGACGAGAGTTAATGAATGCATCAATTAACTAGTCAGCACATGCTTAACTAACATATATACCTCCTGGCCGGACTCGGTTCGGTCACCGGAGCCAGCATCACGGTCTCCTTCTTGCACCGGCATTGGGTCACCAGAGCCGTCCTCACGGTCTACTTCTTCCATGTGCATTGGGTCACCGGATCCATCAATATCATAGCCTAGATCTTCCAGCTGCAGCTCTTTTTCGACCTGGTCATCGGTGTCGTTGAGAAACGACAAGACGGCATTTTGTCCGTCTGCGATTAGGTCCATCAACATCGCTTCTTGTGCTAGGTATCGGGTGTTGTGGTCCATTGTTTCTACAAATATTTACAACATGCCAATTATTATTCAAACATGATAGATGGATATATTAATGGCAAACGTAGAACTAGCTTCGACCCTCGACTGCTCGGCGATCCACAAACCCTAGACCCCCTCATGTCACATTTTGTCTAGTGTCAAAGGATTCAACAAAACCAATACTTCATCATTAGGCGAAAGTAACAGTAGCATGATGGTACGAAGCTCTCCAAAGTGGTTTTGGAACGGAGTCCCGGATAGGATAATTCATAACAAAACACGGATTATCCTATCAGGAACTCCGTTCCAAAACAACTTTGCATAACTTCGTACCAACATGCCCCGGTTACTTCTGGCAAATGATGAAGTCATGGAATTCTTCAATACTTTGACACTAGCTAGGCAACCTCTCGACCCCCCCGACTTCTCGGCGATCCACAACCCTAGACCCCCTCATGTCACATTTTGTCTAGTGTCAAAGGATTCAACAAAACCAATACTTCATCATTAGGCGAAAGTAACAGTAGCATGATGGTACGAAGCTCTCCAAAGT
>LR738712.1:122976272-123158984 GCA_902687465.1 Secale cereale | reverse complement strand
AACAACTTTGCATAACTTCGTACCAACATGCCCCGGTTACTTCTGGCAAATGATGAAGTCATGGAATTATTCAATACTTTGACACAAGCAAGGCAACCTCTCTCGACCCCTCGACCCCCGACAGCTCGGCGATCCACAACCCTAGACCCCGATCATGTCACATTTTGTCTAGTGTCAAAGGATTCACCAAAACCAATACTTCATCATTAGGCGAAAGTAACAGTAGCATGATGGTACGAAGCTCTCCAAAGTTATTTTGGAACGGAGTCCCAGATAGGATAATTCGTAACGAAAGACGGATTATCCTATCAGGAACTCCGTTCCAGAATAACTTTGCATAACTTTGTACCAAAATGCCCCGGTTACTTCTGGCAAATGATGAAGTCATGGAATTCTTCAATACTTTGACCCCCGACTGCTCGGCGATCCACAACCCTAGACCCCCGACTGCTAGGCAATCTCTCGACCCCTCGACCTTCGGCCTCTCGACGCCTCGACGACCCTCGGCCCCTCGGCGATCTCTCGACCCTTAACGACCCTCGGTCCCTCGACGACCCTCGACCCCCCCCCCCTAATGTCGAAGTTATCGGGGAGGGTGTATATCGACATAGACATATCCGATAAAAAAAAGAGGAAGAAGAAGAAGAAAAGGAACCGCTAGAGGAGAAGATCGAAGAAAAAAAAAGAAAAAAAAGGAGAAGAAGAAAGGAATAGAGGAGAAGAAGAGAAAATTTCTCTTCTTCTCCTCTATTCCTTTCTTCTTCTCCTCTTTTTTTCTTTTTTTTCTTCTTCTTATTTATTTCTCCTCTTCTTCCTCTCCTCTTCTCCTTTCTTTCCTCTTTCTTATTTTCTTCTTTCCTATCCTTCTTTTTCTAAATTTGTAACTTTTGCATATATAAAACTTTCTATATATATTTAGCATATATAAACAAAAAACTATATAGCCACATACACATATATATACATCACATACACACATCACATACAGCAACTTCCTAAGAAAAATATATATATATATACACATACATATATATTTAACATATATATTTAGCAAATTTCTAAGAAAATATATATATATACACACATACATATATATACAGCAACTATATATACACATATATATACATACACACATATATATATACACATACACACATATATATACACACATATATATATATATATATACAGCAACTATATATATATATACAACAATTTATATAAACATAAAAAAAACAGCAAGCCCTCACATCGCGCGGCGGGGCTGGGCGGCGCGACGGCGACGGGGCGCGGCGACGGCGCGGGGCGGGGCGGCACGGGGGCGCGGGGTGGGGCGACGGCGACGAGGCGGCGTCGGGGGCGACGGCGACGGGGCGACGGGGGCGACGGCGACGACGGGGCGACGAGGGCGGGGAAGGAGAGAGAGGCGTCGGGGGCGCGGGGAAGAAGGAAACTGACGAAATTTTTGCAAGTCCTGGTTATATAGGAGCTGTATTAGTCCCGATTGGTGGCTGAAACCGGGACTAATACCCCCCTTTAGTCCCGGTTGCTGCCACCAACCGGGACTAAAGGTCCCTTTTCAGCAGCCCAAAGGGCGGGAAGGAGGGGCCTTTAGTCCCGGTTGGTGGCAGCAACCGGGACTAAAGGGGGGTATTAGTCCCGGTTTCAGCCACCAACCGGGACTAATGCCACCCTTTAGTCCCGGTTTCAGCCACCAACCGGGACCAAATGCCCTGTGCTTAGGGATGGCAATGGGTACCCATTACCCACGTACCCGGCGGATAAAAACCCTATTAGGGCAAGGGTATGGGTCAAAAATATACCCATGGGTACATAAATAGGAAAGTTTAAAACCCATCGGATATAGTGGGTACGGGTATGGTTTAGTATAACCCATACCCGTGTACCCATGTACCCACATATAGTCTGATAACTAGGCATTGATATTGTTTATCCACATATTAAACATATAATATTATGTACATAAATCCCGCAGCTAGCCCACGAATTAAGCCACGAGCCCACATTCTCAATCCCATACGTGATAGGTATCTAGGTGATTGATGTCCATAAGTGCCTCGTTCCTCATATGGCTACATATATACATGATTGGCGTCTAGGATTACCTCAGAGGCTCATAGCAGTCAACTGCCTTAATGTGTTGGTGTGTACAAATAATTGTTTTTTTAGCATCAGTACAGACGCAAGCGCTCATATACACGTGCATACACTCACCCCTATGAACGCACACACACACACCCTACCCCTATGAGCACCTCCGAGAGACTAAGCCGGCATATCATCTTGATGTTGTTGCTTACAAATATAAGTGTTGTTGTTCATGAGAGTGTGTTGTTGTCATAATGTGTTGTTCTTTATAAATTATTATTATTATTATTATAAGTTGTTGTTTATGAGTATGTAATGCTCAAATTTATGTGTTGTAAATATGGGTAATTTTACCCGCGGGTACCCATGTACCCTGACGGGTGACGGGTATGGGAAAAAATTGTACCCATCGATGGGTATGGGTACGGGTAATGGGTAAGGTTAGGGGCGACGGGTAAGGGTATGGGGAGCCTCCACCCGTACCCAAACCCGGTGGGTGCCATCCCTACCTATGCTGGCGCGGGTGCGGTGGGATGTTTAGTCCCACCTCGCTAGCTGAGGGAGCTCGAGAGTGGTTTATAAGGGCTGCTGCTCCCACCCTCTCGAGCTCCTCTCAAATGCAGGCTTCTGGGCCTAACTCTGCGCGCTACCCTGTGAGCTTGCTGGGCCTTATAGTACAGGTGGATCCTGTGCTATATGCCTTGCAGGCTCACTCGGCAGCGCCCATTTTTTTCCTTTTTTGCTTTATTTATTTCTAAGTTGTTTTTTGTTGTATTTAGAGTTTCTTTGTGAATATTATTGCTTTAGGTAAAACCAATTACAAACTTTCTATTAGTGCAAGTAGTATTCAAATTTGAATAGTTTAAATTTGAAATTATTTATTTTCTTTGTTGCTTTATTTATTTTATTTTGTTTCTACTTACAACAAAATACTTATTGTTGCTATTTTTTTCAAGTTTTTTTGTTTTGTTTTCTGCATTATTTATTTTCTTTTGTTATTTGCTTTATTTTTTTAATTCTTTCTGGTAAAACCAATTACAAACTTTCTCTGTTAGTGCAAGTAGTATTGAAATTTGAATAGTACAAACGGACAATGGTATCATACTCGTTTGTTACAAAGTTGGCATGGTATCATCATAATAGTTGCGGAAAAAAGTCTTTACTTTTTCTTCGCTTGTGTCATTTGCTTATTGCGCCGTAACCATGGATAATCTTCATCGTTTATCAGGATGCTTGGGTCAGCCTTGACTTTGAAGGGAGGAATTTCATGAAACTTTTCATAATCTTCAGACATGTCTGTCTTGCCCTCCACTCCCAGGATGTCCCTTTTTCCTGAAAAAACTATGTGGCACTTTGGCTCATCGTATGATGTATTCGCTTCCTTATCTTTTCTTTTTCTCGATCTGGTAGACATTTCCTTCACATAGATAACCTGTGCCACATCATTGGCTAGGACGAACGGTTCGTCAGTGTATCCAAGATTTTTCAGATCCACTGTTGTCATTCCGTACTGTGGGTCTACCTGTACCCCGCCTCCTGACAGATTGACCCATTTGCACTTAAACAAAGGGACCTTAAAATCATGTCCGTAGTCAAGTTCCCATATGTCCACTATGTAACCATAATATGTGTCCTTTCCCCTCTCGGTTGTTGCATCAAAGCGGACACCGCTGTTTTGGTTGGTGCTCTTTTGATCTTGGACAATCGTGTAAAATGTATTCCCATTTATCTCGTATCCTTTGTAAATCAATACAGTCGAAGATGGTCCCCTGGACAACAAGTACAACTCATCACAAACAGCGTTGTCACCTCTGAGACGTGTTTCCAACCAACTGCTGAAAGTCCTGATGTGTTCACGTGTAATCCAGTCGTCGCACTGCTCCGGGTGTTTGGAGCGCAGACTATTCTTGTGTTCATCGACATACGGGGTCACCAATGTAGAGTTCTGTAGAACTATGTAGTGTGCTTGAGACCAAGAATATCCGTCCCTGCATATTATTGAGTCCCTTCCAAGCGTGCCTTTTCCAGTCAGTCTCCCCTTGTACCGCGATTTAGGGAGACCTATCTTATTAAGGCCAGGAATGAAGTCAACACAAAACCCGATGACATCCTCTATTTGATGGCCCATGGAGATGCTTCCTTCTGTCCTGGCGCGGTTACGGACATATTTCTTTAGGACTCCCATGAACCTCTCAAAGGGGAACATATTGTGTAGAAATATGGGCCCCAGAATGACAATCTCATCGACTAGATGAACTAGGACGTGTGTCATGATATTGAAGAAGGATGGTGGGAACACAAGCTCGAAACTGACAAGACATTGCGCCACATCACTCCTTAGCCTTGGTATGATTTCTGGATCGATCACCTTCTGAGAGATTGCATTGAGGAATGCACATAGCTTCACAATGGCTAATCGAACGTTTTCCGGTAGAAGCCCCCTCAATGCAACCGGAAGCAGTTGCGTCATAATCACATGGCAGTCATGAGACTTTAGGTTCTGGAACTTTTTCTCTGCCATATTTATTATTCCCTTTATATTCGACGAGAAGCCAGTCGGGACCTTCATACTGAGCAGGCATTCAAAGAAGATTTCTTTCTCTTCTTTCGTAAGAGCATAGCTGGCAGGACCTTCATATTGCTTCGGAGGGATGCCGTCTTTTTCGTCCAAACGTTGCAGGTCCTCCCGTGCCTCAGCTGTATCATTTGTCTTTCCATACACGCCCAAGAAGCCTAGCAGGTTCACGCAAAGGTTCTTCGTCACGTGCATCACGTCGATTGAAGAGCGGACCTCTAGGTCTTTCCAGTACGGTAGGTCCCAAAATATAGATTTCTTCTTCCACATGGGTGCGTGTCCCTCAGCGTCATTCGGAACAGCTAGTGCGCCGGGGCCCTTTCCAAAGATTACGTGTAAATCATTGACCATAGCAAGTACGTGATCACCGGTACGCATGACAGGCTTCTTCCGGTGATCTGCCTCGCCTTTGAATGCTTGCCTTTCTTTCGACATTGATGGTTGGTCGGAAGAAATCGACGATGGCCCAGGTACACATTCTTCCTGCACTTGTCCAGGTATATACTTTCAGTGGCATCTAAACAGTGCGTGCATGCGTGGTATCCTTTGTTTGTCTGTCCTGAAAGGTTACTGAGAGCGGGCCAATCGTTGATGGTCACGAACAGCAACGCCTTTAGGTCAAATTCCTCCTGCTTGTGCTCATCCCACGCACGTACACCGTTTCCATTCCACAGCTGTAAAAGTTCTTCAACTAATGGCCTTAGGTACACATCAATGTCGTTGCCGGGTTGCTTAGGGCCTTGGATGAGAACTGGCATCATAATGAACTTCCGCTTCATGCACATCCAAGGAGGAAGGTTATACATACATAGAGTCATGGGCCAGGTGCTGTGATTGCTGCTCTGCTCCCCGAAAGGATTAATGCCATCCGCGCTTAAAGCAAACCATACGTTCCTTGGGTCTTTTGCAAACTCCTCCCAGTACTTTCTCTCGATTTTTCTCCACTCCGACCCGTCAGCGGGTGCTCTCAACTTCCCGTCTTTCTTACGGTCCTCACTGTGCCATCGCATCAACTTGGCATGCTCTCTGTTTCTAAACAAACGTTTCAACCGTGGTATTATAGGAGCATACCACATCACCTTCACAGGAACCCTCTTCCTGGCGGGCTCGCCATCAACATCACCAGGGTCATCTCGTCTGATCTTATACCGCAATGCACCGCATACCGGGCATGCGTTCAGATCCTTGTATGCACCGCGGTAGAGGATGCAGTCATTAGGGCATGCATGTATCTTCTGCACCTCCAATCCTAGAGGGCATACGACCTTATTTGCTGCATATGTACTGTCGGGCAATTCGTTATCCTTCGGAAGCTTCTTCTTCAATATTTTCAGTAGCTTCTCAAATCCTTTGTCAGCCACAGCATTCTCTGCCTTCCACTACAGCAATTCCAGTACGGTACCGAGCTTTGTGTTTCCATCTTCGCAATTGGGTTACAGCCCTTTTTTGTGATCCTCTAACATGCGATCGAACTTCAGCTTCTCCTTTTGACTTTCACATTGTGTCCTTGCATCGACAATGACCCGGCGAAGATCATCATTTGGTTCCTCTTGATCTCCAGCAGCTTCACCCGTTGCAGCATCATTGGGCACATCGTCTGGTTCCTCTTGATCTTCACCAGCTCCCCCCATTGCAGCATCACCGTATTCAGGGGGCACATAGTTGTCATCGTACTCTTCTTCTTCGCCGTCTTCCATCATAACCCCTATTTCTCCGTGCCTCGTCCAAACATTATAGTGTGGCATGAAACCCTTGTAAAGCAGGTGGGAGTGAAGGATTTTCCGGTTAGAGTAAGACATCGTATTCACACATTTAGTGCATGGACAACACATAAAACCATTCTGCTTGTTTGCCTCAGCCGCATTTAGAAACTCACGCACGCCCTTAATGTACTCGGAGGTGTGTCTGTCACCATACATCCATTGCCGGTTCAGCTGCGTGCATTTATATATAATTAAGTGTGTCAAAAACCATTACAGAACATCATAAATAGATAATTAAGTGACCAAATGGATAAAAGTTCATCATCACATTAAAACCAAAGTACATACATATATAGTTCTCATCTAACAACATATAGCTCTCCATACACATCGAAACTATGTAAAACATTTCAACGCGAAAACAAATGCTATCATAATCGCAACCAAGGTAACAATTGATCCAACGGCATAATGATACCAAGCCTCGGTATGAATGGCATATTTTCTAATCTTTTTAATCTTCAACCGATTGCATCCATCTTGATCTTGTGATCATCGACGACATCCGCAACATGCAACTCCAATATCATCTTCTCGTCCACAATTTTTTTTATTTTTTCCTTCAAGAATTTGTTTTCTTCTTCAACTAAATTTAACCTCTCGACAATAGGGTCCATCTTGATCTTGTGATCATCGATAACTTCCGCAACATGCAACTCCAATTCCATCTTCTCCTCCCCCATTTTTTCCAATTTTTTCTTTAACGAAATGTTTTCCTCTTCAACTAAATTTAACCTCTCCACAAGAGGGTCGGTTGGAATTTCCGGTTCAACTACCTCCTAGACATAATAAAACATCTATGCATGTCAGGTTGGTCGGCATAACTATCATAAACACTAAAACAAATAGTTATAAATTAAAGATAATATACCACATCCGAATCATAGACCGGACGAGGGCCCACGTGGGCGGATATCAAAACCATCGCACTATATAATAACAAGCAATAATAAACATAAGAAAATTAGACAAATATCTATCTAAAGCAATAATAAAAGTAAGAAAAGCATGGAAATAACAAGAGGCTCACCACGGTGGTGCCGGTGACGAGATCGATGGGGGCGATCGACGGCGGCGAAGACGGGGACGGGACGTGATGGACCGCTAAACCTAGACAAATCTCGGAGAAAATAGAGCTTCGAGAGGAGAAAAGCTTAACTAGTGTGGCTCGGGCATTCCACCGAACACGTTGTGTGCATAGGAGGTGAGCTAGAGCACCACTAACCCCTCTCCCCCTCGGCCAGAAAAAAAACAGAGCAGTGAGCTCTGCTCTTGAGTGGGGGGGGTATATATAGGCAACTCACTGGTCCCGGTTCGTGCTACAAACTGGGACTAAAGGGGTGCCTTTGGTCTCGGTTCATAACACCAACCGGGACCAATAGTGGTGGGCCAGGAGCAAGAGCCATTGGTCCCGGTTTTTAGCTCCAACCGGGACCAATAGGTCCAGACGAACCGGGACCAATGGCCCACGTGGCCCGGCCGGCCCCCTGGGCTCACGAACCGGGTCCAGTACCCCCATTGGACCCGGTTCTAGATTGAACCGGGGCTAATGGGCTGGACCAATGCCCTGTTTTCTACTAGTGATTGATGACGCACTGTGAGGCAAATAAATTTGAGGCAGGGTCTAGACTCTCAAGTTCAGCCCATAGAATTTGTCGCCCAGCTTGCCAATTTATATAGGTCGATTGTAGTAGGTGCAACGGAGTGCCTGAAACTGCGAAGACAACCTAGCGGGCAAAGCCACTCATGACATGGCTGATCCTTATAGGTTGCAGGCCTAGATGCTAGTCACATGCCTAGCCGATGCTGGCTCCTAACATGTACTCCCTCAGTTCCTAAATATAAGTCTTTGGAGCGATTCCACAATGGACTACATACGGAACAAAATTAATGAATCTACACTCTAAAAGCATCTGTATACATCCGTATGTGGTATATGGTGGAACCTCTACAAAGACTTATATTTAGGAACGGAGGGAGTACTTGGCTTGGTAGATACAACAATACACTACGTTGGTGCTATTGGTTGTCGTGGCTCCTAGGAAGGAAGATAATATCAACACGCCAAGAAGGAAAGCGTCGGCGACATGAGGTATTTGTGATTTTTAATTTAGCTTCCGACGCCTTATGTACATGGGAGTAGTGATTGAATCAGGCTTGCCTAAGAAGTCAAGCACCATCCGTTGATGAAAAAAATATGTGGAAAAAATTGATGAAAATTTGGGACATGCAATCATGCATCTTCTGTAGGGGTAATCACGCATGCATCTATGTTTTGTTTGTTTCTCGTGGAATCGATCACCCATGCAAAAATTCCCGTAAAAAAATCCCACATGCATGAATGCCTAGTTGATTTTTTTTCTTTATGAGACATATGTATTTTCTTTGCCGTGCATAGGTGTACACGTGGCCCAAGTTAGTTACGCTTTTTAATTCAGAGATCTTATTTTCATTGACGTGCATGCATTTAAGAGACCCTCATTAAAAAAACTGCATGCATGTAGATTTATTACTTTTAAGATGAAGTGAACGTGGCCAAGTTGGTTACCTTTTTCTAGGTGAGAAATCTATTTTTCTTTGACGTGCATGGATCTTTTTTTCTTTGACTTCCATAGATATGAGAGATCCAAATTATGTGTAACTTGTGCATGTTACTTGACCCTATATACGTGTCAATCTATATTGGACCCACCATTATTATGTTACGCTGATCAAACGGTTACATGTTAAAGATCCATCCGATCGAGGGTCAATATTTTCTGATTAACATGGAATTTTCTAACATATTTATCTTTGTTCGGGTTAACCCGTCAAGTACTTTTTATATATAAATAGATATCTTTTATGGTCATGCACCCTTGAAGAGTGGTCTATTCTTGTTGGATCTCGATTGTAGTGATACACATATTCATAACATTGAAGCCAAAAGATGTAAAGTTAATAATGATAGTGCAACATATTTGTGGCACTACCGTTTAGGTCATATTGGTGTAAAGCGCATGAAGAAACTCCATAGTGATGGACTTTTGGAATCACTTGATTATGAATCACTTGGTGCTTGCGAACCATGCCTCATGGGCAAGATGACTAAAACTCCGTTCTCCGGAACTATGGAGCGAGCGACGGATTTGTTGGAAATCATACATACTGATGTATGTGGACCAATGAGTGTTGAAGCTCGCGGCGGGTATTGTTATTTTCTGACCTTCACTGATGATTTGAGCAGATATGGGTATATCTACTTGATGAAGCACAAGTCTGAAACATTTGAAAAGTTCAAAGAATTTCAGAGTGAAGTAGAGAATCATCGTAACAAGAAAATAAAGTTTCTATGATCTAACCGTGGAGGTGAATATTTGAGTTACGAGTTTGGTATTCGTTTCAAACAATGTGGAATAGTTTCACAACTCACGCCACCCGGAACACCACAGCGTAATGGTGTGTCCGAACATCGTAACCGTACTTTATTGGATATGGTGCGGTCTATGATGTCTCTTACCGATTTACCACTATCATTTTGGGGTTATGCTTTAGAGACAACTGCATTCACATTAAATAAGGCACCATCTAAATCCGTAGAGACGACGCCTTATGAACTATGGTTTGTCAAGAAACCAAAGTTGTCGTTTCTTAAAGTTTGGGGCTGTGATGCTTATGTGAAAAAGCTTCAGCCTGATAAGCTCGAACCCAAGTCGGAGAAATGTGTCTTCATAGGATACCCAAAAGAGACTATTGGGCACACCTTCTATCACAGATCCGAAGGCAATATATTCGTTGCTAAGAATGGATCATTTCTAAAGAAGGAGTTTCTCTCGAAAGAAGTGAGTGGGAGGAAAGTAGAACTTGATGAGGTAATTGTACCTTCTCCCGAATTGGAAAGTAGTACATCACAGAAACTAGTTCCAGTGATTCCTACACCAATTAGTGAGGAAGCTAATGATGATGATCATGAAACTTCAGATCAAGTTTCTGCAGAACTTCATAGGTCAACCAGAGTTCGTTCCGCACCAGAGTGGTAGGGCAACCCAGTTCTAAAAGTCATGTTACTAGACCATGATGAACCTACGAACTATGAGGAAGTGATGATGAGCCCAGATTCCGCGAAATGGCTTGAGGCCAGGAAATCTGAGATGGGATCCATGTATGAGAACAAAGTGTGGACTTTGGTTGACTTGCCCGATGATCGGCAAGCCATCAAAAATAATTGGATCTTCAAGAGGAAGACAGACGCAGATGGTAATGTTACTGTTTACAAAGCTCGACTTGTTGCGAAAGGGTTTCAACAAGTTCAAGGAGTTGACTACGATGAGACTTTCTCACCCGCAGCGATGCTTAAGTCTGTCCGAATCATGTTAGCAATTGTCGCATTCTATGATTATGAAATCTGGCAAATGGATGTCAAAACTGCATTCCTCAATGGATATCTCAAATAAGAGTTGTATATGATGCAACCAGAAGGTTTTGTCGATCCAAAAGGTGCTAACAAAGTGTGCAAGCTCCAGCGATCCATCTATGGACTGGTGCAAGCATCTCGGAGTTGGAATATACGCTTTGATGAGGTGATCAAAGCATATGGTTTTATACAGACTTTTGGAGAAGCCTGTATTTACAAGAAAGTGAGTGGGAGCTCTGTAGCATTTCTAATATTATATGTGGATGACATATTGTTGATTGGAAATGATATAGAATTTTTGGATAGCATAAAAGGATACTTTAATAAGAATTTTTCAATGAAAGACCTCTATGAAGCTGTTTACATATTAGGCATCAAGATCTATAGAGATAGATCAAGACGCTTAATTGGACTTTCACAAAGCACATACCTTGATAAAGTTTGAAGAAGTTCAAAATGGATCAGTCAAAGAAAGGGTTCTTGCCTGTGTTACAAGGTGTGAAGTTGAGTAAGACTCAATGCCCGACCAGTGCAGAAGATAGAGAGAAAATGAAATTCATTACCTATGCCTTAGCCATAGGATCTATCATGTATGCAATGATGTGCCCCAGACCTGATGTGTGCCTTGCTATAAGTCTAGCAGGGAGGTACCAAAGTAATCCAGGAGTGGATCACTGGACAATGGTCAAGAACGTCCTGAAATACCTGAAAAGGACAAAGGATATGTTTCTCGTGTATGGAGGTGACAAAGAGCTCGTCGTAAACGGTTACGTCGATTCAAGCTTTGACACTGATCCGGGTGACTCTAAGTCACAAACCGGATATGTATTTTTATTAAACGGTGGAGCTGTTAGTTGGTGCAGTTCCAAGCAGAGCGTCATGGCGGGATCTACGTGTGAAGCGGAATACATAGCTGCTTCGGAAGCAGCAAATGAAGGAGTCTGGATGAAGGAGTTCATATCCGATCTAGGTGTAATACCTAGTGCATCGGGTCCAATGAAACTCTTTTGTGACAACACTGGAGCAATAGCCTTGGCGAAGGAATCCAGGTTTCACAAGAGAACAAAGCACATCAAAAGACGCTTCAATTCCATCCGCGATCTAGTCAAGGAGGGAGACATAGAGATTTGCAAGATACATATGGATCTGAATGTTGCAGACCTGTTGACTAAGCCTCTTGCACAGGCAAAACATGATCAGCACCAAGACTCCATGGGTGTTAGGATCATTACTTTGTAATCTAGATTATTGACTCTAGTTCAAGTGGGAGACTGAAGGAAATATGCCCTAGAGGCAATAATAAAGATGTTATTTGTATTTCCTTATATCATGATAAATGTCTTTTATTCATGCTAGAATTGTATTAACCGGAAACTTAGTACATGTGTGAATACATAGACAAAACAGTATGTCCCTAGTATGCCTCTACTAGACTAGCTCATTGATCAAAGATGGTTATGTTTCCTAGCCATAGACATGAGTTGTCATTTGATCAATGGGATCACATCATTAGGATAATGATGTGATGGACAAGACCCATCCGTTAGCTTAGCACTATGATCGTTTAGTTTTACTACTATTGCTTTCTTCATGACTTATACATGTTCCTATGACTATGCGATTATGCAACTCACGTATACCGGAGGAACACCTTGTGTGCTATCAAACGTCACAACGTAACTGGGTGATTATAAAGATGCTCTACAGGTGTCTCCGAAGGTGTTCGTGGTGTTGGCATAGATCAAGAATAGGATTTGTCACTTCGAGTGTCGGAGAGGTATCTCTGGGCCCTCTCGGTAATACACATCATAGTAAGCCCTGCAAGCAAATGACTAATGAGTTAGTCATGGGATGATGTATTACGGAACGAGTAAAGAGACTTGCCGGTAACGAGATTGAACTAGGTATTGAGATACCGACGATCGAATCTCGGGCAAGTAACATACCGATGACAAAGGGAACAACGTATGTTGTTATGCGGTTTGACTGATAAAGATCTTCGTAGAATATGTAGGAGCCAATATGAGCATCTGATACGTCCAAAACGTATCTATAATTTCTGCTTGCTCCATGCTTCTTTTGTGTGATATTGCTATGATATTTATGCACTTCCATACACTTTTGATCATATTTGGACTAACCTATTAACTCAGTGCACCCCAGTGCCAGTTTCTGTTTTCTGCTGTTTTTGTATTTCAGGTTTTCCCATTACTTAAATTGCCAGAAAAATTCCGGGAAAAATATATAAAAAATCAGCGCTCCAGAAGCTTCCACGCGCCAGAAGTGGGGCCAGAGGGGAGCCAGGGGCAGCCCAGGCGGCCAGCCCACGCGGCCCCACCCCTGGCCGCGCCGGGGGGGGCACATGGGCCCCCCTCTCCGCTTCTGGTGACCCCCTTTGGCATATATTTACCTCCCGTCGCGGAAACCCTGATTCCGGAACCCTTTTCTCCAAAATCTATTCCGATCTCCGCCGCCATCGCCACCAAGTTTCGGGGGACCAGAATTCCTGTGCCGGCATCCTGCCGGGACGGGGAAGTGCCCCCGGATTCATCTCCATCGACGTTGCTTCCTCCCTCCATGATGCGGGAGTAGTTCCTCCTCGGGGTTGAGGTTTCTACCAGTAGCTATGTGGTCAATTCTCTCTCCCATGATGTGATCTTCGTTGTGATCATAGGCTATGTTAATCTAGGGTGATCCCATGATATTTCCCCTTCCTCTATGTATTGGATTGACGTACTCACTTGTCTTTATCTAGTATAATCCCCGAGACCAAGGTGACAGCGGTCTATTGGACATGGATTAGAAGAATATTTTCATGAGTGATTTCCTCTTTTGTGTGTTGATTGAAGATTGAGAGTCTCTTGGTGCTTGTCTTTAACTATCCTTGAGATATGTTGTGGTGATTGTGGTACTCTCTTTGGATGGCCGAGGTGACATTGGGAAATCCATAGATTGAGAACTACGAACTTTGAGGTGTGCTTTTGTAGCCCTACATAATTCTCGTCCTCTCTTGACCACAAAGGAATGACCTCCGAGTGCGTCCCCCTTGCATGTTTTATGGGAAATATCATGTGATTCGATTATGTTAATGTTGTTGGGAGTTGCCACTAGTGAAAGTATGAAGCCTAGGCCTTGTTTCCACCATTGCAATACCATTTGTGCTCACGTTTACCACTTGTTTGCTTGCTGCACTTTTTATTACAGATTTATATTACTTTGCTTTGCCACTCCTATCATCCATATTTTACCATCTCTTCGCCGAACTAGTGCACCTATACAACTCCTAGTTGTATTAGGTGTGTTGGGGACACAAGAGACTTCTTGTATCTTGATTGCAGGGTTGCTTGAAAGGGGTACGTTCAACCTCCACTTCCCTGAGTTCGATAAACCTTGGGTTACTCACTTAAGGGAAATTTGCTGCTGTCCTACAAACCTCTGCTCTTGGAGGCCCAACACTGTCTACAGGAATAGAAGCGTGTAGTAGACATCAAGCTATTTCTGGCGTCATTGCCGGGGAAGTGAGGTAAGTGAAGGTACCTTCTCTAGATCTTGCAATTAAATCTTTTTGTTTCTTGTTTTTATTTCACTAGTTTTGCTTAATGGAAAACAACAAAAATATGAGAGAGCTTTATAAGCTCTACCTTGCTTTGGGACATAATGTGTTTGAAGAGAAAATTAAAAAACCTATGGAACTTTATTATTTGCATAACAATCATGATGGTGATGATGTTATTAGTATGCTTTCTTTGAATATCAATATTGCTAATGACATGGAAAGCTCTAAGCTTGGGGATGACACGTTTGATGAACATGATATTTTTGGTCCCCCAACTTTTGAGGAGAAAATTTACTTTGATGATACTATGCCTCCTATATATGATGATTACAATGATGAATATGATATTTTCAGTCCGCCTACTATTGAGGATAAAATTTATTATGATTATGATATGCCTCCTAAATATGATGATTACCATGATGGTTATGATTGCTTTACTCTCACCATTCCTAATAAGAAAGATTTTGCTTATATGAAGAGTAATGATACTTTTATGCTTTTGGATCATGGAAATAATGCCTTATGTGATAGTTATATTGTTGAGTTCATCCATGATGCCACTGAAATTTATAATGAGAGAGGGAGACATGGTTCTAAATATCTTAATAATAAGAAGTTTCCTCTCTTTATGTTGAAGGTTTTAAAGTTGCACTTGTTTTGTCTTCCTATGCTTATTGCTTTGTGCTTCAATGAATTATTCTATTACAATATTCCTATGCATAGGAAGCATGTTAGGCATAAATGTGTTTGGAATTTGCTTCTTGATGCTCTCTTTTGTTCTTCAACTCTTATTCCTACGAGAGCATCATTTAAGTCTTAAGCCTATCTTTATGGCTATAAAGAAAGAGCTCTAGGGAGACAACCCTTGTTATGTTTGTTACTACTGTAGCAACATCATTGTATCTTTTCTTTTCAGCTTTGTGCCAAGTTTAGCCTCTGATTGCAAGAAAGTTCAAAAGTTGTGACGTGCAGTCCAAAAAACAGATTCTGTCCTTGGACAGAAAAATTCGTATAAAATCACCAGATCATCTTTTTGATCTGAAGTTTTTTGACAGCGTGCTCTATACAATTGGCTTCCGGGCATCTGTTCTGAGTTTTTTTATTTGAGTTGCAGAAGTGCCCCGAAAAAATTATTTACTACCTGCTGATCTGTTTTTCACAGATTCTGTCCTGTTTTGCCTTTTCTTCGTTTTGCAAACCTTGAGCTTGCTTTTTCTTTGCAAAAACCTTTTGGCAATTTTGAGAAACAGTAGCTCTTCAAGATTATCCTTATTTCCAGCAGGGAAAAACTATTTTATTATGGGTACTAACCTCGCTAATCAGATTATGATGAGTTATGTATGAAGGGAGTTTTCAAGTGTGCGAGGGAAGATGATAAAAAGATTCAGGAGGGTCAAACGCTCAAGCTTGGGGATGCCCCGTGCACCCCCAAGAAATATTCAAGAATACTCAAGCGTCTAAGCTTGGGGATGCCCCCGTGCATCCCCTTCTCCATCAACAATTATCAGTTTGTCTTTCGTTCCACTATATTTTAATCACTTCATGCGTTATGTGCTATGCTTGGAGCATCGTGCTCTTAGTTTCCTTTTTAGTTTTCTTTAGCTTTGCTTGCTGTTCATAACAAGTTGGATCCTAGCCTTCATTGTTTGGGAGAGAAACACGCTCTACTCCACTGTAGAACACAACATAGGCTTGCATGCGTATCTCCTTGTGTGTGTTCTTTATCTTTTCATAGCTGCTGTCATGCTTAGCTCTTAGTTTTCATGCTTATCTTTTTAAGAGCTTTTGTTTAGGTTGTAGCTTATGGAACTCTCTTGAGTTATCATGCTTATCTTGTTAAGAGAGTTGGCTTCTGTGGCACTGGTTGATATGTCTATGATAAAAATGCTATGTGCATAATGGTGCTTAGTAGTTCATGTTTTCTTATGGTTAGTCTCAAATAGCTGGGGGTTCTTAATGTGTTATTGAAGTACCAGCATGATTTTTTTGCCTATGATGTGGTATGATTTAGTGATATCTTCCTCCAAGAATTTATTTTGATTGACTTGTCATATGCTCACGCATATTTAAGACTGTAAAGAAAGTCTATCAAGCCTTGATGATCTTTAATTTCTGAGTAGTGATATAACTTCCATGCCCGATTCAATGTTGCTTTGTCGCTCTGCATGATTATGGCCGTCATTGCTCTCTTAGTTGGTCGCTCCAAGTCTTTTGCTAGCCTTCACCTGTACTAAGCGGACTGACTGCTTGTGCATCCAAAATCCTTGAAACCAGTTATGCCATATGAGTCCACCATACCTTCCTATATATGGTATTTACTTGCCATTCCTAACGAAGACTTTCTTGTACCATCTCAAAATTATTCAAAAGCATTTCTCTTTTGTGCCTCTGTTTTAGCTCATGAGGAAGTAGTAGGTAATTCATGATCTTCTTATGATTGGACAAAATTTTACCCCGGGAATGCATGTCTAATCTGCAAACCTCTAATACGAGGAGGGACTGGCATGAGTGCGCCCAGCTCACAAAAGATAATAACAACAAACAAACCCTCCTTCATGCTTTGTTCATGAGAAATCAGAAAACTCTGGCAGTGATAAACAAAGGAGATTACGGGGATGTGATCGTCCCCTCGTGGGAGCCGTTCCTCAAAACTTGTCCAGCATAAGAAGTAATTGGGTTATCTACTAGCATTCGTTGACGAATTATGCACCTTCCAAAAGTTTTTTTCTCTGTTTTTGAAACCATGAGCTCTGGTACTTGTTTAGTCTTTGCTTCCAACCACGGGTTTTCAACCTTGCCATCAAAATCCACGGTTCGAGAGTCTCCACCTTCTTTCTTCAAAGCACCAACTATTGAGAGCATGATTGTCATTCTGAGTGTAATGTGCATTGTCCCAAAGTACCATTGTCTTCTGCATGATTGTGACATCGCTTATTCTGAAATCATTGTATCTAGTCGTCACTTAAACTTCGGAGGTGCTCCTACATTTATGTTTTGCTTCACTAAAGGGGGCAAGCAAGGTATCACTTTTGTTGGAGATATGCCCTAGAGGCAATAATGAAAGCATTATTATTATATCTCCTTGTTCATGATAATTGTCTGTTATTCATGCTTGAATTGTATTGTACGGAAACAGCGATACATGTGTGAATACATAGACCAAAATGAGTCCCTGGTAGGCCTCTAGTTACCAGCTCGTTGATCAACAGATGGTCACGGTTTCCTGACCATGGACATGATATGTCAGTGATAACGGGATCACATCATTAGGAGAATGATGTGATGGACAAGACCCAAACTTGAGCATAACACGAGATCGTATAGTTTGTAATGCATAAGCTTTTCGGTGTCAAGTATTTATTCCTTAGACCATGAGGTTGTACAACTCCCGGATACCGTAGGAGTACTTTGGGTGTGCCAACCGTCACAACGTAACTGGGTGGCCATAAAGGTACACATTGGGTATCTCCGAAAGTGTCTATTGAGTTGGTATGAACCGAGACTGGGATGTTCTCACTCCGTATGACGAAGAGGTACCTCTGGGCCCACTCGGTAAGACATCGTCATAATGAGCTCAATGTGACTAAGTAGTTAGTCACGGGATGATGGATTACGGATCGAGTAAAGAGACTTGCCATGACGAGATTGAACAAGGTATTGGGAATACCGACGATCGAATCTCGGGCAAGTACAGTACCGATGGACAAAGGGAATAACATACGGGATTGAGTGAATCCTTGACACGGTGGTTCATTCGATGAAGATCATCGAGGAACACGTGGGAACCAACATGGGTATCCAGAAAACCGCTGTTGGTTATTGACCGGAGAGTGGTCTCGGTCATGTCTACGTGTCTCCCGAACCCGTAGGGTCTACACACTTAAGGTTCGGTAACGCTAGGGTCGTAGAGATAAATGCACATGGAAACCCGAAAGTTGTTCGGAGTCCCGGATGAGATCCCGGACGTCACAAGGAGTTCCAGAATGGTCCGGAGGTAAAGATTGATATATAGGAAGTCCAGTTTCGGCCAACGGGTGATCTCCGGGGGTCACCGGGAGCGTCCCGAGACCACCGGAGGGGCCCCGGGGGTCCACCGGGTGGGGCCACCCATCCCGGTGGGGCCCCTAGGCCGCAAGGGGAAGTGTCCAGCCCTCTGGGCTGGCGCACCACTAGGGGGCCCACCTCCCCATGCGCTTAGGGTTAAAACCCTAAGGGGGAGGGGGGCTCCACTTGCCTTGGGGGGCAAGGAACCCCCCCTGGCCGCCGCCCCCTTGCAGATTGGATCTGCAGGGGGCCCAGGCGCACCCCCCTGGCCCCTATATATATGTGGGGAGGGAGAGGGAAGCCGCACCCAAGCCCTGGCGCCTCCCCCCCTCCCGTCACACCTCCATACTCCCACGCAGGGCGCCCGGCGAAGCCCTGCTGCGATCTCCACTGCATCCGTCATCACGCCGTCGTGCTGCCGGATCTCTGACGACTTCTCCTCCCCCCTTGCTGGATCAAGAAGGAGGTGACGTTGCTGCACCGGACGTGTGTTGAACGCGGAGGTGTCGTTCGTTCGGCGCTATATCATCGGTGACGAAGAACGCGAAGAGTACGACTACTTCATCCACGCTTCTTCGAAAGCTTCCGCTCGCAATCTCCATAATGGTATGTAGATGCACTCTTACTTGCTCGTTGCTAGATGTCTCCATAGTTGGATCTTGGTGAAAGCATAGAAATTTTTGAATTCTGCTATGTTCCCCAACAGTGGTATCAGAGCCTAGGTTTTATGCGTAGCATCTTGCACGAGTAGAACACAAAGCAGTTGTGGGCATTTGGTTTTGTTCAACTTTCTTACCGTCACTAGTCAATCTTGATTCGGTGGTATTGTGGGATGAAGCGGCCCGGACCGACCTTACACATACGCTTACGTGAGACTGGTTCCACCGACAGACATGCACTAGATGCATAAGGTGGCTGGCGGGTGTCTGTCTCTCCTACTTTAGTCGGATCGGATTCGATGAAAAGGGTCCTTATGAAGGGTAAATAGAAGTTGACAAATTACGTTGTGGTTTTGGCGTAGGTAAGAAACGTTCTTGCTAGAAATCCTATAGAAGCCACGTAAAACTTGCAACAACAATTAGAGGACGTCTAACTTGTTTTTGCAGCATGTGTTTTGTGACGTGGTATGGCCAAGAACGAAGATGTGATGAATGATATATGTGATGTATGAGATTGATCATGTTTTTGTAACAGGGAATCATGACTTGCATGTCGATGAACTTGACAACCGCAAGTCATGAACTTGACAACCGGCAGGAGCCATAGGAGTTGTCTTAATTATTGTATGACCTGCGTGTCACTAAATAACGCCATGTAATTACTTTACTTCATTGCTAAACGTTAGCTATAGTAGTAGAAGTAATAGTTGGCGTGACGAGTTGTTCAAGACATGATGATGGAGATCATGATGATGAAGATCATGGTGTCGAGCCGGTGACAAGATGATCATGGTGCCCCGAAGATGGAGATCCAAGGAGCAAGATGATATTGGCCATATCATGTCACTTTAATTGATTGCATGTGATGTTTATCATGTTTATGCATCTTGTTTACTTAGAACGACGGTAGTAAATAAGATGATCTCTCACTAAAATTTCAAGTATTGTGTTTCCCCTAACTGTGCACCGTTGCTAAAGCTCGTTGCTCCGAAGCACCACGTGATGATCGGGTGTGATAGGTTCTAACGTTCGCATACAACGGGTGTAAGACAGATTTACACACGCGATACACTTAGGGTTCACTTGACGAGCCTAGCATGTACAGACATGGCCTCGGAACACGGAAGACCGAAAGGTCAAACACGAGTCGTATAGAAGATACGATCAACATGAAAATGTTCACCGTTGATGACTAGTCCGTCTCACGTGATGATCGGACACGGACTACTCGATTCGGATCGTGTATCACTTAGATGACTAGAGAGATGTCATACTGAGTGGGAGTTCATTAAAATTTGATTAAAATGAACTTAATTATCATGAACTTAGTCTAAATTCTTTACAATATCTCTTGTAGATCAAATGGCCCACGCTCAGGTTTCCCTCAACTTCAACGCGTTCCTAGAGAAAACCAAGCTGAAAGACGATGGTAGCAACTATACGGATTGGGTCCGTAACCTGAGGATTATCCTCATAGCTGCCAAGAGAACTTATGTCCTAGAAGCACCGCTAGGTGACGCTCCCGCCCCGGCAAACCAAGACGTTATGAACGCTTGGCAGTCGCGTTGTGATGATTACTCCCTGGTTTAGTGCGGCATGCTTTACAGTTTAGAATCGGGGCTCCAATAACGTTTTGAGCACCACGGAGCATATGAGATGTTCGAAGAGCTGAAAATGGTTTTCCAAGCTCATGCCCGAGTCGAGAGATATGATGTCTCCGACGCATTCTACAGCTGTAAGATGGAGGAGAACAGTTCTGTCAGTGAGCACATCCTCAAGGTTTCAGGATTGCATAACCGCTTGTCTCAGCTGGGAATGAATCTCCCAGATGAAGCGGTCGTTGACAGAATCCTCCAGTCGCTCCCACCAAGCTTCAAGAGCTTCGTGTTGAACTTTAATATGCAGGGGATGGAGAAGTCCATTCCCGAGGTGTATTCGATGCTGAAATCAGCGGAGGTGGACATCAAGAAAGAACATCAAGTGTTGATGGTCAATAAAACCACTAAGTTCAAGAAAGGCAAGGGTAAGAAGAACTTCAAGAAGGACGGCAAGGGAGTTGCCGTGCCTGGCAAGCCTGTTGCCGGGAAGAAGCCAAAGTATGGACCCAAGCCTGAAACAGAGTGCTTTTATTGCAAGGGAACGGGTCATTGGAAGCGGAACTGCCCCAAATACTTAGCAGACAAGAAGGCTGGCAACGTCAAAGGTATATATGATATACATGTTATTGATGTGTACCTTACCAGCACTCGTAGTAGCTCCTGGGTATTCGATACCGGTGCAGTTGCTCACATTTGTAACTCAAAACAGGAGCTGCGGAATAAACGGAGACTGGCGAAGGATGAGGTGACGATGCGCGTCGGGAATGGTTCCAAGGTCGATGTGATCGCCGTCGGCACGCTACCTCTACATCTACCCTCGGGATTAGTTTTAAACCTCAATAATTGTTATTTAGTACCAGCTTTGAGCATGAACATTGTTTCTGGATCTCGTCTTATGCGAGATGGCTACTCTTTCAAATCGGAGAATAATTGTTGTTCTATTTATTTGAGAGATATGTTTTATGGTCATGCCCCGCTGGTCAATGGTTTATTTTTGATGAATCTCGAACGTAGTGATACACATATTCATAGTGTAGATGCCAAAAGATGTAAAGTTGATAATGATAGTCCCACATACTTGTGGCATTGCCGCCTTGGTCATATTGGTGTCAAACGTATGAAGAAGCTCCATTCAGATGGACTTCTGGAGTCTCTTGATTATGAATCATTTGACACGTGCGAACCATGCCTCTTGGGCAAGATGACCAAGACTCCGTTCTCCGGAACAATGGAGAGAGCAACCAACTTGTTGGAAATCATACATACCGATGTGTGCGGTCCAATGAGTGTTGAGGCTCGCGGAGGCTACCGTTATGTTCTCACCCTCACAGATGACTTGAGTAGATACGGGTATATCTATTTGATGAAACACAAGTCTGAAACCTTTGAAAAGTTCAAGGAATTTCAGAATGAGGTTGAGAATCAACGTGACAGAAAAATAAAGTTCTTGCGATCGGATCGTGGGGGTGAATATTTAAGTCATGAATTTGGCACACACCTTAGGAGCTGTGGAATTGTTTCACAATTGACACCGCCCGGAACACCTCAACGTAACGGTGTGTCCGAACGTCGAAATCGTACTCTGTTGGACATGGTGCGATCTATGATGTCCCTCACCGATTTACCGCTATCTTTTTGGGGTTATGCTTTAGAGACTGTCGCATTCACTTTAAATAGGGCTCCGTCAAAATCCGTTGAGACGACTCCGTATGAACTTTGGTTTGGCAAGAAACCGAAGCTGTCATTTCTAAAAGTTTGGGGTTGCGATGCTTATGTCAAGAAACTTCAACCTGAAAAGCTCGAACCCAAATCGGAGAAATGCGTCTTCATAGGATACCCAAAGGAAACAATTGGGTACACCTTCTACCACAGATCCGAAGGCAAAGTCTTTGTTGCCAAGAATGGATGCTTTCTGGAGAAAGAGTTTCTCTCAAAAGAAGTGAGTGGGAGGAAAGTTGAACTTGATGAGGTGACAGTCACCCCTCCTGTACCGGAAAGTAGCGCAGCGCAGGAAACTGTTCCTGAGGTGCCTGCACCGACAAGGGAGGAAGTTAATGATGATGATCATGAAGAAACAGATCAAGTTACTACTGAACTTCGAAGGTCCACAAGGGTACGTTCCGCACCAGAGTGGTACGGCAACCCTGTACTAGAAATCATGTTGTTAGACAACGGTGAACCTTCGAACTATGAAGAAGCGATGGCGGGCCCGGATTCCAATAAATGGCTTGGAGCCATGAAATCCGAGATAGAATCCATGTATGAAAACAAAGTATGGACTTTGGTGGACTTGCCTGATGATAGGCACGCCATAGAAAATAAATGGATATTTAAGAAGAAGACAGACGCGGATGGTAATGTGACCATCTATAAAGCTCGGCTTGTCGCTAAGGGTTATCGACAAGTTCAAGGGATTGACTACGACGAGACTTTCTCTCCCGTAGCGATGCTGAAGTCAGTCAGAATCATGTTAGCTATTGCCGCATTCTATGATTATGAGATATGGCAAATGGACGTCAAAACAGAATTCCTTAATGGCCTCCTCAAGGAAGAGTTGTATATGATGCAACCGGAAGGTTTGGTCGATCCAGAGAACGCTAACAAGGTATGCAAGCTCTAGCGCTCGATTTACGGGCTGGTGCAAGCATCTCGGAGTTGGAATATTCGCTTTGATGAAGTGATCAAAGCGTTTGGCTTTATACAGACTTATGGAGAAGCCTGTATTTACAAGAAAGTGAGTGGGAGCTCTGTGGCATTTCTCATATTATATGTGGATGACATATTGCTGATGGGAAATGATATAGAATTCTTGGTAAATGTAAAGGCCTACTTGAATAAAAGTTTTTCAATGAAGGACCTTGGAGAAGCTGCTTACATATTAGGCATCAAAATCTGTAGAGATAGATCGAGACGCCTCATTGGTCTTTCACAAAGTACATACCTTGACAAAATATTGAAGAAGTTCAATATGGATCAGTCAAAGAAAGGATTCTTGCCTGTTTTGCAAGGTATGAGATTGAGCAAGGCTCAGTCGCCGACCACGGCAGAAGATAGAGAAAAGATGAGTGTCATTCCCTATGCCTCGGCCATAGGTTCTATCATGTATGCCATGCTGTGTACCAGACCTGATGTGACCCTTGCCATAAGTTTGGTAGGGAGGTACCAAAGTGATCCCGGTATGGAACACTGGACAGCGGTCAAGAACATCCTGAAGTACCTGAAAAGGACTAAGGATATGTTTCTCGTTTATGGAGGTGACGAAGAGCTCGTCGTAAAGGGTTACGTTGATGCTAGCTTCGACACAGATCTGGATGACTCCAAGTCTCAAACCGGATACGTGTATATTTTGAATGGAGGGGCAGTCAGCTGGTGCAGTTGCAAACAGAGCGTGGTGGCAGCGTCTACATGTGAAGCGGAGTACATAGCTGCTTCTGAAGCAGCGCAGGAAGGAGTCTGGATGAAGGAGTTCATCACCGACCTAGGAGTCATTCCAAGCGCGTCAAGCCCGATGACTCTCTTCTGTGACAACACTGGTGCTATTGCTATTACCAAGGAGCCCAGGTTTCACAAGAAGACCAAGCACATCAAGCGCCGTTTCAACTCCATCCGGAATTATGTTCAGGTTGGAGACATAGATATTTGTAAAGTGCATACGGATCTGAATGTCGCAGACCCGTTGACTAAACCTCTTTCACGGGCAAAACATGATCAACACCAGAACTCTATGGGTGTTCGATTCATCACAATGTAACTAGATTATTGACTCTTGTGCAAGTGGGAGACTGTTGGAGATATGCCCTAGAGGCAATAATAAAAGCATTATTATTATATCTCCTTGTTCATGATAATTGTCTGTTATTCATGCTTGAATTGTATTGTACGGAAACAGCGATACATGTGTGAATACATAGACCAAAATGAGTCCCTGGTAGGCCTCTAGTTACCAGCTCGTTGATCAACAGATGGTCACGGTTTCCTGACCATGGACATGAGATGTTAGTGATAACGGGATCACATCATTAGGAGAATGATGCGATGGACAAGACCCAAACTTGAGCATAACACGAGATCGTATAGTTCGTAATGCATAAGCTTTTCGGTGTCAAGTATTTATTCCTTAGACCATGAGGTTGTACAACTCCCGGATACCGTAGGAGAACTTTGGGTGTGCCAACCGTCACAACGTAACTGGGTGGCCATAAAGGTACACATCGGGTATCTCCAAAAGTGTCTGTTGAGTTGGTACGAACCGAGACTGGGATGTTGTCACTCCGTATGACGGAGAGGTACCTCTGGGCCCACTCGGTAAGACATCATCATAATGAGCTCAATGTGACTAAGTAGTTAGTCACGGGATGATGGATTACGGATCGAGTAAAGAGACTTTCCATGACAAGATTGAACAAGGTATTGGGAATACCGACGATCGAATCTCGGGCAAGTACCGTACCGATGGACAAAGGGAATAACATACGGGATTGAGTGAATCCTTGACACGGTGGTTCATCCGATGAAGATCATCGAGGAACACGTGGGAACCAACATGGGTATCCAGATCCCGCTGTTGGTTATTGACCGGAGAGTGGTCTCGGTCATGTCTACGTGTCTCCCGAACCCGTAGGGTCTACACTCTTAAGGTTCGGTAACGCTAGGGTCGTAGAGATAAATGCACGTGGAAACCCGAAAGTTGTTCAGAGTCCCGGATGAGATCCCGGACGTCACGAGGAGTTCCGGAATGGTCCGTAGGTAAAGATTGATATATAGGAAGTCCAATTTCGGCCAACGGGTGATCTCCGGGGGTCACTGGCAGCGTCCCGGGACCACCGGAGGGGCCCCGGGGGTCCACCGGGTGGGGCCACCCATCCCGGTGGGGCCCCTAGGCCGCAAGGGGAAGTGTCCAGCCCTCTGGGCTGGCGCACCACTAGGGGGCCCACCTCCCCATGCGCTTAGGGTTAAAACCCTAAGGGGGAGGGGGGCTCCACTTGCCTTTGGGGGCAAGGAACCCCCCCTGGTCGCCGCCCCCTTGCAGATTGGATCTGCAGGGGGGCCAGGCGCACCCCCCTGGCCCCTCTATATATGTGGGGAGGGAGAGGGCAGCCGCACCCAAGCCCTGGCGCCTCTCCCCCTCCCGTCACACCTCCATACTCCCACGCAGGGCGCCCGGCGAAGCCCTGCTGCGATCTCCACTGCATCCGTCATCACACCGTCGTGCTGCCGGATCTCTGACGACTTCTCCTCCCCCCCTTGCTGCCTCAAGAAGGAGGTGACGTTGCTGCACCGGACGTGTGTTGAACGCGGAGGTGCCATTCGTTCGGCGCTAGATCATCGGTGACGAAGAACGCGAAGAGTACGACTACTTCATCCACGCTTCTTCGAAAGCTTCCGCTCGCAATCTCCATAACGGTATGTAGATGCACTCTTACTTGCTCGTTGCTAGATGTCTCCATAGTTGGATCTTGGTGAAAGCGTAGAAATTTTTGAATTCTGCTACGTTCCCCAACAACTTTGTCATGTTTGCACACCATGCTCACTACAAATCTATTGGGTGTTTCAGTATCATATTGTAAACTTTCAGTTCTTTGTGATATTCTCATGAGGCAACTTAATTACTAAAGATTCATTATCTCAATAAGCATTTGTCATGTGATTGTGAAAGACTCTTTGGTAGCATGTCACCACAGAAATTATGCTTGTTACCATTTACCTACTCGAGGACGAGCAGGAATTAAGCTTGGGGATGTTGATACGTCCAAAACGTATCTATAATTTCTGCTTGCTCCATGCTTCTTTTGTGTGATATTGCTATGATATTTATGCACTTCCATACACTTTTGATCATATTTGGACTAACCTATTAACTCAGTGCACCCCAGTGCCAGTTTCTAATTTCTGCTGTTTTTGTATTTCAGGTTTTCCCATTACTTAAATTGCCAGAACAATTCCGAGAAAAATATATAAAAAATCAGCGCTCCAGAAGCTTCCACGCGCCAGAAGTGGGGCCAGAGGGGAGCCAGGGGCAGCCCACGCGGCCAGCCCATGCGGCCCCACCCCTGGCCGCGCCAGGGGGGGCGCCTGGGCCCCCCTCTCCGCTTCTGGTGACCTCCTTTGGCATATATTTACCTCCCGTCGCGGAAACCCTGATTCCGGAACCCTTTTCTCCAGAAGCTATTCCGATCTCCGCCGCCATCGCCACCAAGTTTCGGGGGACCAGAATTCCTGTGCCGGCATCCTGCCGGGACGGGGAAGTGCCCCCGGATTCATCTCCATCGACGTTGCTTCCTCCCTCCATGATGCGGGAGTAGTTCCTCCTCGGGGCTGAGGTTTCTACCAGTAGCTATGTGGTCAATTCTCTCTCCCATGATGTGATCTTCGTTGTGATCATAGGCTATGTTAATCTAGGGTGATCCCATGATATTTCCCCTTCCTCTATGTATTGGATTGACGTACTCACTTGTCTTTATCTAGTATAATCCCCGAGACCAAGGTGACAGCGGTCTATTGGACATGGATTAGAAGAATATTTTCATGAGTGATTTCCTCTTTTGTGTGTTGATTGAAGATTGGGAGTCTCTTGGTGCTTGTCTTTGACTATCCTTGAGATATGTTGTGGTGATTGTGGTACTCTTTTTGGATGGCCGAGGTGACATTGGGAAATCCATAGATTGAGAACTACGAACTTTGAGGTGTGCTTTTGTAGCCCTACATAATTCTCGTCCTCTCTTGACCACAAAAGAATGACCTCCGAGTGCGTCCCCCTTGCATGTTTTATGGGAAATATCATGTGATTCGATTATGTTAATGTTGTTGGGAGTTGCCACTAGTGAAAGTATGAAGCCTAGGCCTTGTTTCCACCATTGCAATACCATTTGTGCTCACGTTTACCACTTGTTTGCTTGCTGCACTTTTTATTACAGATTTATATTACTTTGCTTTGCCACTCCTATCATCCATATTTTACCATCTCTTCGCCGAACTAGTGCACCTATACAACTCCTAGTTGTATTAGGTGTGTTGGGGACACAAGAGACTTCTTGTATCTTGATTGCAGGGTTGCTTGAAAGGGGTACGTTCAACCTCCACTTCCCTGAGTTCGATAAACCTTGGGTTACTCACTTAAGGGAAATTTGCTGCTGTCCTACAAACCTCTGCTCTTGGAGGCCCAACACTGTCTACAGGAATAGAAGCATGTAGTAGACATCAGCATCCAGGTTCCTCTATTGGTTATTTACCGGAGATGAGTCTCGGTCATGTCTACATAGTTCTCGAACCCGTAGGGTCCGCACGCTTAACGTTTGATGACGATCGGTATTATGAGTTTATGAGTTTTGATGTACCGAAGATAGTTCAAAGTCCCGAATAAGATCACGGACATGATGAGGAGTCTCGAAATGCCTGAGACGTAAAGATTGATATATTGGATGACTATATTCGGACACCGGAAGTGTTCCGGAAAGTTTCGGAATAAATCGGAGTGCTGGGGGGGGGGTTACTGGAACCCCCCGGGGAAGCTATGGGCCCTAATGGGCTTTAGTGGAAAGAGAGAGGGCCTGCGAGGGCTGGGCAACGTGCCCCACCCCCTTGGTCCGAATTGGACAAGGAAAGGAGGGGGCGGCACCCCTTTCCTTCTCCCTCTCCCTCTCCTTCCTTCCCCCTCTCTCCCTCTTGGTGATTCCTACTAGGAATAGGATTGCAATCCTATTCCTAGTAGGATTGCTCCTCTAGGCGCGCCATAGGAGGGTCGGCCGGCCTCCCCCTTGCTCCTTTATATACAGGGGCATGGGGCACCCTAGGACACACAAGTTGATCTCTCCAGCCGTGCGCGGTGCCCCCTCCACAGAAACACACCTCGGTCATACCGTTGCAGTGCTTAGGCGAAGCCCTGCGCCGGTAACTTCATCATATCCGTCACCACGCCGTCGTGCTGACGAAACTCTCCCGTGAAGCTCAACTGGATCAAGAGCTCGTGGGACGTCATCAAGCTAAACGTGTGTTGAACGCAGAGGTGTCGTACGTTCGGTGCTTGATTGGTTGAATCGCGAAGAAGTTCGACTACATCAACCGCTTCACTTGACGCTTCCGCTTTCGGTCTACGAGGGTAGACACACTCTCCCCTCTCGTCGCTATGCATCTGGTAGATAGATCTTGCGTGATCGTAGGAAAATTTTAAAATACTACGTTCCCCAACAGCGCCGTCCTCCGCGCGCCTCCAGCACTCGACCCAGCGCCGCTTGGAGCCTCGACTCGCAGCCCTGCCACCTGCTCCTCCTTCCTCTGCCCCAAGCCTCTGTGACCCGCTGGACCCCGCAAGCCCCGAGCACCGCCACCGCGTCGACCTCTCCTACCTCGCCGCCTCGACCTCGCCAAGGCCGACGCCGGCCACTTCGACCCCGCCGTCAGTCTGCAACCTCTCCGTCCTCGCGCGCCGGTGACCATGGCCGGTCTCACCATCTCCCTCACGCTGTTGCCGCACTCCAGACTGCTTCGTGTTGGCCGCCATACTCCATGCCCGCTGCCGGTCGAGCTTGAAGCTCGCCGCTGCACCTCGTCGTCGGAGTCCCTCTCCTCTGCCTCCCCTACTTCTTTGAGCGCCATAGCCACCTGTTGGAGCCAAGGAGGCTGCTTCCTGTTCCGTCGGATCTATTGCCTTCAGGCCTCGTCTCGACCAGAACAGCTATTGCATGCTCCTATCCTCAACTCGGACAGGCCCGACCCTGACTCCACAACCACAGAACCTAGAATACCAAGACCACTTTGTGGTTTTCGCCAAGTTCAACCACCGACGAACCAAGGCTTTTTGCCTTGCTCATTTTGGGCTGTCGAGAACACCTCAAGTTCGACTACAAGGAAGACCCCAAGTACCACGACGCCGACGATACGAACATCTACGAAAACGTGTACGACTACCTTCGCCGAAGACCCGTGTACGACTATACTTTCGGAACGCGACAAGTACCACGACGACCATCACTCGCCGAGTTCGACTACCGCCGAAATGTACAACTACCGTCGTCGTGCGTTTTGCCAAGTACAACTACTTCCACTATGACCGTCGTGTGCGACTACCGTCGCTTGGGTTCGACAGGATGCCGAGTACCACTACTACCCTCGACGACCCCGTGAACAACTGCTTCCTCTTCGAAACATGAACGGCTACTTCCCTCGAGACTCGAACCACCCCGAACCGCATGCTTCGAAGGTATATCGCCGAGACGACACACATGAATGAATGCTTGAGTTGTATGAGATGACCCTCGTTTGCACCGTGTCTGCTTTGCCACTTGTTTCCATGTCGTCGACCCATGGGAACCCGGTAACGGGATCACCACACCTTCTTTCGCATGACTCGCACACGCCACCATTTCTTTTGCGCCGGCATCTCAACGAGTTAACAGAACCGATTTGTTGCCGTGGCACCATTTCATTTATCGCCGCTGTGGCACCCTTTCTTTCCACCACGGTGACGAAATACTCCATATCTGGTTCATGTCAACTTTTAATAAAAATTGCATAAAAGTTGCTTTTGTCATCCGCATCATGATAACAACATTTAAATGGTTAAAAAATTTGTTTGCTTTTATAATTGCTAAATATGCACATGGGGATTTTCTGGAATTGTTGTTGTTATTTCTGGCCTCATTTAAAAATGAATAGATAGTATCCTGATGCTTCACCTCTTGCCATGTTAAATAACATTTAATATTGTTGGGTACCTAACCGAGATCAAACTAAATATGTGAATGTGGTGTTTTGTCAATATGCAACTCGTTGCATATTGAGCTCCGCTTAAATTGTAGTGTTGTTTGTTGCACTTTGCCATGCCATGCATAATTAAACCGGACATGCATCATACTTGGATGTGCATCATACGCCATGTTTATGCTTGTGTGTTTACCATGTTGTTTGCTTCTTTCCGGTATGCTTCTCTTGTTAGCTTTGGTTTTGTTCCAGAGTTATGAGGATTCGTTTGACTACGACCGTCTGTCTTCTTCATGGACTCGTTCTTCTTCCTTGCGGGATCACAGGCAAGATGATCATTCCCCAATATCACCTCTATCTTTGATTTGCTAGTTGTCTCGCTCTATAGTTATGCCTCGATGCCTATTCTTGTCTTGTTAGCCTCCTATGTTGCCATGAAACACTCTAACTGCCTTCCTAGCAAACCGTTGATTGGCTAAGTACGCTTTTGCTTAGCCGCTCTTATAGCGTTGTTAGTTGAAGGTGAAGTTTGAAGATTGCTCCATGTTTGGACTTGTTTTATTGGGATAACACAATATATATATCTTAATTAATTAATGCACATATATATTGGTAATGGGTGGAAGGCTTGGCCTTCTGCTTGGTGTTTTGTTCCACTCATGCCGACTTAGGACCCAATAAACCGGTGTTATGTTCCTTGATTTTGCGTTCCTAACACGGTTGGGGTTTATGGGCCCCCCTTAATAATTCGCATTGCTTAAAGCTTTTCCAGAAAGGCCCAACTTTGGTTTTACCATTTGCCTAACAACTAAAACTTGCATAGGGAGTAATTAACCCGAGTTCTTAATCAACAACCCGGGCCAGTGCTCCTCATGAGTGTTGGTCCAAACTGGGCGGACTGTAGGGCCGCCTTGGGGAAACCCGAGGTATTTGGTATATACCTATAGGCTGACCTATCCGGTCGTGGCCTGAGACGAGATACACGCGGCTACTATCAGGGCGTCGGCACGCCGGGAGGTCTTGCTGGATTAGTTTTACCTTTGTTGAAATATCTTGAGCACGGGATTCCGAGAATACTCGGGTCTTCCCAACATGGAGTAACGACTCCGCGGATTGTGAGCTTGTGATGGGCTAAGTTGGGACACCCCTGCTGGGTTATGAACTTTCGAAAGTTGTGCCCGCGGTTATGTGGCAGATGGGAATTTGTTAATATCTGGTTGTAGGTAACTTGACACCATATCCTTATGAATACACTACCTGTGTGAGTAACCGTGATGGTCTCTTTTCGAGGGGTTTTCGGAAAGTGAACACGGTGGGGTTATGCATGAATGTGAGTAGCTAGGATCACTTATTGATCATCTTTGGCGACCGTTGGCACAGATCCTCATCTCGCTCTAACTTCGTAAGCTAGTTGCTTAGTGCTTGCTGCAACCACTTTATTACCTGTCCACACCTAAAGGCTTTGTTAGTTTTGAAACCAGGGAATGGGATTGCTGAGTTCTTGTGACTCACAGATTGCAACACACACCAGATGCAGGTACAACTGAGTACGACGCAGGAGATGGACAAGAACTTCACTGGGAGTTCGATGAAGAACGTGGTCGTATGTATGTGATGTACCTCGACTATCAGTAGTGGTTACTACTAGGGGCGATCGGGACTTGTGGTTGTGGTATCTTTTCTCGTTTGATTTCGTCCGTAGCTGGACTATGTGTTATTTGGATGAATGTATGCTATTGAATTTAATTGTGTGACGTGGCGAGTGTAGGCCAACTATTTATCTCTTTCATCCCTGTTCATTACATGAGTTGTGCAAAGATACCACGCTTGCGATCATTCCAGAATGCGATTATGTCTCTAACTCATGCCTCGACACGTAGGAGATATAGTCGCATCCTGGGCATTACAAGTTGGTATTCAAAGCCTTCTCCGACCTAGGAGCCCCCTGATTGATCGAACCGCTGCCGATGTTGAGTCTAGGCACACACACAAAATGTTTTGAGTCATATATATACCAGAGAGTAGGATTTCTTTTTACTCCTCATCCCCCTCGTCGCTCTGGTGAGGACTCCTGACGTTGTTTTAACATCACTACCCTCAATTTTCACCATTTTTTCTAGGATCACGCGGGTATTGTTTGGATTGTTCCGATATCTTTGTGATGAGAATTCTGTCTTGGTGCCTCCCGTCTGTTTAGGCTGAGTCCCGGGGAGTTGAGCTCTGAGGTATTGTCGTCCCATTGTGTATCGTTACAGTTCTAGAATACCAGAGGTGGCCGACATCGAAAACTCTTCTATGCGTGTCTGGTGGTGAGATAACCCTGACATCACCCAGTACTGGGGGGTAGTTCGGGAGTATTGCCACAACTAGTATAGCGGATGCATTTCGAAGGTCCGAGGTAAACGGTTTCCGAAGGTGCCTGGTTATGTGTTGACGGATGGATACAGCTGGATGTAGGTATTGCTAGTTGGGTGAGATATTGTTCTTCCCCTGTATCCCCAACACCAGATTGCATAACCGGAAAGCTTCGGTAATTAATAGGTGGGATTCAAGTAGCTCTTAGGTAATCTTCCAACGGATGCATGATATGAGGTTGGGGTTCAACATCTAGTGGAGAGGTTATCATGGGCGTTGTTACTCTAGGGGGTTGCATCTTAAAGGATCCTTGGCTATGCTGATCCGGGGGTTGCAAGGCCCTTTGTAACACGTGCCATGGGGCATCATCACGAACATGTGGGACGAAACCTCTAGTATGTATTTGTTCCATTTGTTACCTTGTTGTTTTATTATATCATTTTGTCCTCCCAAGTGGCTTCTCGACAAGTTGATGTACCATTAAGTTATGGAATTCATTCGTTCAATTCTCTCTTCGAATGATATTGTGAAGATTATGTTGCAACATATCTATCCTTTGTTTTGTTTTGAGTTGTGGTATTCGAGTTGCTTCGAAGTCAAGTGTTGATTCCATACCTCTCCTAAGCGGTGTACTCATTTTTCTATGGGAGTGCTAGTCCTTCTTGATCATCGAGATTGTTATGTTAAATTATTCTCAACCGGCGTGCTTCTCTTCAAGTTAACCTGGTTCTTTCAATATGTGCAAGACCAATTCTTGGTTTTTCTCAACGGTGTCTATTTCATTCATCCCAAGTTTTCTTTGTTCACCCTCCCACCCCTTTTCTTTATGGAGCTAGAATTTTTAGTCAAGTATCCATTTTATTCACGTGAAGTTCTTCATTCTTTCCTTTAATGTTTTTATCTGGTGATATCTCATGATGATGCTAAGGAAGCTTCAAGTTTATCATTCTCCGTTCTTGTTTCTTCTCTAGTGGATTAAATTCAAGCTTCAGCGTTTATCATATATGTGCCTCTTGTTTCACATGTTTTCCGATGTTGGAAATTTCTCATCCAAAGCTCAATTAGCTCTTCATCCCTATCTATTCATATCCGGAGTGTACAAGATATCTCAGAAGATTCACGTTTCCATTCTTAATCCGTTCAAGCTATTTCGAGGTTTTTATTACCTCATCCATGCCATTTAATTCAACCGGTGCAATCTCTCTTTCTAGCAATCTTTTTCGACAATGTTTCTTTTGAGTGGGCCCTAACCCATAGGTCTTTGCCAGGATCTTACCTGACTCTTCTAATTTTTCCGGAGCTATTCTCAAATTCATTTCAAGGTTTGACGTAAGAATGCATTTCCATCAGTCATATGCCTTCTCTAAGATTGATTTCATTCATTGTTGCTTCAACCATTATATTTTCATTCTTTCGGAGTATCTCAAATTCTTCATGGTATTTCTCATCGTTCTTCTCAACATTTGAAGACCGAAGAAGAGTTTCTCTTATATCTTGACCCATTCTCTTGAAGATTCTGGTTCTAGCTTCATGACATCCTCATAGTTTTTTCGATCACGAGGAATCTTTTCATATCATCTGAAGCATTTCATGAATTCTTCCCATTGTGATCCTCCAAAGGCCATCATTTTAGAAGATTTCTTCGTTCTCAGTTTTCAACTTCGTCCTCCAACTATTCTTAATTGACGCCTCTTCGTTCGTCTCCATAATTCTTATAGTGCATTGTTCAAGTATTCTTTAATCGTCTCGTGATCCCTTCCTTCAGAGTTTGTTCAGGAGAAATAAATTATTGGTTTCGAGTTGTTCATCTTTCTCTCCTGGTGTTCTAAGCTCTCTTAATTTTCTCACCACAAAGATCCATCTAAGTCATTGCAAGGTTTAAATCTTATCATTTTCATCCTTCACTTCTCATACTTTTGTTACCGGAGTTCTTCATGGTGGTTCATCATGATTTAATTCATCCTCAAAGTGTTCTTCAAGATTCTTGTTGGAGCTCAAGCATTCTTCACCATGCATTCCGAAGTGCAATTCTTTCTACCTTATCTTTTGAGATGGTGTTATGTCATTCTTCACAATTTCCCTTCATGTTTCATGATTCACAAGTTGTCAGGAATGAGACATTTAAACCCATCATTTTCTTTGTTCACGAGATCTTTCCAACCCTTCAATTTATTCGTTGGAGTAATCTTGGGTTGTATCTCACCTAAAAGCTTTCCCTAAGGATTGTTGCTATTTATGGTGCTTATAAATGACCCAAGTTCTCCATTTATCCTCTCGGTGAAAGAAAAATTTCATTTCTTTGGTGCTCTCAATCAAATCAATTGTTCCGTTAGTGCTAGAGTTCCACCACAAGTTTTGAGATGTTTTCCATAAGCCCACATCAAGCTTATTCTTTTCTTGTTGAATTTTCCAACAACTCTGTTCAATCCATCTTTGTAAGGATGCTTTTCAAATTCAATTTTGGTAGAAGTGGTTGTTCTTCTTCATTCTTTTCACTCCATTATTTTGTTCCAGAGGTTTCCTCATATTGCTCTCTTTGTCCCATCATCTCTTTCAAATGTTTATGCTTGTGCATTTACCATGTTGTTTGCTTCTTTCCGGTATGCTTCTCTCGTTAGCTTTGGTTTCGTTCCGGAGTTGTGACGATTCGTTCGACTACGACCGTCTGTCTTCTTCATGGACTCGTTCTTCTTCCTTGCGGGATCACATGCAAGATGACCGTTCCCCGATATCACCTCTATCTTTGCTTTGCTAGTTGTCTCGCTCTATAGTTATGCCTCGATGCCTATTCTTGTCTTGTTAGCCTCCTATGTTGCCATGAAACACTCTAACCGCATTCCTAGCAAACCGTTGATTGGCTAAGTACGCTTTTGCTCAGCCCCTCTTATAGCGTTGTTAGTTGCAGGTGAAGTTTGAAGATTGCTCCATATTTGGACTTGTTTTATTGGGATAACACAATATATATCTTAATTAATTAATGCACATATATATTGGTAATGGGTGGAGGCTTGGCCTTCTGCTTGGCGTTTTGTTCCACTCATGCCGCCTTAGGACCCGATAAACCGGTGTCGGAACGCCGGGAGGTCTTGCTGGATTAGTTTTACCTTTGTCGAAATACCTTGAGCACGGGTTTCCGAGAATACTCGGGTCTTCCCAACATGGAGTTGCGACTCCGCGGATCGTGAGCTTGTGATGGGATAAGTTGGGACACCCCTATAGGGTTATGAACTTTCGAAAGCCGTGCCCGCGGTTATGTGGCAGATGGGAATTTGTTAATACCCAGTTGTAGGTAACTTAAGACCATATCCTTAAGAATACACTACATGTGTGAGTAACCGTGATGGTCTCTTTTCGAGGGGTTTTCAGAAAGTGAACACGGTGGGGTTATGCATGAACGTGAGTAGCTAGGATCACTTATTGATCGTCTTTGGCGACCGTTGGCACAGATCCTCATCTCGCTCTGACTTCGTAAGCTAGTTGTTTAGTGCATGCTGCAGCCACTTTATTATCTCTCCACACCTAAAGGCTTTGTTAGTTCTGATACCCGGGAATGAGATTGCTGAGTCCTTATGACTCATAGATTGCAACACACACCGGATGCAGGTACAGCTGAGTATGACGCAGGAGATGGACAAGAACTTCACTTGGAGTTCGATGAAGAATGTGGTCGTATGTAAGTGACGTACCCCGACGATCAGTAGTGGTTCCTACTAGGGGCGATCAGGACTTGTGGTTGTGGTATCTTTTCTCGTTTGATTTCGTCCGTAGTTGGACTCTATGTTATTTGGATGAATGTATGCTATTGAATTTAATTGTGTGACGTGGCGAGTGTAAGCCAACTATTTATCTCTTTCATCCCTGTTCATTACATGAGTTGTGCAAAGATACCACGCTTGTGATCATTCCGGAATGCGATTATGTCTCTAACTCGTTCCTCGACACGTAGGAGATATAGTCGCATCGTGGGCATTACAGCGATTGACTTGACCCATTCTGTTAGCTTAGCACTTGATCATTTAGCATGTTGCTATTGCTTTCTTCATGACTTATACATGTTCCTATGACTATGAGATTATGCAACTCCCGAATACCAGAGGAACACTTTGTGTGCTAGCAAATGTCACAACGTAACTGGGTGATTATAAAGATGCTCTACAGGTGTTTCCGATGGTGTTTGTTGAGTTGGCATAGATCGAGATTAGGATTTGTCACTCCGATTGTCGGAGAGGTATATCTGGGCCCTCTCGGTAATGCACATCACTATAAGCCTTGCAAGCAATATGACTAATGAGTTAGTTGCGGGATGATGCATTACAGAACGAGTAAAGAGACTTGCCGGTAACGAGATTGAACTGGGTATGATGATACTGACGATCGAATCTTGGGAAAGTAACATACCGATGACAAAGGGAACAACGTATGCTGTTATGCGGTTTAACCGATAAAGATCTTCGTAGAATATGTAGGAGCCAATATGAGCATCCAGGTTCCGCTATTGGTTATTCACCGGAGATGTGTCTCGGTCATGTCTACATAGTCCTCAAACCCGTAGGGTCCGCACGCTTAACGTTCGATGATGATTTGTATTATGAGTTATGTGATTTGATGACTGACGTTTGTTCGGAGTCTCGGATGAGATCACGGACATGACGAACAGTCTCGAAATGGTTGAGACGTAAAGATCGATATATTGGAAGGCTATATTCGGACATCAGAAAGGTTCCGAGTGATTCGGGTATTTTTCGGAGTACCGGAGAGTTACGGGAATTCGTATTGGGCCTTAATGGGCCATACGGGAACGGAGAGAAAGGCCTCAAGGGTGGCCGCGCCCCTTCCCCATGGACTGGTCCGAATTGGACTAGGGAAAGGGGGCGCCCCCTACCTTCCTTCTCCTTCTCCCTTCCCCTTTTCCTATTCCATGTGGGAGGTGGAATCCTACTAGGACTAGGGAGTCCTAGTAGGACTCCACACTTTGGGTGCGCCCTATGAGGGCAACCACCTCCTCCCTCCATCCTTTATATACGTGGCCAGGGGGCACCCCATAGACACACAAGTTGATTTTAGCCGTGTGCGGTGCCCCCTCCACGGATACACACCTCGGTCATATCATTGCAGTGCTTAGGCGAAGCCCTGCGCCGGTAGCTTCATCATCACCGTCACCACGCCGTCGTGATGACGAAACTCTCCCGTGACGCTCAACTGGATCAAGAGCTCGTGGGACGTCATCGAGCTGAACGTGTGCTGAACGCGGAGGTGTCGTACGTTCGGTGCTTGGATTGGTTGGATTGTGAAGACGTTGGACTACATCAACCGCGTCACTAGACGCTTCCGCTTTCGGTCTATGAGGATACGTAGACACACTCTCCCCACTCGTTGCTATGCATCTAGTAGATAGATCTTGCGTGATCGTAGGATTTTTTTTGAAATACTACGTTCCCCAACAGAAGACTCCTCCCAAGGGGTTGGTGGCACAAGAAGAGTACGATGCGGACGATGATGATAGTAAAGATGATGAGTTGGTGGCCATGGCCTCCATAGCCATTGTGACAACTCCACGGGTGTCTCTCTTAGAGTCACCCAACGAGAACATCACCGCCAAGTGCCTCATGGCTAAAACCACCAACAAGGTAACCCCCAACATCAAAACTACCCTCACTACTAATCCTTCATTGACGGATTGCATTGATGAAAGTGAGGAGGCAATGGAGGAGGAAAATGAATTTGAGTCTTTTATGAGTAAGCTCAAAGGTAAATCCAAGAAGCAATTTGTTGCTCTTTTGGAACAACTTGGTGAATCCAATGACATGATCGAGGCTCACAAAGAGACCATCTCTAAGATGGAAGGATATAGTTGTGACTATGACGATGAGATATCGGATCTCTCTAATGCGCTTGAGGAAGAGCGTGGTCATCGTTTGGCTCTTGAGGAGTCACACAATGATGATCATGCTAAATTAAAGAAAGATCTTGATCATGCTCTTGTTGTCTCTCGTGTGCTCAAATCCGAGAAGGCCAAACTTGGGGTTGACCATACTAGACTCAAGGAGGAGTTTCATCTGCTTGACAAGGCTCACAAGGTCTTGAAGAATACTCATGCTAGTCTCAAGGAGTCTCATGACCAACTCCAAGTTTCGCTAACCAAGGAGAAAGCCACTTTTCCTCATATGGTTTTAACTGATAATGCAAATGCTGCTAACCCATGTTGTGATCATGTGCATCTTGTGGAAGAGAATGCCAAGTTGAAGGAGCAACTTGAGAAAGGCCTTGTGTCTTGCATATAAGGTTGGAAGAACTTCAACGACCTTTTGAGCAATCAAAAGGAAGTTGTGGCCAAGGAAGGAATTGGGTTTGCACCCAAGTCCAAGAAGAAGATGAATGACAAGACCAAGCAACCTCTTCCTCTCAAGCAAACTTTTGTGAAGGACAGAGAGGGTACCTCTAAGGAGAAGAAGAATAAGGCAAAGGGTGGTGGTGCCAAAAAGGGCAATGCCACTTCTTCCCACAAAGCCGACGACTCTAACCCGTCTTATGTGTTGTGCCATGCTAGTGATGGGCATGTTGATGCCAAATTTGTTGGTTCTTCTTATGAGTAATAGAATGGTCTATTTGGGTTCCTAAGACCCTTGTTTCTAACATCAAAGGACCCATTACAAAATGGGTACCTAAAACCAAGCATTGATCTCTTGCAGGAGTTTGCTTCCGGTGGGGGGGTCATGGTTGCTCGATAGTGGAGCCACAAATCATATGACCGGAAGCAAAGACTTGGTGGTGGACATGCGCAAAGTCTCATCTATGCCCACCAATGTCGAGTGGGGTGATGCATCATCTTATAAGGTATGGCGTCTTGGTAAGGTTGTCATTTCTCATGATCTGACGATCGAGAAAGTCATGCTTGTTGAGTCCCTTGCATACAATATACTTTCCGTTCGTCAACTTGCACTCATGGGTTTTGCTACTTTCTTTGATATTGATTATGTGGCCCTCTTGTGGAGCAAGACTCTTAAAGTAGCCTTTGTTGGGCATGTCGAGAACGGCCTCTATGTGGTTAACTTCTCGGAGCGACCCACTAAGACCATGACATGCCTAATGGCTAAAGTTGACATGGGGTGGCTTTGGCATCGCCGTTTAGCCCACGTCAATATGAGATCTTTGCAAAGTCTTCTCAAGGGGGGCCATGTCCGTGGACTAACAAATGTTAGTTTTGCCAAAGATCATGCTTGCAGTGCCTTTATCGAAGGAAAGCTACATGAGAAGGCTCACCCTCCCACTACTGTCATCTACTCGAGGAGGCCTTTGGAGATCCTTCACATGGATCTCTTTGGGCCTCCATCCTTTGATAGTCTTGGGGGCCGAAAGTATTGCTTGGTGATTGTGGATGATTATTCAAGATACACTTGGGTATATTTCTTCAAGAGGAAGAGTGAGACCCAACGAACCGTCATCAACTTTGCAAATGAAGCTCAATGTCAACACGATGCAAAGATTTTGATGATAAGAAGTGACAAGGGCATCGAGTTCAAGAACTACACCTTGGATGAGCTTCTTAGTGATGAGGGGATCAAGCATCAATATGTCGCACCTTATACCCCTCAACAAAATGGTGTGGCGGAGAGGAAGAACCGGGCATTGATGGACGCGGCAAGGACCATGATGGCGGAGTTCAAGTCTCCGTAGAACTTTTGGGCCGAAGCCATGAACACCGCTTGTCATGCATCCAATCGACTCTATCTCCATAAGGGCTTGAACAAGACTCCATATGAGATACTTACTGGCAACAAGCCCAACCTCAAGTACTTCCGGGTGTTTGGTTGTAAGTGTTTCATTCTCAAAATGGGTGTTCGTTTGTCTAAATTTGAGGCTAGAGCTCATGAGGGCATATTTGTTGGTTATGCTACAAACTCTCATGCTTACCGTGTCCTCAACAAGTCCACTGGACTTATTGAGGAGACGTGTAACGTGGAGTTTGATGAGAATAACGGCTCCCAAGTGGAGCAAAGTGGTACTTGTGATGTAGGTGATGAAATTCCTCCCCAAGCAATTTCATAGTTGTTGGGGTTTGATTTTGCTCATTCCTATCCATATATGCAAATCTCGTATTGTCATCAATCCAATAAAAGGGGGGAGATTGTAAGGGCATATTTCTCACTATGTGGTTTTGCTGATTGATGACAGTACTCATCGTGTGCATTGAGCATTTCAGATATCTCATGTCTAGGCACAAGACGATTCGTTGCCCCTCGGAGCCTATCGAAGACGGCGTTTCTCTATATTTCTTTTCGGTGGATTTGAGTCGTAGGAAAGCCGTACTATTAAGAGGGGGTCCGCTTTGGAAAGGTTAGGGTGGAATCATCATGTACACATCTGTTCCTTTGCACCACCTTTCCTTCGCTTCAATGGAGCACCATCCGTGTTATCCGTGTCTCTGCAAAACGAAGGTTGTCTAGTGCTATATTGTTTGGGGCATGCGATAGTACTGCTCTCTGGAGCAGTAGTACCGCATGGGCCTGCGGTAGTACCGCTCCGTCACGCGGTAGTACCGCAGGGCCCTACGGTAGTACCGCGCCTTGCGAGCGGTACTACCGCTACCTCTAGCCCGGACGCTGGCACACACGGCAGTAGGCGTGGAAGTAATGTTTTACTTCCGCCCCTACGCGGTAGTACCGCTCCTTGTGAGCGGTAGTACCGTGCCGGACTTTTGCACAGTCCTTTGCTAAGCGAAGTAGCCACAGACGTAATTTATTTCGTCCGTGCCGTCTTCCAGTCCAGTTGAGCCTGATAGTACCGCTCCGGCGGTTCTATCGCTCGCTGCTTAGTGCAACAGGGCCTCGCCTGGTCACTGTCGCACTAGCGGTAGTACCGCACAGGCCTGCGATAGTGCCGTGACCTATTGCGGTAGTACCTCAGCTCAGTACGGTAGTACCGCCTGTCGCGGGCTAAGCTAGTGGGTAACGGTTGGATCTTTTCCCGTACTATATAAAGGGGGTCTTCTTCCCCAAGAAGACCACCTCTTCCCTCCCTAAGCTCCATTGTTGCTCAAAGCTCCATTTTCGCCTGATCTCTCTCCCTAGCCAATCAAACTTGTTGATTTTCTAGGGATTGGTTGAGAAGGCCCCGGTCTACACTTCCACCAAGAGAAATTTGATTCCCCCACTAATCCCTTGCGGATCTTGTTACTCTTGGGTGTTTGAGCACCCTAGACGGTTGAGGTCACCTTGAAGACATATTCCATTGTGGTGAAGCTTCGTAGTATCGTTGGGAGCCTCCAATTAAGTTGTGGAGATAGCCCCAACCTTATTTGTAAAGATTCGGTCGCCACCTTCAAGGGCACCAATAGTGGAATCACGGCATCTCGCATTGAGTGAGGGCGTGAGGAGAATACGGCGGCCTTAGTGGCATCTTAGGGAGCATTATGCCTCCACACCGCTCTAACGGAGACGTGCTTCCTCTCAAAGGGAAGGAACTTCGGTAACACATCCTCGTCTCCACCGGTTCCACTCTTGGTTATCTCTTACATTTACTTGTGCAAGCTTTTATTGTGTTGTATCCCTTGTTTGCTTGTGTGCTTGTTGTTGTTGCATCATATAGGTTGCTCACCTAGTTGCATATCCAGACAACCTATTTTTGATGCTAAGTTTAATTTGGTAAAGAAAAGCTAAAAATTGTTAGTTGCCTATTCACCCCCCTCTAGTCAACCATATTGATCCTTTCAGGCATGTCGGCTCTGCATGCGCTGGGTGGGTCCGGGTGCATGTAGCAACAACGTTCGTTTCAGCCATTGGTCCTGCCCGGACTCGGAGGGGATTTGCCTGCTCAAACACGGAGGGGCTTTGCCTATACAGACATGGAGGGGCTTTCCTGCGCGAAGGCGGAGTGGCTCCGCCTGCCCAGATCGTTGTTGTCACGGGCTATGGCCGGTTGGCGCATGTGGAGCGCTTTCGCCCACTAGTTTCTCTTGGATGTGGGGGCCTTTGCCTACCCAACTTCTTAGCTCGCTTGTTAGCGTGTTTTGGTGCACTCGATTGTTGGACCTTAGACATTTTAAAGTGTTCACCAGTGGCACACAAAGTTTGCAAAAATCAAAAACTAACTTTCCAAGTTTCATTTATATGTTTGCAAATTTTCATGATGAAACACGTTTTGATGTGATCTACAAAAAAAGACAAAATCATGAACTTTTATAGTTAATAATACATCTGCAAGAAAATGCATGTGTTCTGTTATTTTTTTGTGGCTCACATCAAAACATATTTAATTATGAAACTTTACACACATGTAGTATAGATCCATGTTGATGTTCAAGAATGAACTTTCGACTGGGGATATCCTTAGCAACATGGTCATGAATGAGTAGGAGGGGGTACATACAACGACCTTATAGTTTAGGTCGTCGTACACTTGATCAAAGTGACACAAGGTTATTCTTTAAATATGTTCAGTGACCTCATGGAAGCATGACTTATGACCCATGAAAGGGTCGTCGAGAGTGTTGACCGACGAACGAAAAACTTATAGTGTCACCGCTTCCGAAGTCCCATGACTCCCGACTTGTCCGAGCCTTCCAAGGTCATGTGAACTTCGAATCTTGACCTTCCTGACTCTCTGGAGAGAGCTAGCTAGTAGGAGGAAGAGTGACCTTTTTCTTGAGTTTATTTACATGCCCATGAGGGCTTATATAATCTAGGGGTCCTTCACAAATGACCGAATTTACCTTTGAACTAAAGAAGGGAGATGGTAGAACTAGGTGGGCTAGGAGGTGGGTTGTGGCATATTAAGGTGAGAATCTCTACGCTATCGAGGGAAGCTCATGTGTGCCGCTTGCTGCTGCAGAATGCCGAGCAAATGCACATTTGATGCTCACCTGAGCCGAACCATTCGCACATAGGGCGCTCGCCTACAATGACTCGATTTTACTATAGTGATACCATAGCTACCTGGGTTCCCGTGTAGTGACTCGGTTTTCCCTATAGCATGAGGTTCTTCGGTTTGTTTTGAAAATTGATCATTGAAAACTTGAACATCTTTGGAAAACGTTTCTTTTCAATGTGAACAATTTTGAAAATGCAATTTTGGGGGGGAAATGCCAGCATTTTTTGAAAACCTGAACAAACTACAAAAATGAAAACACTGTTAAAGAAGAATTTTGACATTCTGAAAAATTGTGAACATTATTCTAACATACATTTTTAAATTGCCAACAATTTTTGGGAAACATGAAGATTTAAACAAATGTGATCAATTTGTGAAAATGCAAAACATTTCTTTACAAAGCCGGACATGTTTGAAATTTGTGAACTTATTTAGAAAAATAAAAATAAACTTGAAAATAAAAATAAATAAAAAACTGAGGAAAACCGAAAAAGAAATAACAGGATAACGGAAAAAACAGGACCTAAACCTTTCGAAAGGTTCCCCAACACAGTAAAATGGAACAAATAGAACCTAGCTAGCCGACTGGCTCAGCTAGAAGTCGTGTGCAACTTCCTCTGCGATTCAACCACAATCTGCCGCGAGATCTCTATTCGACGCTCATGGGCATCAAATAGGGGAGACTACGCCTGAAACCAGGCCTAGGTGTCCGGTCCACAATGCCTGCGAGCGGTTTTTTTGTTTTTCATTTTTCTTTTCGGCTTTTAGTCGGCTTAAAAAAACAGATGTTGTTTTCTAGAAGCTGGATATTCTAAAACCTATTAAAAATAAATATATATATATATTATAAGATTGTTCTATATGTGTTTTAAAAAATGCACTGTATATAAAAAATAGTTTGCTGCATGTTAAAAATGTTCGTTGTGTAATTAAAAACCTCGCATCTTAAAATGTTCAATGCATACTAAAAACATCCATATTATATTTAAAAAATGTTAGTGTGTATTTGAATAATATTTACTATATACAAAACAAAAGTGCAGAAGTGCAGTGTTGATTTAACAAATGTCGACCGTATATTAAAAACTAGAACAAAAGGTACAAAAAAATGAAAAATGAAAAAAAATGTGATCCACATTGGAGGTCGGCAAAGATGCATATCAGTGCTGCAGCCGCGTCGAACTCGTGTAGGGAGTGGTTCATCATTTTTTTTCCTTTGACGGTTGTTGTGGTGGTGCGAGAGGCAGGTGACAGACGTCCTGTCAAGCTCAAATGATTCTTCGGTCTTGTTTATAATTTTACTTCTTAGTTGGTGTTCCTTTATGCAAAGGCTAACTTTCTACTCTCTTTTTCCAATCTATGTTCCTTATGATGTACTCTTTTCGTCTTTAAATACAAGACCTTTTAGATATTTCAATATGAATTACATACGAAGCAAAATGAGCTCACTCTAAAATATGTCTATATACATCTGTATGTAGAGGAAATTGCTTCTTGAGGCCGAGTTTCATGAAGGCCTCTAAATCCAAATTCAAAATTCTGGATTTTTCTTTACATTTCAAAAAAGAATGAAGAAAAAAATACAGAGATAGATGAATGCATAGTGCGCAATGTGTAAATATTTAGGGGAAAATATGTTGAAACGAGGGATGTGCTGAAAAGACAAATCTGAAGCTTTTTAACACGTGATACTATTCATCCTTCTGGACAATCAATTTGTTTTTTTTATACATATCGCATTTCAACATATTTCATCCAGAAATTTTACACATATACCCTTCACGTCATTGTTTACTTGTATATAAAAAATAGTTTTTTTAACCAAATTGTTTGAATTTTTTATAAAACAGCCTCCATGAAGGCCGAGAACCAAAACGCCATTCTTCATATGCAGTTCATATTAAAATCTTTAAAAAGACTTATATTTAAATACCAATGGAGTAAATGAGACATGTATTACTACTGGAAAAAAATCCGTTTAGCACAGCATGCACGAGCCGTAGGAGTTCGTTGGCCCATGACTTCACGCAGGAGTATGTAGACGGGTAAGTTGACCAGAAACATGTCATTGACCAACGGTGGGCACTGGGCAATGCCTGCTGGCGCACAGGATCCTTGGTCCGCCTGCATGCTGTCCATTAATGAATGAGCCTCCCCTGATCGATAGTACTGCATCGAGCCACACGTTCCTCTGATTCGGTGACTCCCAGCCCATAGCCAGATCTGCAGCGAGCAGCCCTTGTGGTAGCCAGCAGGGCGTGGCCACTGACCCGTATCCACTCCATCGCTGGATATACACACATGTTGAATTATTATTGTTCAAGCAGACATATTGCTGGGTCTACTGGTTAGTGGTTACCCAACTTCCATTCTCATGACCCAACTTATTCAATCACTTTTTCCTATTGCTACAAATCGACAACAAAAAACATCCCTCGGAATTCCTGTTCGATAGGAAAAAATAGCTCTTCAACCAGAAATAGCAAGCAACATGTTTTTCTTCTCTCTTCCGGGCACACACCCTATCGGGTGACGCCACTGACAAACACCCTAAAGGGGAACACAACACTTCCTATAACAGAAAAAGCAATATCTGAAATCTTTAAGCAACTAAAAAAGACGTATACCAAAAGATATGTGTTGAAAAGGGATGGTCAATAACAAGATGAACCCAATGCCTAATCTTCCTAATAGTATTCCTTAACTCTTGAATTGATACACTTGTTCATGGCGAAATATATGTTTAATTGTACATATAAAATATATGTTTAATTGTAATATTTATATTTGAGTTATTGTTACACTGAAATATTTATCTTTAAATTATTGATGCATTATTTTTTTGCGGGTAATTATTGATGCATTATGATACTTATCAATGATTATTTTCAATATTCAAAGAAAAATGAAACAGATAAAGAAAGACAGATAGTAGGAGATATATGAGGTATAACGTCACAGGCCGGCGCCCACGTGACTATCCGTGAACATGTTTAGGGGTCTTCATTTGATGTCTGCCTTGGAGATGCCCTTATTTGGTGTGTGGATGCTCGAACACAGTACAGTTCCTTCACATCGAATGCTAAGGGCGACTCCAACGCCGAAATGGACCGCACCAAAAGTTTGCGAACATATTTGGGTGTCCGCGGACATCAAGTGGTCATCCAACCGTAGTCAGCAAATGTATGGTCCAAACGGACTGCTCCACAAACACAGATAAAATTGAAGCGAAACCGATAAAAGTTAAACAAAGTTTGACATATTAAAATCAAACCAATGAAATATAAACGAGTTCAACCTGAATTTAAACTAATCCTTACTAAAACTAGGCAAGGTACTCCCTCCGTTTCTTTTTAGTCTGCATATAAGATTTGGTCAAAGTCAAACTTTGTAAAGTGTGACTAAATTTATAGAAAAAAATGTCAACATCTACAATGCAAATGTTATATGTTATGAAAATTATTTTCATCATGCATCTAATAATATTGATTTCTTAGTGTGAACGTTGATATCTTTTCCTACATCCAATTATCTCCACTACGTCTGTCGGCTAGGGTTTCTCTCCTCTTAGGCGATCCGATCGCCTCTGAGTTTTGCCCGTACACATCCCCCCGATCGCCCCCGAGATACATCCGCCCTCGCCAACCCCTGTCATGCCCGCGACGAAGCAGGAACCGGTGATGGCGTCTCTCTCCGACGCTCACTCCGCTACGGGCGGCGGCGCCGCCGCCGCGGCTGCACGATTGGATCTGGGTGACTTCCTCGATCAACTGGATCTGAACGATGATGACTTTGCTGATGTGGAGGTCGATGATGATGACCCTGTGATTCAAGAAAGCGTTCGCTGGCTTGCCCTAGCTAGGGTTCATACGAGCAGAAGTTTCAACCCGTCGGCCTTTTACAAGGATATGAGGGTTTCATGGAACCCGACGCAGAGTGTGAGATTTCGGCCAGTTGGCCCTAATCGCTTTGTTGTCTAAACATCCTGCTTGGGGGACTGGGAACGTATCATGATGCAAGGACCTTGGCTGTTCCGTAATATGGCTATGCTTTTGTGCCCGTACGACGGCTTCAGTAAAGCTAAGGAGGTGGAGTTCTTTCATATTCCAATTTGGCTGCAAATTCACAAGCTACCAGACCCATACTGTAAGCAAAATATTGTGGAGAAGTTGTTGAAAGATGCATGAGAGATTTTGGAGATGCGTTTGAACAGGAACACCCGAGGTGATTATGTTAGGGTTAGGGTGAAACACGATATCCGACAGGCCCTCACAAAGTATGTCAGTATTGTTCAGGCAAAGGAGCGCCAGGTATACCTGGTTCGCTATGAAAAACTTGCTAGGTTTTGTAAGTTTTGTGGCCTTATTGGTCATGAACACAAAGAATGTGGCCTAGGTATCCACGATGAGAAGTCGCTCAAGTTTGGGGATTGGATCTATGCAGATGCGCCTAACAAGCCACCGCCGGAAGGTAGATCCACTAAGGCAACGGGCAATGAGTCCAAACAGGCCGAAACACGTAAGGAAGATAGGTCTGATACAGAACGTGCACAAAATGATCTTGAGATCATGGATACGGCTTCAAGCCTGGTGAAAGGATCGATATGGTTGACTAGAGGGGGGTGAATAGGCAACTAACAATTTTTAGCTTTTCTTAACCAAATTAAACTTAGCAACAAAGTAAGTTGTCTAGATATGCAACTAGGTGGACAATTTATAGGAAGCAACAATAACAACCACACAAGCAAGCAAGCAAAGGTATACAAAGAAAGCTTGCACAAGTAAAGGAAAGAAATAACCACAAGTGGAGCTGGTGAAGACGAGGATGTGTTACCGAAGTTCCTTCCCTTTGAGAGGAAGTACGTCGCCGTTGGAGCGGTGTGGAGGCACAATGCTCCCCTAGAAGCCACTAGGGCCACCGTATTCTCCTCACGCCTCACACAATGCGAGGTGCCGTGATTCCACTAGTGGTGCCCTTGAAGGCGGTGACCGAAACTTTACAAACAAGGTTGGGGCAATCTCCACAACCGAATTGGAGGCTCCCAACGACACCACGAAGCTTCACCACAATGGAATATGGCTCCGAGGTGACCTCAACCGTCTAGGGTGCTCAAACACCCAAGAGTAACAAGATCTGCAAGGGATTAGTGGGGGTAATGAAATTTATCTTGGTGGAAGTGTAGATCGATGCCTTCTCAAGCAATCCCTAGGAAATCAACAAGTTTGATTGGCTAGGGAGAGAGATCGGGCAGAAATGGAGCTTTGAGCAACAATGGAGCTTGGGGAGGAAGAGGTAAGTCTCCTTGGGGAAGAAGACTCCCTATATATAGTGGGAGGGCAAATCCAACCGTTATCCCTCAATTCTGCCCGTAGAGCACGGTACTATCGCACTTAACGTGCGGTACTACCGCATGGCCCAGCGGTACTACCGCACAGGGTGCGGTACTACCGCTGGCGCGGTACGAGCCAGAACTAGCCCCTGTTGCATTAAAACACGGGGCGTTAGTACTACCGCACGTCACGGTCAGACTGGCTGAGGAGGAGTGCGGACTAAATAAAATACGTCCGCAGCTACTTCCGCAGAGTTACAGTCGTTGCAAAAAACCGACACGGTACTACCGCTTGCACGAAGCGGTACTACCGCATAGGACGCGGAAGTAAAAAATTACTTCCGCGCCTACTACCGTACTAGTTACGACGCTGGGGCCGGTCACATGGTACTACCATGTCCATGGTACGGTACTACCGCATGGTGCGGTACTACCGCCTTCTTTGAGCGATACTACCGCATGCCAAGCAGTGGTAGTAGTGGATGCCATTGTTTTTGAACGACAAGTAAAAACAGCCGGAGCTCCAGAGAAGCGAAGGAAAGGTGGTGCGATTTAATGGATGTGTACGTGTTGATTCCACCCAAACCTTTCCGAAGCGGACCCCCTCTTAATAGTATGGCTTTTCTATGATTCAATTCCACCGAAAAGACCCAAAAGGAAACACCGTCTTCCATAGGTTCCGAGGGGCACTTAATCGTCTTGTGCCTAGGTGTGATATATCTGAAAAGCTTAGTGCACACGATTAGTCCGCAAAAGCATTGTCATCAATCACGAAAACTACTTAGGGAGAAATATGACCTTACAATCTCACCCTTTTTGGTGGATTGATGACAATACGGGATTTGCACAAAGATATGTATAACAGAATAGTAAGCAAACCCAGCATCATTATAGAATATAGGTAAGCTCCCCCTAGATGTGTGCATACATAAGAAGATGCTTTGGACTGCACATCACACATACTAGGATCAACGTTCCCCCTATATTTTATAAACAACATACTCCTTGCAACAAAGAATAAGACTCTACGCATGGATGTAAGGAGGATAACGTGAGCACATATTAACAGGGCAAGTGAAGCAAACGCTCACAACCTAGCAGATAGCATAGACATAGTAACGAGATAAGGAGTAGAGTGCATATGTCTCACACCATATGAAAGGTCTCACACACACGACACAAACCAACAAAAGCAGAAAAGGTTCAACCAACAAAAAGCAAATAAAACTATGTCTCACACCATATGAAAGGTCTCACACACACGACACAAACCAACGAAAGCAGATAAGGTTCGACCAACGAAAAGCAAATAAAACACGGCACACGACACGCAAATCCTACACTCTCTCCCCCTTTGGCATCGAGACACCACAAAGGGAAAGAGGACACCTAAGACATAGGTGGTAGCTCAGGAGAAAGAGATCAGTCATCACATGCTCCGTCAGACTCCTGCTGCTCCTCCTCGGAATCAGACCACTTGAAACCCTGCTTGGCACTCCACTCAGCCTCTGGAGTAATGATCTCCTCTAACCCATTAGACACATCCTCACCAAAGATCCTCATTATCTTCTTGTCGCACTGGCGAGCCTGCTTCTGAGTCACATGAGCCTTGTATTGCCTCTTTGCCTGCATACAAAATAGAGCCTTCATCTTGCTCTTCAGCTTTTTAGCCCACGAGGGTTTAGACGAGGGGGGAGCATACCCTCCAGATCTGTCCTCATCTGCTGCCTCCTCCTTAACTTGCTCCTCATCCTCATCCATCTTGGCTGCAGCAGCCTCTGCACGGGTAGTGGTGTTAGCCCATCGACTCTTGATGCGAAGTCTGGTAGGCTCATGACGAATCCAGTGAGGGGCCTCAAACTCTTCATCAGGATATAGCTTCTTCCAAGTCTTGGAGATCAGCAAAAACAGATATGGACCGTAGATAGGCACTTTGCGGGTGAATATTGCAAAGCGGAGCTCACACCACATGACATGTGAGATATGAAGTGGTTGAGTCTGAGCACTGCGGGCCTCCTCACACATAAGCATCATGTCCACGAGGTATGAATGCACCTTGTCCTTGTCCCCAATGCGAGGAAACAATGAGTTGCGGAAGATCCTATGCATAATATCCAGAAAGGGGTTCATCACCCAAGTCTTCTTGCCACTTGCGAGCGTCTTCTCCACATAGAAAGGCAGCAACCGATCCTTGTTGGCTGATTCTTCATTGGCATGAGGGCGAGCTCCAACAGGAGTGTGGAGCCCCTCATCAGCAACCTGAAGCAGATCCATAAAGTCCTTCCATGTAGCAGTCATCTTATGTCCATTGGTCATCCAAGTCATGTTGCGTTCCTCCTTAGGATGGAAGTGAACCGAAGCATAGAACTGTGCCACAATTTCTGGGTCAAAGTCCATATGAAATGACATGGTATGCTCAATGCCAAACTGCTCCACAAGATCTAGAGCCTTAGCAAAATAGGCCCGGTGCTCCTCCTTCCTCATGTGATTCATGTCAATCCAATGTGCATCCACATATAAGTTGTGTTTGCTCTTGAGTACTTCTGTGCAGATACGATGCTGCTGCTTGGTCCAAAACAATTCATCTCCATGGAACTGTGCCCGGGGATCTGCATAAGGATTGATCTTCCTCCTAGCAATGAACTCATGTGATGGTATCTCGTCCATGCTCATAGTTGGTTACTTGTTCTTGGTGGTAGTGGTCTTGGTTCTGCATTGGGGGCATTGGAGCCCTCAGGAACATCACTTTGGGTGCGCAGACGCTTTGACCCTGTGTCACGGCTGGGATTCGAGCAACGGACATTGGAACCAGAGCCACCACCTATGACACAAACACAAGAGCACGAAAGAGAGACAAAGAGAATCAATGCAAAAGCCACAACAAAGCATAAGAAACATGTAGAAAAGATAATATGTACGAGCTACGAAGAAGGTGTGGACCAAATGGTAGTACTGTTCGAAGCCGCGGAAGTAAAGTTTTAGTGCCACCAAGGGGGCGGTAGTACCGCACCAAAGTGTTACGGTAGTACCGCAGCAGGCGCGGTACTAAAAATTTACTTCCGCGTCCATTACAGTAGTATCGTGCTGTAGGAGCGGTAGTACCGTGACGCGTGAGAGCGGCAGTACCGCTGTTAGCCAGCGGTAGTACCGCTCGGGGTCAGATCCGAAAGCTGATCTAGGCAATGAACGCGTAGGACGGGCGAACAGCACTACGACTGATCACAACTTCTTTGTAGCAACATACTTACTAGCATTTCTACTGCACTACAACTCTCCTACACCCTAATCTTCCATGGATAAGGTCAACAATAACACAAGAAAAACATGCATCTCCCCAAAACCTAGAGATAACACAAGGGCAAAAAGAAGAAGGGATTTTGGGGAGAAACCTTCATCCATGGCAAGAGGTTGAGGTGGGGAACAATCCCACCGGTCGGAATGCGAGGAGAGTGGCTGGGGACGGAGATCCGGTGAGGTCCTTCGGCGCCGTTCGAGAGAGAGAGAGAGAGAGAGAGAGAGAGAGAGAGAGAGAGAGAGGCGACGTGGGGGAGATGAGATGAAAGGGTATGGGGGAGTTAAAACTCCCCCTGCCCGCTTATAACCCCCAGTCATTCAAACCACTGCGGTAGTACCGCGGTCATTGCGGTAGTACCGCCCGGGCGGAAGTACCACATGCAGGGCGGTAGTACCGCTCTCCAGCGGCAGTAAAAAATTAGTGTCGTGCTGGTTGTGGTAGTACCGGAATTCTCTCGTGCGGTAGTACCGTGAGTATTCACGGTAGTACCGCTCCCCCAAGAAAGTGCAAGTTTCGACAGGAAGGCTTAAGCAAAGCAACTGCGGGCAAGAGCGCACACACACGACAAACAGAAAGAAAGACAACAGACAGCTGGAACAACACACGAGACACTCCTCCTTGAAGGAGGTCGGTGGCCGAAGCCACCTATGTTTGAGTTATTTGGTATGGCACCGCGAAGAATTATCATTGGGCCCATGACCAACACTCGTCTTGAAGCACTCATACCATCTAACATGGGAAACAATAAAGACTTGATCGATTTATGCATAATGGGGGGAGGAAGAGTTCATTGAGAGAACAACACTGCCCCTATGTCCATGCCTACACCTAGGCAAGATAATCATGTGAGTGGGAGGAGTGTGTGCAAGGTTTCAAACCACATTGCTCAAATCTATGATATTTAGCTCATGCCTTAACTCATGAAATCTTGCTTCATCCAATGGCTTCGTGAAGATATCTGCAAGGTTATCATGAGTGTTGACATAGTGAAGCTCTATTTCTCCTCGCCGAATATGATCCCGGATGAAGTGATACCGAATCTCAATATGCTTCGTCTTGAAGTGTTGCACTGGGTTGAGAGAAATCTTTATGGCACTTTCATTGTCACACCAAAGAGGCACTTTGTCACAAGTGACACCGTAATCCTTTAAAGTTTGCCTCATCCATAGAAGTTGAGCACAACAACTGCCAGCTGCCACATACTCCGCTTCGGTGGACGAGAGAGACACACAACTTTGCCTCTTGGAAGACCAACTTACGAGAGAGCAACCAAGGAATTGGCACCCTCCGGAAGTGGACTTCCTATCCACTTTGTCTCCCGCCCAATCCGAATCAGAGAAACCTACAAGGTTGAAGTTTGCTCCTCTTGGGTACCATAAGCCGAAGTTTGGGGTATGAGCCAAATATCAAAGATTCGCTTGACTGCCACAAAGTGACTTTCCTTAGGTGAGGCTTGAAACCATGCACAGATTCCCACACTAGACGTAATATCCGGTCTAGATGCACAAAGGTAAAGCAAGGAACCAATCATAGAACGATATACCTTTTGATCCACCGCTTTACCATTGGGATCAATGTCAAGTTGGCACTTGGTTGGCATTGGGGTAGTAGCCTGCTTGACATCACTTAGATTAAACCTCTTGAGCATGTCTTGAGTGTACTTGTCTTGTTTGATGAAGATTCCTTCTCTTCTTTGCTTAATCTCAAATCCAAGGAAGTACTTCAACTCTCCCATCATGGACATCTCAAAATGTGTGGTCATGAGTGCGGCAAACTCATCATTGAAAGCTTTGTTAGATGAACCAAAGATAATATCATCAACATATAGTTGGCAGACAAACAACTCCCCTTTGACCTTCTTAGTAAAAAGAGTGGGGTCGATTTTCCCAATTTCAAACCCACGATCTTGCAACAACTCGGTAAGATGCTCATACCACGCACGTGGGGCTTGTTTAAGGCCATAGAGTGCCTTATCGAGTTGATACACGTGATTGGGGAACTTATGATCCTCAAACCTCGGGGGTTGTTTGACATATACCAACTCATTAATAGGACCATTAAGAAACGCACTTTTCACATCCATTTGTTGCAATTTAAAGTTATGATGAGAAGCATAGGCAAGCAACAAACGAATAGATTCAAGGCGAGCAACGGGGGCAAAGGTTTCATCGTAGTCGATACCCTCGACTTGGGAGTAGCCTTGAGCCACCAAACACGCCTTGTTGCGAATGACAATGCCATGAGCATCCTGCTTGTTCTTAAAGATCCACTTGGTTCCAATGACATTATGGTTCTCCTTTTGCCTTGGCACCAGACGCCACACTTTGTTGCGCTCGAAGTTATGGAGTTCTTCATGCATGGCATTGAGCCAATCAGGGTCTTCGAGCGCCTCATAGACCTTTTGAGGTTCAACACAAGAGACAAAAGCTTGATCAGCACAATAGTTTGCTAATTGTCTACGAGTGCTTACCCCCTTTGTGATGCTTCCAAGAAAATTTTCCATGTGATGTTCTCTAGAAGCAAGCCTGGAAGCAACTTTAGCAGCACGACGCTCCAATTGCTCTTCAAGTGATAATTGAGGAGCACTGAGTTGATCATCTTGAGCGATGTCAAGAGCTTGATCTTGATCTTGAGCTTCCTCTTGATCTTAATCTTGCTCAGAAGAGAGAACTTGGCCTTGTGGATCATTTGGTGGCTCACCACCATCTTGTGATTGATCTTGCACTTGGCCTTGTTCGTCCAGTTGAGGGCCTTCCTTTTGTTCTTCGGAAGCGTGTGGGTCTTGGGTTGATGATGGTTACACTTGTGTGGAGCATTATCCTTCTCCTTCGGCCACAAGGGGTTCCTCAATGGGTAGGATATAGCCAACACCCATTCTTCTTATGGCTTGAGGAGGAATTTCATCACCTACATCACAAGTACCACTTTGCTCCACTTGGGAGCCGTTATTCTCATCAAACTCTACGTTACACGTCTCCTCAATGAGTCCATTGGACTTGTTGAGGACACGGTAAGCATGAGAGTTCCTAGCATAACCAACAAATATGCCCTTATGAGCTCTAGACTCAAATCTGGACAAACGAGCACCTTTCTTGAGGATGAAACACTTACACCTGAACACCCGAAAGTACTTGAGATTGGGCTTGTTACCGGTAAGAATCTCATATGAAGTCTTGTTCAAGCCTTTGCGGAGATAGAGCCGATTGGATGCATGACACGTGGTGTTGATGGCTTCGGCCCAAAAGTTGCATGGAGGCTTGAATTCTGCCATCATGGTCCTTGCCGCGTCCATCAATGTCCGGTTCTTTCTCTCCGCTACACCATTTTGTTGAGGGGTATAAGGTGCGGCGTATTGATGTTTGATCCCCTCATCACTAAGAAACTCATCCAAGGTGCAGTTCTTGAACTTGGTGCTGTTGTCACTTCGGATCATCAAGATCTTTGCCTCATGTTGACGTTGAGCTTCATTTGCAAAGTTGATGACGGTTTGTTGGGTCTCACTCTTCTTCTTGAATAAATATACCCATGTGTATCTTGAATAATCATCTACAATCACCAAGCAATACTTTCTGCCCCCAAGACTATCAAAGGATGGAGGCCCAAAGAGATCCATGTGAAGGAGCTCTAACGGTCTTTTTGAGTAGATGATAGTCGTGGGAGGGTGAGCCGTCTCATGTAACTTTCCTTCAATACAAGCACTTCAAGCACGATCCTTGGCAAAGCTAACATTTGTTAGTCCACGGACATGGTCCCCCTTGAGAAGACTTTGCAAAGATCTCATATTGACATGGGCTAATCGGCGATGCCAAAGCCATCCCACATCAACTTTAGCCATTAGGCATGTCGCGGTCTTAGTGGGTTGCTCCGAGAAGTTAACCACATAGAGACCGTTCTCGACATGTCCAACATAGGCTACTTTAAGAGTCTTGCTCCACAAGAGGGCCACATTATCAATATCAAAGAATGTGGCAAAGCCCATGAGTGCAAGTTGACGAACAGAAAGTAAGTTGTATGCAAGGGACTCAACAAGCATGACTTTCTCGATCGTGAGATCATGAGAAACAACAACCTTGCCAAGCCCCAATACCTTAGAAGATGAAGCATCACCCCATTCGACATTGGTGGCCATGGATGAACCTTGATGCACGTCCACCACCAAGCCTTTGCTTCCAGTCATATGATTTGTGGCTCCACTATCGAGCAACCATGATCCCCCACCGGAAGCAAACTCCTACACGAGATCAATGCTTGGATTTAGGTACCCATTTGGTAATGGGTCCTTTGAGGTTAGTAACAAGGGTATTAGGAACCCAAATAGACCATTCAATGTACTCATAAGAAGAACCAACAAGTTTAGCAAAAACATGACCATCGCTAGCACGACATAAAACATATGAAGGATTAAAGTCGCCGGCTATGTTTGATGGCATGGCGGGGTTTTTGTTGACTCCACCACTTTTCCCATTGTTCTTCTTATTAGAAGCACCCTCTCCCTCTCTCACAAAGGTTTGTTTGAGAGGAGGAGGTTGCTTGCTCTTGTCGTTCTTCTTCTTCTTAGGCTTGGGAGCAAACCCAATTCCTTCCTTTGCCACAACTTCCTTTTGATTGCTCAAAAGATCGTTGAGGTTCTTCTAACCTTGTATACATGACACAAGGCCTTTCTCAAGCTGCTTCTTGAACTTGGCATTCTCTTCAACAAGATGCACATGCTCGCAACATGGGTTAGTAGCATTTGCATTATCAATCAACACCATGCGAGGAAAGATAGCTTTCTCCTTGGTTAGCAAAACTTGAAGTTGATCATGAGACTCCTTGAGAGAAGTATGTACACCTTTCAAGACCTAGTGAGCCTTGTCAATCGTAACAAACACCTCCTTGAGTCTAGCATGGTCAACCACAAGCTTTGCCTTCTCGGAATTAATCACACGAGAGACAACTAAAGCATGATCAAGATCTTTCCTTAATTTAGCATGATCATCGTTGTGTAACTCCTCCAGAGCCAAACGAAGACCACGCTCTTTGTAGGATCGAAAGTATGTCTAGAGGGGGGGGGGGTGATTAGACTACTTGTAAATATAAAAATTCTGCCTTTGACAAACAACAGTTTTAGGTAGTTTCACAATTAAGATCAAGTCAAGTATCACCCTACACATGCAATTCTAGAGTATAAGCAGCGGAAAGTAAATTGCACATGTAGTAAAGAGAGGTGGAGAAGATCAAACGCAATTTGGAGACGCAATGATTTTTCCCGTGGTTCCGATAGGTAGTGCTATCGTACATCCACGTTGATGGAGACTTCAACCCGCGGAGGGTAACGGCTGCGCGAGTCCACGGAGGGCTCCACCCACGAAGGGTCCACGAAGAAGCAACCTTCTCTATTCCATCATGGCCTACGCCCACGGAGGGCTAGCCTTACTCGGGGTAGATCTTCACGAAGTAGGCGATCTCCTTGCCCTTACAAACTTCTTGGTTCAACTCCACATCTCGATGACGGAGGCTCCCAAGCGACACCTAACCAATCTAGGAGGCACCACCCTCCAAAAGGTAATAGATATTGTAGATGATGATGAACTCCTTGCTCTTGTGCTTCAAATGATAATCTCCCCAACACTCAACTCTCCTCACTGATATGGCTGTGGTGGAAGAAAGGATTGAGTGGAAAGCAACTTGGGAAGGTTAGAAATCAAGTCTCATATGGTAGGAATGGAGCAACTTGATCTCAACACAAGGGTAGGTAGTTCTCTTCTCAGAAAGTGTAAGGTAGGAGTGGTAGTTCTTTCTGATGGCTCTCTCCACGAATGAAGAGGGGGTGGAGGGGTATATATAGCCTCCACACAAAATCCAACCGTTACACACATAATTGAGCAATCTCGGTGAGACCGAAGTGGAAACTCGGTCAGACCGAAAGTTCAAATATAGTGAACGTTGGGGTTTTCGGTGGGACCGAAAATACCATCTCGGTTTGTCCGATTTGAGTCAATACAGGAACTTGCCAATTTCGGTGAGACCGAAATCATCAACTCGGTTATTCCGAAATGAGGACAAACGGTTACAGAAGCTTGGCAGCCCGTATTTCGGTGGGACCGATCTCAAACTCGGATTGACCGATATTTCTAGGGTTTGGCTTATGGCTGAGGTGGTTCACCTCGGTGGGACTGAGTTTGGAAAATCGGTTTGTCCGAGATTACTTATGAGTGTGTAGTAGTGAAAGTTGCTGATAGTTGAAGGAGATATATCACTAAGCACTTGAGCAACCAGATCATCAACACAACCTCATCCCCTTTTAATAGTATTGGCTTTTCCTATGGACTCAATGTGATCTTGGATCACTAAACCAAAAATGGAGTCTTGAGCTTTTGCCAATGCTTGCCTTAGCATTTTGAGGGGTCCACTTCTTCAATCATTGCCATACCCATATCACTGAACTTCTCTGAAATGATTCTCAAGTAACTATTAGTTCAATGATATATATGTTGTTATTAATTGCCAAAACCACCCGGGGATTAGTTGCACTTTCAATCTCCCCCTTTTTGGTAATTGATGACAACATATAGATCAAAGCTTCGACAAAGGATATAATCAATGAATAATATCGTCGCTTTGAGAAGTATGTGATAAACAAGAGCTCCCCCTAAATTTGTGCATTATTTAAAATTTGCGTTTGAATGCAAATGCACAATCGATTAGGATCATGGGTTACTCTTCCATGTCACATACATCTTGGTGGAGCGCACAAAATGATAAGAATGAATAACATGCACCCAATCACCAAGACATGAGTAAATAGTCATACAAGATAGGAATAGCATATGATAAGCATTAAGCACACATTAAAGCATAGTATGACCAAGCACTCATTAAGGTAGCATCAAACGTAGTATCAAGCACACTGAAAGTTTCGAAAACCAAAAGAACCAAATGTATCTCAAAGAAACCGCAAAAGAACGAAAGAGCACTCTCTCTCTCGAAGCCCTATGACCTATACAATTTCTCCCCCTTTGGCAACAAGTTACCAAAAAGTTCGAAAAAGCATAGAGCTAAACGTCACTGTGGGCTCTGCTGGCGGCTCCCGTCTGGATAGATGTTGGAGTAGATATGACGGCATCGGCGAAGACTTCAGCTGATGTCTGCGCTGGAGGAGTGGAAACTGGAGCTGTGGCTGGAGTGACTGCTGGAGCTGTAGGAGGTGCTGAAGTGGTAGTCCTGGAGTCAGTCACTGGGATAGCAGCTGATCGGGATCCTCTGGGAACCGGAGCAGTCTGGCGATGAGAGTCCTGGACTAGGTCATCCTGCATGAGCTCTGCCCTGTCCTGCCTTGCTTCCTCCATGTCTGCCTCAAGCTTGTTGACAGTCACCTGAAGTTCAGTCAGCTTCACGTCCAGAGCGTGAACCTTCTCGTCAACAATCCTTTCCAAGCTTTCCTGAGATTGTTCAATGCTGGCCAGGCGTTGTTCAATCCTTTGGGTAGCTTCAAGAATCTGCTCTCCCAAGCTCTTTGGTTTAGCTGCTGCTGCTGCTGCCTCTTTATCAGCTTTGGCTTTCCTAGCAGCTTCAATCTTGGCTTGACCTTCAACCGAAGTTGGATCCTCCTCGTCCATCACAACAACATTATCTTCATGCTCTGGCTGCAGTGGTAAGTGCTTCCTATCCAACAGGAATTTGCCCGTGCCAAACTTGGCATTTATAAGCATCTGAATCTACGGGGCAAATCCACACGACCTCTTCTGGTCAGCTGCAGTCCTCTTAATGGTCTCTACCATTAAGTCCATCACCTTGAAAGGTGCCTTCTCATCAAGTATGTGCAGCATGTTGATAGAATACCCTCTGATCATGCGATGATCTCCAGACTTGGGCATCAAGGTATGCCTCAGAATAGTGTTAGTGGTAGGTAGATCTGCCTGGAGATAGTACACTGAGCCAAGCTTCCACACTTCCAAATCTGCTGCGGGGATCTCCTTGTACATGTTCTTCATGGAATCATGGTTCTTCTTAGGAATCCCATAGACATCAATGTCGTCCTCTCTTTGCACTGGAGCATTCAGAAGTTCTGCCCATTCTTCAACAGACGAAGAAAACCTTTGACCTTCAGTCATCCAGGTGATCTTCCCATCAGGATAGAAGTGGGCTGTGGCATAGAACTGCATAATCATCTCATCGTTCCAATCTGTCAGTTTCTGACCCACGAACTCATCAACTCCACATGCAGTGAAGCTTTCATGCACATGGGGAAAGAAGTCTCGGTGCTCTTCACTGTCAATGTACTTCCAGTCAACGTATCTGGTATCTGCAACTATAGGCTTCTTGTCCATTAGCACAGTCTCATAGAAGTACTGCTGCTCTCTGGTGTGAAATCTGGGGTCCACAGCAGTCCTTCTCCTCACGGCATATGGATCAGCTTGTCTCCATAGCCTGAGACCTCTATCTTTCCTTGCCTTCATATCCTCGGCTTGAGGATGAGCATCATTGTGAAGTGGCAGTTTAGGACGGAGTTTCAGCAACACATGTTCTTCTTCATCAGAATCAGCTGGTGGCACATCACCTTTGTTCTTCTCAGAGGCTGGAATGTTCCTGGTAGTCCTCTTGGGCTTGGCAGTAGGCTTTGCTGGAGCTGCCTTAGCTTGAGCAGGCTTCTTGGGCTTTGAAGTGGCTCCAGCCCTAATTGCATCACCCATGAGTTTCTGCTTCTGAGGAGCAGGCTGGGGTGCTTCTTCTTCTTCTTCCTCAACTGCTGCATCTGCATGAGGTTCAGCATACACTACCCTCTTCCTCTTGGAAGTTTTCTTCACTTTGCTTGAGGCTGGCTCTCCCAAGTTTAGCTTCTTGGCAACAGCTGATTGCTTGACCTTGCTGGTGCCTTTCTTTGACTGCTGCCCTTGTTGCTCTTTGGCAACAACTTTTCTCTTGGGCTTGGAGGAGACCTCTTCCTCAGCTACAAAATCAGAATCTTCATCATCTGAGTTCCTCTCCTTTCTGGTTCTGGTGGCTGCAGGAGGCAAGCCACTAGGTGTACTCCTCTCACCATCATCAATAGGGCTACTAGCCTCAGGACTGGTATCTGCCTCAGGAATCTCTGCAAAAGGTGATTCTGACCTGTTCTGGCTGTCACTGGCATCTGACATGGCTGACAACCTGTGAATAGATAAGGTATAGGCAGAGTAGAAGAGTTATCACAAACTGCAGAGGTTTTTGCAAAAAAAAAATGAGTTCAAATCTTAGTTTTAAGTTTTCACAGAATGCATTTCGGTCAGACCGATTTTTAGTTTCGGTGAATCCGAAGTGTATAACAGAAACTTTCACACCACTTTCGGTTGGACCGAAATGGGTTTCGGTCCTGCCGATAAACTAGGGTTTCACTAAAACTCTACTTCGGTCACACCGATTTGCACAACTCGGTTAGACCGAAAGTGCAGTGCAATGGCCAGAGGCCGAATCGGTCACATCGAGAATTTAAAACCGGTTTCACCGAGATGTGTTCCGTGGAAACCTAAACCTAAGAATTTTACTCGAAACTAGAACCGATCTGGTGTTAAGGAATTTTCAATCGTGGCCAGATGTAGGGCAAACCAATCGTGCAGTGAATCAGATGGGGAGCACGAGAGGGATCGAGACTCACCCTAACTTGGTGGAGTCCCTCTACGGCGGCAACGGCGGCGGAGACCTGCGGCGAGGGCGCACAGGCGACGACGGCGACGATCCGGAGATCAGGGCGACGGCAGCAGGGGACGTGGGAGCGAAAACGTTTGAAGGAATAATCGCGCGCTGCCCTCAGTATTTATATCCCCTTGCTGTCGGTGGGACCGAGTTGAAAAACTCGGTGACACCGAGATGGATAACTGCTATGCAGTTACGCATTTCGGTCATGCCGAGATTTAGAACTCGGTTTCACCGAGATGAAACCTAGATCAGTCTAAGTGTTTCGGTTGGACCGAGTGGGAGAAGTTGGTCTGACCGAAATTTACTTAGAAGGTTTTGGAAGTCAGCCTTAGACGGATCGGTGGCTCTGAGTGCTCCTCACTCGGAGGGTCCGAAAATGACTTGTTCAAAGTTTGTGATATAGGCATGAATAGAATTTGAGACAAGAAAGCATAGATAGCTAGGGGAGGTGCTTAGGCATTCTTGTCCATCCATTTGGCCAGAAAAATCAAAACAACCAAAACAACAAATGGATGTCCTCGAATGGATAAAATCATGCATTCAACATGCTCACACAATAAGATAGCAAATGAAATATGTGTCAAACATGCACAACCAACACTCTAGCTACTAGCACACAATTTGTCGATGACTAGGTCATCTATATATGAGTATTTTGACTTAGGAGCCAAATGAGAACATTTGATCATAGGTCATACTCATCGTTTAAGCACAAGTGGGGTTACCACTTTTACATAAAGCATTGATGTGTTCACATCATTTGGAGATGCTTTAGCTCAATTTTTAGAGCAAAGCTCCCCCTAGATGTGAGAACCCCTTTTAAAGGGTCAAACTAACCTTGGGTTGTCGTAGAAGACTTCATGTAGATGTTGAAGATGTGGATGCTCAATGTTGATGTAGATCATCAAGAGTTGGGAGCTATCCTTTGGATTAGGGCACTTTCAATACCTACATGGGTTAGTCCCACAAGGAACAAACAAGGATATCCATAGACATAGATTGAAGTTCACAATAGATGATGTCCATGAAAGCAATGATTACCTTGTCCCTTGACTTACCAACAAGAGGGTTTGTGACTCCATGAACTAGTGCATGATGTGGAAGTTGATTGCACAAGTTGCCAAAATGAATGTGAGTGAAGTATGTTGGCGGAGTCACCCTCAAGAACCTTCTAGTTCTTCTTCTTCGGGATCCACATCATCTTGATGGGAATCCTTTGGGTTGTAGTTGAGCTTGACGAAGTAGAACTTGACGTGTCCTTGGGAACCCACTTGACCATGGCTTGAGGTGCTTCAATGAATGCATCAATCTCCTCTTGAAGCTTGTCCTTGGCTTTTAGCTTGTGGTCTTGTGGTGGAAGGTCATCTTGAGCTTGTTCCACATTGGAAGAAGTAGGATCATACTTCTCCTTTTGAGAAACAAACTGTGGAGTAGGATATTGACCTTCTTCCCATTCAACACCTTCGGCGTTGAACTTCCGCTCAAAACCAATCCCTTGATTCTTCCGGTGCCTTCCTTGTTTGCGAACAATTTCCTCAAAGTTCTTGCTTCCGGCAAGACTCTTGTAGACACCTTTCTCTATGATTTCCTTCAATAAGCTATTCTCTTGCTCAAGTGTAACTTGGCTTGAAACATTGTTAGTGGAATCAAGAGAACTACTAGAAGTAACAACATTAGATTTAACATGGTTATTGTTACTACTAGAGGAAGAATTTTTCTTATGCTTGTCATGCTTAGTCTTAATAGGTGGCAAGAAATTAGACAAGAGAAGTCGTTTGGCAAGATATGAAGAACTCTTCTTTCGAAGATCGTCATTGATCGCTTTTAGAAACTCATGTTCTTGCTCTAGAGTGAGCTTCTCGAAGCGTAGCTTCTCATGAGATCTTAGGAGCTCTCTATGATCTTCTTGAGTTGTTTCATGAGCTAACTTAAGAGTGTTTAGTTCTTTAGTTAGACGCTCAATCTCCTTCATAGCATTGTCATTCGACTCTTCTCGACTATAAAGACTACTAGCATTTTCATCGTTACTAAGCTCACTAGATTTATCATGCAATAGTTCATCTTCACCAAGCAAGTCATCCTCATCACTATTGAAGTCAATGAATTCAGGGTGTGATACCTTGGGGCCTTTAGCCATGAAGCATCTTCCAATTCCCTCATTTGGTGAATCAAATAAGTCGTAGGAGTTGGAGTTGGAGGATACGAGAGCAAGACCGGCAACACCTTCATCTTGACTGTAGTCGGAGTCGGAGTGATAGCTTCCATCGGATTGATTGTCGGAGTCGGAGCCAGAGACCCATTCACCTACATGAGCTTGATGTCTTCTTCTTGTGTAGCTCCTTGATTACTTGTCTTTCCTCTCTGAATCCTTGCTTCTCCGAGAGGGTCTTCGTTCATAACGATCATCTCTACTCCTTCTCTCTCTCCGAGGTGACTCATCTCTTGATCTTCTTCTTGGACATTCTTCTCTTCTTTTGTGGGGAGCCGTACACTCATTTGAGTAGTGTCCGGGTCTTCCACAATTGTAGCAGTTTCGATCACGGCTAGAAGATCTCTTTTCATCATATGATCTAGACTTTGAGCTTCTTTCTTTGCCTCTATTCTTGTAGAATTTGTTGAAGTTCTTAACCATTAGGCTTATCTCTTCATTGGAAATTAACTTGTCACTTGAGGTTGTGGGAGCATCACTTGTAGCTTTGTAAGCACCACTTGACTTGTTGTGAAGCTCTTCCTTATCCTTAAGTGTCATCTCATGAGCAACAATTCTTCCAATGACTTCAGTTGGCTTGAGAGTCTTGTAGTTTGGCATCATTTGGATCAAAGTGCACACGGTGTCATATTTTCCATCCAAAGCTCTGAGAATCTTCTTAATGATGAATCGGTCGGTCATTTCTTCGCTTCCTAAGCCGGCAATCTCATTTGTGATGAGAGCAAGCCTAGAGTACATTTCAGCGACTCCTTCACCATCCTTCATCTTGAACTTGTCAAGTTAACCTTGAAGAATATCTAGCTTTGATTCCTTCACAGACTCGGTACCTTCGTGCATTTCAACCAAAGTATCCCAAATCTCTTTAGCATTCTCAAGACGGCTGATTTTGTTGAACTCCTCGGGACACAAGGCAAGAGAATGTCACAAGCTTGAGCATTGTTTTGCAACATCCGCAACTCTTCCGGTGTAGCTTCGCGATCCGGAACTTTTCCTTCCTCGAAGAATTCACCTTGCATACCAACACAAATAATGCCCCATGCGGCTGGGTTATGACCAAGAATATGCATTTTCATTTTATGCTTCCAACTAGCAAAATTTGTACCATCAAAGTAAGGACCTCTACGATAATTACCCTCACTATACGCCATACTCTCCTAGGTTGTGAAACCAAGCTTATGGAGTCCAATGCAATGGAAATCAAAACAATGGAGACCAAAGCTCTGATACCACTTGTAGCATCGAAAGTATGTCTAGAGGGGGGGTGATTAGACTACTTGTAAATATAAAAATTCTGCCTTTGACAAACAACAGTTTTAGGTAGTTTCACAATTAAGATCAAGTCAAGTATCACCCTACACATGCAATTCTAGAGTATAAGCAGCGGAAAGTAAATTGCACATGTAGTAAAGAGAGGTGGAGAAGATCAAATGCAATTTGGAGACGCAATGATTTTTCCCGTGGTTCCGATAGGTAGTGCTATCGTACATCCACGTTGATGGAGACTTCAACCCACGGAGGGTAACGGTTGCGCGAGTCCACGGAGGGCTCCACCCACGAAGGGTCCACGAAGAAGCAACCTTGTCTATTCCATCATGGCCTACGCCCACGGAGGGCTAGCCTTACTCGGGGTAGATCTTCACGAAGTAGGCGATCTCCTTGCCCTTACAAACTTCTTGGTTCAACTCCACATCTCGATGACGGAGGCTCCCAAGCGACACCTAACCAATCTAGGAGGCACCACCCTCCAAAAGGTAATAGATGTTGTAGATGATGATGAACTCCTTGCTCTTGTGCTTCAAATGATAATCTCCCCAACACTCAACTCTCCTCACTGATATGGCTGTGGTGGAAGAAAGGATTGAGTGGAAAGCAACTTGGGAAGGTTAGAAATCAAGTTTCATATGGTAGGAATGGAGCAACTTGATCTCAACACAAGGGTAGGTAGTTCTCTTCTCAGAAAGTGTAAGTTAGGAGTGGTAGTTCTTTCTGATGGCTCTCTCCACGAATGAAGAGGGGGTGGAGGGGTATATATAGCCTCCACACAAAATCCAACCGTTACACACATAATTGAGCAATCTCGGTGAACCGAAGTGGAAACTCGGTCAGACCGAAAGTTCAAATATAGTGAACGTTGGGGTTTTCGGTGGGACCGAAAATACCATCTCGGTTTGTCCGATTCGAGTCAATACAGGAACTTGCCAATTTCGGTGAGACCGAAATCATCAACTCGGTTATTCCGAAATGAGGACAAATGGTTACAGAAGCTTGGCAGCCCGTATTTCGGTGAGACCGATCTCAAACTCGGATTGACCGATATTTCTAGGGTTTGGCTTATGGCTGAGGTGGTTCATCTCGGTGGGACTGAGTTTGGAAAATCGGTTTGTCCGAGATTACTTATGAGTGTGTAGTAGTGAAAGTTGCTGATAGTTGAAGGAGATATATCACTAAGCACTTGAGCAACCAGATCATCAACACAACCTCATCCCCTTTTAATAGTATTGGCTTTTCCTATGGACTCAATGTGATCTTGGATCACTAAACCAAAAATGGAGTCTTGAGCTTTTGCCAATGCTTGCCTTAGCATTTTGAGGGGTCCACTTCTTCAGTCATTGCCATACCCATATCACTGAACTTCTCTGAAATGATTCTCAAGTAACTATTAGTTCAATGATATATATGTTGTTATTAATTGCCAAAACCACCCGGGGATTAGTTGCACTTTCACTCTTCCTCAAGAGCATTAGAGAGATCCTATATCTCATCGGCATAGTCTCGACTATGACCTCCCATTTTAGAAATGGTCTCCTCGTGAGCCTCGATCATGTCATTGGCCTCACCGAGTTGTTCCAAGAGAGCAACGGAGTGGTTCTTGGGTTTGCCCTTGAGTTTACTCATAAACAACTCAAATTTATTTTCTTCCTCCTCTGCCCCCTCACTCTCATCAATACAATCCGTCAATGAAGGATTATAGGTGATGGTAGTGTTGATGTTGGGAGTTACCTTGTTGGTGGCCTTAGCCATGAGGCACTGATACGTCTCCAACGTATCTATAATTTTTGATTGTTCCATGCTATTATTTATGATGTTTTGGATGTTTAATGGGCTTTGTCATATACTTTTATATGATTTTTGGGACTAACCTATTAACCCAGAGCCCAGTGCCAGTTTCTGTTTTTCTCCTGTTTTAGGGTTTTACAGAAAAGGAATATCAAACGGAGTCCAATTGACGTGCCAATTTTTGATGATTTTTTCTAGACCAAAAGAAGCCCTCGAAGTAAAAGAATTGGGCCAGGAGAGCCACGGGCTGCCCACGAGGGTGGGGGCGCACTCTGGGCAGGGGCGCGCCCTCCTATCTCATGGACAGCCCAAAAGCCCCCTGACTTGTGCCCTATGCCAAAAAATCCTATAAATACTGAAACCTTCGGAAATTAACCTAGATCAGGAGTTTCGCTGCCGAAAGCCTGTGTATCCACCGAAAACAAATCTAGACCCCGTTCCGGCACCCTGCCGGAGGGGGGAACCCGCACTGGTGGCCATCTTCATCATCCCAGCGCTCTCCGTGACGAGGAGGGAGTAGTCCACCCTCGGGGCTGAAGGTATGTACCAGTAGCTATCTGTTTGATCTCTTTCTCTCTCTCTCTCTCTCTCTCTCTCTCTCTCTCTCTCTCTCTCGTGTTCTTGAGATGGAACGATCTTGATGTATCGCGAGCTTTGCTATTATAGTTGGATCTTATGTTGCTTCTCCCCCTCTACTCTCTTGTAATGGATTGAGTTTTCCCTTTGAAGTTATCTTATCGGATTGAGTCTTTAAGGATTTGAGAACACTTGATGTATGTCTTGCATGTGCTTATCTGTGGTGACAATGGGATATCACGTGATCTACTTGATGTATGTTTTGGTGATCAATTTGCGGGTTCCATGACCTTGGGAATCTATGCATAGGGGGTTGGCACACATTTTCGTCTTGACTCTCCGGTAGAAACTTTGGGGCACTCTTTGAAGTACTTTGTGTTGGTTGAATAGATGAATCTGAGATTGTGTGACGCATATCGTATAATCATGCCCACGGGTACTTGAGGTGACAATGGAGTATCTAGGTGACATTAGGGTTTTGGTTGATTTGTTTCTTAAGGTGTTATTCTAGTACAAACTCTATGATAGATTGAACGTTACTACAGACTCTTGAATAGATCGATCAGAAAGAATAACTTTGAGGTGGTTTCGTACCCTACCATAATCTCTTCGTTTGTTCTACGCTATTAGTTACTTTGGAGTGACTCTTTGTTGCATGTTGAGGGCTAGTAATATGATCCAATTATGTTATCCTTGTTGAGAGAACTTGCACTAGTGAAAGTATGAACCCTAGGCCTTGTCTCCTATCATTGCAACACCGTTTATATTTTTCAGTTTACAAAAACCTATATCTACCATCCATATTGCACTTGTATCACCATCTCTTCGCCGAACTAGTGCACCTATACAATTTACCATTGTATTGGGTGTGTTGGGGACACAAGACACTCTTTGTTATTTGGTTGCAGGGTTGCTTGAGAGAGACCATCTTCATCCTACGCCTCCCACGGATTGATAAATCTTAGGTCATCCACTTGAGGGAAATTTGCTACTGTCCTACAAACCTCTGCACTTGGAGGCCCAACAACGTCTACAAGGAGAAGGTTGCGTAGTAGACATCAGGCACTTGGCGGTGATGTTCTCATTTGGTGAGTCAAAGAGAGATGAACGTGGAGTAGTTGCAATAGCAATGGTGGCCATAGTGACCATCTCATCATCTTCATCATCATCATCATCATCCTCAACATATTATTCTTGGGCCACCAACCCTTTGGGAGGGGTCTTCTTGTTGAGGTTGTTCTTGTTGGGATAAGACTTGGCGTGTCCTTTCGGATAAGCTTGCCTCCATTGTCTTCTCTTTTCTCATATGGGCAGTCTACAAGAAAGTGGCTCACATTCCCACAGTTTTATATGATTTTTGGGACTAACCTATTAACCCAGAGCCCAGTGCCAGTTTCTGTTTTCTCCTGTTTTAGGGTTTTACAGAAAAGGAATATCAAACGGAGTCCCATTGACGTGCCAATTTTTGATGATTTTTTCTGGACCAAAAGAAGCCCCCGAAGTAAACGAGTTGGGCCAGAAGAGCCACGGGCTGCCCACGAGGGTGGGGGCGTGCCCTCCTATCTTGTGGATTGCCCAGAAGCCCCCCTGACTTGTGCCCTATGCCAAAAAATCCTATAAATACTGAAACCTTCGGAAATTAACCTAGATCGGGAGTTCCACCACCGAAAGCCTGTGTAGCCACCGAAAACCAATCTAGACCCCGTTCCGGCACCCTGCCGGAGGGGGGAACCCTCATCGGTGGCCATCTTCATCATCCCGGCGCTCTCCATGATGAGGAGGGAGTAGTCCACCCTCGGGGCTGAGGGTATGTACCAGTAGCTATGTGTTTGATCTCTCTCTCTCTCTCTCTCTCGTGTTCTTGAGATGGCACGATCTTGATGTATCGCGAGCTTTGCTATTATAGTTGGATCTTATGATGCTTCTCCCCCTCTACTCTCTTGTAATGGATTGAGTTTTCCCTTTGAAGTTATCTTATCGGATTGAGTCTTTAAGGATTTGAGAACACTTGATGTATGTCTTGCATGTGCTTATCTGTGGTGACAATGGGATATCACGTGATCTACTTGATGTATGTTTTGGTGATCAACTTGCGGGTTTCGTGACCTTGGGAATCTATGCATAGGGGTTGGCACACGTTTTCGTCTTGACTCTCCGGTAGAAACTTTGGGGCACTCTTTGAAGTACTTTGTGTTGGTTGAATAGATGAATATGAGATTGTGTGATGCATATCATATAATCATGCCCACGGATACTTGAGGTGACAATGGAGTATATAGGTTACATTAGGGTTTTGGTTGATTTGTGTCTTAAGGTGTTATTCTAGTACGAACTCTATGATAGATTGAACGTTACTACAGACTCTTGAATAGATTGATCAGAAAGAATAACTTTGAGGTGGTTTCGTACCCTACCATAATCTCTGAAGGAAATATGCCCTAGAGGCAATAATAAAGTTGTTATTTATATTTCCTTATATCATGATAAATGTTTATTATTCATGCTAGAATTGTATTAACCGGAAACTTAGTACATGTGTGGATACATAGACAAAACAGAGTGTCCCTAGTATGCCTCTACTAGACTAGCTGATTGATCAAAGATGGTTATGTTTCCTAACCATAGACATGAGTTGTCATTTGATCAACGGGATCACATCATTAGGAGAATGATGTGATGGACAAGACCCATCCGTTATCTTAGCACTATGATCGTTTAGTTTTACTGCTATTGCTTTCTTCATGACTTATACATGTTCCTATGACTATGAGATTATGCAACTCATGAATACCGTAGGAACACCTTATGTGCTATCAAACGTCACAACGTAACTGGTTGATCATAAAGATGCTCTACAGGTGTCTCCGAAAGTGTTCGTGGTGTTGGCATAGATCAAGACTAGGATTTGTCACTCCGAGTGTCGGAGAGGTATCTCTGGGCCCTCTCAGTAATGCACATCATAATAAGCCTTGTAAGCAAAAGACTAATGAGTTAGTCACGAGATGATGTATTACGGAACGAGTAAAGAGACTTTCCGGTAACGAGATTGAACTAGGTATAGAGATACCGACGATCGAATCTCGGGCAAGTAATATACCAATGACAAAAGGAACAACGTATGTTGTTATGCGGTTTGACCGATAAAGATCTTCGTAGAATATGTAGGAGCCAATATGAGCATCCAAGTTCCGCTATTGGTTATTGACCGGAGATGAGTCTCGGTCATGTCTACATAGTTCTCGAACCCGTAGGGTCCGCACGCTTAACGTTTGATGACGATCGGTATTATGAGTTTATGAGTTTTGATGTACCGTAGGAGTTCGAAGTCCCGTATGAGACCGGGGACATGACGAGGAGGCTCGAAATGGTCAAGACGTAAAGATCGATATATTGGACGACTATATTCGGACATCAGAAAGGTTCCGAGTGATTCAGGTATTTTTCGGAGTATATGGGCCTTATTGGGCCATACGGGAATATAGGAGAAAGGCCAAAAGGAAGGAGGCGCCCCCCCCCCCCTCTGGTCCAAATTGGACAAGGGGTGCAACCCCCTTTTCCTTCTCCCTCTCCATCACTTTCCTTCTCTCCTACTCCGGAAAGAAAAGGGGAATCCTACTAGGACTTGGAAGTCCTAGTAGGACTCCCCACACTTGGCGCGCCCCCTCTAGGGCCGGCCTCTCCCTTGCTCCTTTATATATGGGGGCGAGGGACACCCTAGGACACACAAGTTAAATTGTTTTAGCCATGTGCGGTGCCCCCCTCCACAGATACACACCTCGGTCATACCGTTGCAGTGCTTAGGCGAAGCCCTGCGCCGGTAGATACATCATATCCGTCACCACGCCGTCGTGCTGACGAAACTCTCCCATGAAGCTCAACTGGATCAAGAGCTCGTGGGACGTCATCAAGCTGAACGTGTGCTGAACGCGGAGGTACCATATGTTTGGTGCTTGATCGGTTGGATCGTGAAGAAGTTTGACTACATCAACCGCGTCACTTGACGCTTCCGCTCCCGGTCTACGAGGGTACTAGACACACTCTTCCCCTCGTTGCTATACATCTGGTAGATAGATCTTGCGTGATCGTAGGAAAATTTTAAAATACTACGTTCCCCAACAGTGGCATCATGAGCCAGGTCTATGCGTAGATGATATGCACGAGTAGAACACAATCAGTTGTGGGCGATACTAGTCATACTGCTTACCAGCATGTCATACTTTGCTTCGGCGGTATTGTGAGATGAAGCGGCCCAGACCGACATTACGCGTACGCTTACGCGAGACTGGTTTCACCGTTATGAGCACTCGTTGCTTAAAGGTGACTGGCGGGTGTCTGTCTCTCTCACTTTAGCTGAATCAAGTGTGGCTACGCCCGGTCCTTGTGAAGGTTAAAACAGCACATACTTGACGAAACATCGTTGTGGTTTTGTATGCGTAGGTAAGAACGGTTCTTGCTAAGCCCATAGCAGCCACGTAAAACTTGCAACAACAAAGTAGAGGACGCCTAACTTGTTTTTGCAGGGCATGTTGTGATGTGATATGGTCAAGAAATGATGAGATATACGGTTTTGTATGAGATGATCATGTTTTGTAAAGTTATTGGCAACTGGAAGAAGCCATATGGTTGTCGCTTTATTGTATGAAATGCAATCGCCATGTAATTGCTTTACTTTATCACCAAGCGGTAGCGATAGTCGTAGAAGAAATAGTTGGCGAGACGACAACGATGCTACGATGGAGATCAAGGTGTCGCGCCGGTGACGAAGGTGATCACGACGGTGCTTTGGAGATGGAGATCAAAAGCACAAGATGATGATGGCCATATCATGTCCCATATTTTGATTGCATGTGATGTTTATCTTATTATGCTTCTTATTTTCCTTAGTTCGACGGTAGCATTATAAGATGATCCCTTACTAAATTTAAAGGTATAAGTGTTTTCCCTGAGTATGCACCGTTGCGAAAGTTCGTCGTGCCGAGACACCACGTGATGATCGGGTGTGATAAGCTCTACGTTCAAATACAACGGGTGTAAGCCAGTTTTGCACACGCAGAATACTCGGGTTAAACTTGACAAGCCTAGCATATGCAGATATAGCCTCGGAACACTGGAGACCGAAAGGTCAAGCGTGAATCATATAGTAGATATGATCAACATAAGATGTTCACCATTGAAACTACTCCATCTCACGTGATGATCGGACATGGTTTAGTTGATTTGAATCACGTGATCATTTAGATGACTAGAGGGATGTCTATCTAAGTGGGAGTTCTTAAGTAATATGATTAAATTGAACTTTAATTTATCATGAACTTAGTCCTCGTAGTATTAGCATATCTATGTTGTAGATCAATAGCTCACGATGTTGCTCCCCGTTTATTTTTTATATGTTCCTAGAGAAAACTAAGTTGAAAGATGTTAGTAGCAATGATGTGGAATTGTTCCGTGATCTGAGGATTATCCTCATTGCTGCACAGAGAATTATGTCCTTGATGCACCGCTAGGTGACACACCTATTGCAGGAGCAGATGTAGACGTTATGAACGTTTTGACAAAAGCTCGGTATGATGACTACTTGATAGTTTAAGTGCACCATGCTTTACGGCTTAGAACCGGGACTTCAAAATTGTTTTGAACGCCACGGAGCAAATAAGATGCTCCAAGAGTTGAAATTAGTATTTCATACTCATGCCCGTGTCGAGAGGTATAAGACTTCTGACAGTACTTTGCCTACAAGATGGAGGAGAATAGCTCAACCAGTGAGCATGTGCTCAGATTGTCTGGGTACTACAATTACTTGAATCAAGTGGGAGTTAATCTTCCAGATAAGATAGTAATTGACAAAGTTCTCTAGTCACTATCACCAAGTTAGTAGAACTTCATGATGAACTATAATATGCAAGGGATGATGAAAGGAATTCCCGAGCTCTTCGCGATGCTGAAGTCGGCGAAGGTAGAAATCATGAAAAAGCATCAAGTGTTGATGGTTAACAAGACCACTTGTTTCAAGTAAAGGGCAAAGGGATAGAAGGGGAACTTCAAGAATAATGACAAGCAAGTTGTCACTCCCGTGAAGAAACCCAAAGCTAAAAGTCAAGCCTGAAACTAAGTGCTTCTACTGCAAAGGAAATGGTCACTGGAAGTGGAATTGCCCTAGATACTTGGTGGATAAGAAGGATGGCAAAGTGAACAAAGGTATATTTTGATATACAAATTATTGATGTGTACTTTACTAGTGTTCATAGCAACCCCTGGGTATTTGATACCGGTTCAGTTGCTAAAATTAGTAACTCGAAACAAGAATTGCAGAATGAACAGAGACTAGTTAAAGGTGAAGTGACGATGTGTGTTGGAAGTGGTTCCAAGATTGATATGATCATCATCGCACACTCCCTATACTTTCGGGATTAGTGTAAAACCTAAATAAATGTTATTTGGCATTTGCGTTGAGCATGAATATGATTTGATCATATTTGTTGCAATACGGTTATTCATTTAAAGTCATAGAATAATTGTTATTCTGTTTACATGAATAAAACCTTCGATGGTCATACACCCAATGAAAATAGATTGTTGGATCTCGATCGTGGTGATACACATATTCATAATATTGAAGCCAAAAGATGCAAGGTTAATAATGATAGTGCAACTTATTTGTGGCACTACCGTTTAGGTCATAATGGTGTAAAGCGCATGAAGAAACTCCATAGTGATGGACTTTCGGAATCACTTGATTATGAATCACTTGGTGCTTGCGAACCATGCCTCATGGGCAAGATGACTAAAACTCCGTTCTCCGGAACAATGGAGCGAGCAAAAGATTTGTTGGAGATCATACATACAGATGTATGTGGACCAATGAGTGTTGAAGCTCGCGGCGGGTATCGTTATTTTCTGACCTTCACTGATGAATTGAGCAGATACGGGTATATCTACTTAATGAAGCACAAGTATGAAACATTTGAAAAGTTCAAAGAATTTCAGAGTGAAGTGGAGAATCATTGTAACAAGAAAATAAGAGTTTCTACGATATGATCGTAGAGGTAAAATATTTGAGTTAACGAGTTTGGCCTTCAGTGAAAACAATGTGAAATAGTTTCACTACTCACGCCACCTGGAACACCACAGTGTAATGGTGTGTCCGAACGTCATAACCGTACTTTATTAGATATGGTGCGATCGATGATGTCTCTTACCGATCTACCACTATCGCTTTTGGGGTTATGCATTAGAGATAGCTACATTCACGTTAAATAGGGCACCATCTAAATTCGTGGAGATGACACCGTATGAACTGTGGTTTAACGAGAAACCCAAGCTGTCATTTCTTTAAGTTTGGGACTGCGATGCTTATGTGAAAAAGTTTCAACATGATAAGCTCGAACCCAAATCGGAGAAGTAAATCTTCATAGGATACCCAAAAGAAACAGTTGGGTACACCTTCTATCACAGATCCGAAGGCAAGGTCTTTGTTGCTAAGAGTGGATCCTTTCTAGAGAAGGAGTTTCTCTCAAAAGAAGTGAGTGGGAGGAAAGTAGAACTTGATGAGGTAATTGTACCTTCTCCCAAATTGGAAAGTGGAACATCACAGAAACTAGTTCCAGTGATTCCTACACCAATTAGTGAGGAAGCTAATGATGATGATCATGAAACTTCAGATCAAGTTTCTGCTAAACTTCGTAGATCAACCAGAGTTCGTTCCGCATCAGAGTGGTATGGCAACCTGGTTCTGGAAGTCATGTTACTGGACCATGATGAACCTACGAACTATGAGGAAGCGATGATGAGCCCAGATTCCGCAAAATGGCTTGAGGCCATGAAATCTGAGATGGGATCCATGTATGAGAACAAAGTGTGGACTTTGGTTGACTTGCCCGATGATCGGCAAGCCATCGAAAATAAATGGATCTTCAAGAAGAAGACTGACGCTGACGGTAATGTTACTGTTTACAAAGCTCGACTTGTTGCGAAAGTTTTTCAACAAGTTCAAGGAGTTGACTACGATGAGACTTTCTCACCCGTAGCGATGCTTAAGTCTGTCCGAATCATGTTAGCAATTGCCGCATTTTATGAAATCTGGCAAATGGATAACAAAACTGCATTCTTTAATGGATTTATTAAAGAAGACTTGTATATGATGCAACCAGAAGGTTTTGTCAATCCTAAAGGTGCTAACAAAATGTGCAAGCTCCAGCAATCCATCTATGGACTGATGCAAGCATCTCGGAGTTGGAATATAGGCTTTGATAAGTTGATCAAAGCATATAGATTTATACAGACTTGCGGTGAAGCCTGTATTTACAAGAAGTGAGTGGGAGCACTACAACCTTTCTGATAAGTATATGTGAATGACATATTGTCGACCGGAAATGATGTAGAATTTTCTGGAAAGCATAAAGGAGTGTTTGAAAGGAGTTTTTCAAAGAAAGACCTTGGTGAAGCTGCTTACATATTGGGCATCAAGATCTATAGAGATAGATCAAGACGCTTGATAAGACTACGATGAGTACATACCTTGATAAGATTTTGAAGTAGTTCAAAATGGATCAGTCAAAGAAGGAGTTCTTGCCTGACTTGTAAGGTGTGAAGTTGAGTAAGACTCAAAGCCAGACCACGGAAGAAAAATATAGAGAGAATGAAAGTCATTCCCTATGCCTCAGCCATAGGTTCTATGAAGTATGCCATGATGTGTACCAAACATGTTGTGTACCTTGCCATGAGTTTGTCAAGGGGGTACAATAGTGATCCAGGAATAGATCACTGTACAGCGGTCAAAATTATCCTTAGTAACTGGATGACTAAAGAAATGTTTCTCGATTATGGAGGTGATAAAGAGCTCGTCGTAAAGGGTTAAGCCGATGCAAGCTTTGACACTAAATCCAGATGACTCTAAGTATCAATCTAGATGCGTATTGAAAGTGGGAGCAATTAGCTAGAGTAGCTCTATGCAGAGCATTGTAGACATAGAAATTTGCGAAATACATACGGATCTGAATGTGACAGACCCGTTGACAAAACTTCTCTCACAAGCAAAACATGATCACACCTTATTACTCTTGGTATTAATCACATAGGGATGTGAACTAGATTATTGATTCTAGTAAACCCTTTGGGTGTTGGTCACATGGCGATGTGAACTATGGGTGTTATTCACATAACAATGTGAACTATCGGTATTAAATCACATGGTGATGTGAGCTAGATTATTGACTCTAGTGCAAGTCGGAGACTAAAGGAAATATGCCCTAGAGGCAATAATAAAGTTGTTATTTATATTTCCTTATATCATGATAAATGTTTATTATTCATGCTAGAATTGTATTAACCGGAAACTTAGTACATGTGTGAATACATAGACAAAACAGAGTGTCCCTAGTATGCCTCTACTAGACTAGCTCATTGATCAAAGATGGTTATGTTTCCTAACCATAGACATGAGTTGTCATTTGATCAACGGGATCACATCATTAGGAGAATGATGTGATGGACAAGACCCATCCGTTAGCTTAGCACTATGATCGTTTAGTTTTACTGCTATTGCTTTCTTCATGACTTATACATGTTCCTATGACTATGAGATTATGCAACTCCCGAATACCGTAGGAACACCTTGTGTGCTATCAAACGTCACAACATAACTGGGTGATCATAAAGATGCTCTACAGGTGTCTCCGAAAGTGTTCGTGGTGTTAGCATAGATCAAGACTAGGATTTGTCACTCCGAGTGTCGGAGAGGTATCTCTGGGCCCTCTCGGTAATGCACATCATAATAAGCCTTGCAAGCAAAAGACTAATGAGTTAGTCACGAGATGATGTATTACGGAACGAGTAAAGAGACTTGCTGGTAACGAGATTGAACTAGGTATAGAGATACCGACGATCGAATCTCGGGCAAGTAACATACCAATGACAAAAGGAACAGCGTATGTTGTTATGCGGTTTGACCGATAAAGATCTTCGTAGAATATGTAGGAGCCAATATGAGCATCCAGGTTCCGCTATTGGTTATTGACCGGAGATGAGTCTCGGTCATGTCTACATAGTTCTCGAACCCGTAGGGTCCGCACGCTTAACGTTTGATGACGATCGGTATTATGAGTTTATGAGTTTTGATGTACCGAAGGAGTTCAAAGTCCCGGATGAGACCAGGGACATGACGAGGAGTCTCGAAATGGTCGAGACGTAAAGATCGATATATTGGACGATTATATTCGGACATCGGAAAGGTTCCGAGTGATTCGGGTATTTTTCGGAGTATATGGGCCTTATTGGGCCATACGGGAATAGAGGAGAAAGGCCAAAAGGAAGGAGGCGCGCGGCCCCCTCTGGTCTGAATTGGACAAGGGGTGCAGCCCCCTTTTCCTTCTCCCTCTCCATCTCTTTCCTTCTCTCCTACTCCGGAAAAGAAAGGGGAATCCTACTAGGACTTGGAAGTCCTAGTAGGACTCCCCACACTTGGCGCGCCACCTCTAGGGCTGGCCTCTCCCTTGCTCCTTTATATACGGGGGAAGGGGGCACCCTAAGACACACAAGTTGAATTGTTTTAGCCGTGTGCGGTGCCCCCTCCACAGAAACACACCTCGGTCATACCGTTGTAGTGCTTAGGCGAAGCCCTGTGCCGGTAGATACATCATATCCGTCACCACGCCGTCGTGCTGACGAAACTCTCCCGTGAAGCTCAACTGGATCAAGAGCTCGTGGGACGTCATCAAGCTGAACGTGTGCTGAACGCAGAGGTGCCGTACGTTCGGTGCTTGATCGGTTGGATCGCGAAGAAGTTCGACTACATCAACCGCGTCACTTGACGCTTCCGCTCTCGGTCTACGAGGGTACGTAGACACACTCTTCCCCTCGTTGCTATACATCTGGTAGATAGATCTTGCGTGATCGTAGGAAAATTTTAAAAATACTACGTTCCTCAACAATCTCTTAGTTTGTTCTCCGCTATTAGTTATTTTGGAGTGACTCTTTGTTGCATGTTGAGGGCTAGTAATATGATCCAATTATGTTATCCTTGTTGAGAGAACTTGCACTAGGGAAAGTATGAACCCTAGGCCTTTTCTCCTATCATTGCAACACCGTTTATGCTCACGTTTACCTTTAGTTACCTTGCTGTTTTTATATTTTTCAGTTTACAAAAACCTATATCTACCATCCATATTGCACTTGTATCACCATCTCTTCGCTAAAATAGTGCACCTATACAATTTACCGTTGTATTGGGTGTGTTTGGGACACAAGAGACTCTTTGTTATTTGGTTGCAGGGTTGCTTGAGAGTGACCATCTTCATCCTACGCCTCCCACGGATTGATAAACCTTAGGTCATCCACTTGAGGGAAATTTGCTACTGTCTTACAAACCTCTGCACTTGGAGGCCCAAGAACGTCTACAAGGAGAAGGTTACGTAGTAGACATCAAGCTCTTTTCTGGCGCCGTTGCCGGGGAGGTTAGTGCTTGAAGGTATATCTTTAGATCCCGCAATCGAATCTTTTAGTTTCTTGTTTTATCACTAGTTTAGTTTATAAAAGAAAACTACAAAAAAAATGGAATTAAGGTTACCTCATATGCTTCATCTTTTCAATATCTTTCGTGAAAATGATGGGAAGGAAAATTGTGCTCAAGTACTAGAAGAAGAATTACATAGAATGCTTGGCATAAAATATGTGAATGATGAGCATGATTGCAATGTTGTTAGTATGAATTCTTTAAATACCCATGATGCTAATGATATGCAAAGCCACAAGCTTGGGGATGCTATGTTTGATGAAGATGCTATTTTTAGTCCCCCAAGTCTTGATGAGCAAATTTATTATGATGAAAGAATGCCTCCTAATTATGATGATTATATTGATGAAAATGAATTTGGAGAGGTCATGACTTTATTTAGTGATGAATCCACTATTTTGGAAGAGGTTCCAATTGATTATGAGAACAAAGTTGCAATCTATGATGATTATTGTGATGACTTGTATGCTATTAAGAATAATGATAACCATGAAACTTTTCATGATGATTTTAGTTTTCAATTGGATTATGCTTCACATGATAGTTATTTTGTTGAGTTTGCTCCCACTACTATTGATGAGAATAAATTTGCTTATGTGGAGAGTAGTAAAATTTCTATGCAAGTAGATCATGAAAAGAATGCTTTATGTGATGGTTATATTGTTGAATTCATTCATGATGCTACTTAAAATTATTATGAGGGAGGAACATATGCTTGTAGGAGTTGCAATAATATCAAGTTTCCTCTCTATGTGCTTAAAATCTTGAAGCTATGCTTGTTTTCCCTTCCTATGCTAGTTGATTATCGTTCCCATAAGTTGTTTGCTCACAAAATCCCTATGCATAGGAAGTGGGTTAGACTTAAATGTGCTAGTCACACTCTTCATGATGCTCCCGTTATGTTTCAATTCTTATCTTTTATGTGAGCATCATTATGCCTAGCTAGGGGCGTAAAACGATAACGCTTGTTGGGAGGCAACCCGACTTTATATTTTTTGTTTTTGCTTCTGTTTAGGAATAAATATTGCATCTAGCTTCTGTTTAGATGTGGTTTTGTGTTTGTGCCAAGTAGAACCTTTGGTAAGACTTGTGTGAAGTTTATGTGATCTTGTTGTGAAAAACAGAATCGTTAGCGCTCTCTAGAATGGTCATCCGATTTTACTGGAGCGTGCTATTTAGTTGATTCTTTTTGCAGATGATTAATAGACAAATTCCTCACTTTTAACCATTTAGTTTGAATTTTTTGGAGTTACAGAAGTATGCGAAATCTGCAGATTACTACAGACTGTTCTGTTTTTGACAGATTCTGTTTTTCGTGTGTTGTTTGCTTATTTCAATGCATCTATGAGTTGTATTGGGAAGTATGAACCATAGAGAAGTTGGAATACAGTAGGTTTAACACCAATATAAACAAAGAATGAGTTCATTACAGCACCTTTGAGTAGTGGTTTGTTTTCTTATACTAACGGAGCTCACGATATTTTTCTCTAAGTTTTGTGTTGGGAAGTATTCAAGTTTTGAGTATTGCTTTGATGGACTATGGAACAAAGAGTGGCAAGAGCCTAAGCTTGGGGATTCCCATGGCACCCCAAGGTAAAATTCAAGGACAACCAAAAGCCTAAGCTTGGGGATGCCCCGGGAAGGCATCCCCTCTTTCGTCTTCATCCATCAGTAACTATACTCGGAGCTATATTTTTATTCACCACATGATATGTGTTTTGCTTGGAGCGTCAATTTAGTTTATTTTGTTTTGCTCGCTGTTTGAATAATATCCCAAGATCTGAAGTTCTTAAATGTTAGAGAGTCTTCACATAGTTACATAATTATTCAACTACTCATTGATCTTCACTTATACCTTTCGGAGTAGTTTGTTATTTGCTCTAGTGCTTCACTTATGTCTTTTAGAGCACGACGGTGGTTATATTTTGTAGAAATTGTTGATCTCTCATGCTTCACTTATATCTATTTGAGAGTCTATTAAAACATCATGGTAATGTGTTTAGGCTAAAAAACTAGTCTTCACATGATAGACATCCAATGTCAATGTAGTAAAAAAATTCACACTAAGTGCATTGAATAGAATGAGATGTTGGATGCTTGATAATTGTTTTGAGATATGAGGATAGTGATATTAGAGTCATGCTAGTGGAGTAATTATGAAATTGAGAAATACTTGTGTTAAGGTTAGTGATTCTCGTAGCATGCACGTATGGTGAACTGCTATGTGACGAAGTTAGAGCATGCGGTATTTGTAAAGTGCCAACCTTTGTGTGGAGGTCGGGGGAGCGCGATGGTTAACTCCTACCAACCCCCCCCCCCCTAGGAGCATGCGTTGATTGCTTTGTTTTGATGACTCGTAGATTTTTGCAATAAGTATATGAGTTCTTATGACTAATGTTGAGTCCATGAATTAAACGCACTCTCACCTTTCCACCATTGCTAGCCTCTCTTGTATCGCGCAACTTTCACCGGTACCATACACCCACTATATATCCTTCCTCAAAACAGCCACCATATATATTCCTCAAAACAGCCACCATACCTACCTATCATGGCATTTCCATAGCCATTCCGAGATATATTGCCATGCAACTTTCCACCGTTCCGTTCATATGACACGCATCATATTGTCATATTGCCATGCATGATCATGTAGTTGACATCGTATTTGTGGCAAAGCCACCATGCATACCTTTTCATACATGTCACTCTTGATTCATTGCACATCTCGGTACACCGTCGGAGGCATTCATATAGACTTATAGAGTCATACTTTCTTCTAGTATCGAGTTGTAATATCGAGTTGTAATGAAAGTGTGATGATCATCATTATTAGAGCATTGTCCCATGTGAGGAAAGGCTAAATCAATAAAGCCCTCCGCAAAAAAAGTAAAGGCAAAAAAAAGGCCCAAAAAAAGGGGGGGACAATTGCTACTATCTTTTTCCACACTTGTGCTTCAAAGTAGCACCATGTTCTTCATGATAGAGAGTCTCATGTTTAGTCACTTTCATATACTAGTGGGAATTTTCATTATAGAACTTGGCTTGTATATTCCAACGATGGGCTTCCTCAAATGCCCTAGGTCTTCGTGAGCAAGCAAGTTGGATGCACACCCACTAGTTTCTTTTGTTGAGCTTTCATACATATTTAGCTCTAGTGCATCTATTGCATGGCAATCCCTACTCACTCACATTGATATCTATTGATGGGCATCTCCATAGCCCGTTGATACGCCTAGTCGATGTGAGACTATCTCCCTCCTTTTTGTCTTCTCCACAACCACCTCTCTATTCCACCCATAGTGCTATGTCGATGGCTCACGCTCATGTATTGTGTGAAAGTTGAAAGGTTTGAAAGAATAGAGTATGAAAACAAGTGCCTGGCTGAAACCGGGGTTGTGCATGATATGAGTATTTTGTGTGATGAAGAGGGAGCATAGCCAGACTATATGATTTTGTAGGGATAACTTTCTTTAGCCATAGTATTTTGAGAAGACATGATTGCTTTGTTAGTATGCTTGAAGTATTATTATTTCTTATGTCAATATAGACTTTTGTCTTGAATCTATCAGATCTGAACATTCATGCCACAATTAAGAGAATTACATTGAAAATTATGTTGGTTAGCATTCCACATCAAAAATTCTGTTTTTATCATTTACCTACTCGAGGACGAGCAGGAATTAGGCTTGGGGATGCTTGATACGTCTCCAACGTATCTATAATTTTTGATTATTCCATGCTATTATTTATGATGTTTTGGATGTTTAATGGGCTTTGTCATACACTTTTATATGATTTTTGGGACTAACCTATTAACCCAGAGCCCAGTGCCAGTTTCTGTTTTTCTCCTGTTTTAGGGTTTTACAGAAAAGGAATATCAAACGGAGTCCAATTGACGTGCCAATTTTTGATGATTTTTTCTGGACCAAAAGAAGCCCTCGAAGTAAAAGAATTGGGCCAGGAGAGCCACGGGCTGCCCACGAGGGTGGGGGCGCACTCTGGGCAGGGGCGCGCCCTCCTATCTCATGGACAGCCCAAAAGCCCCCTGACTTGTGCCCTATGCCAAAAAATCCTATAAATACTGAAACCTCCGGAAATTAACCTAGATCAGGAGTTTCGCCGCCGAAAGCCTGTGTAGCCACCGAAAACAAATCTAGACCCCGTTCCGGCACCCTGCCGGAGGGGGGAACCCTCACTGGTGGCCATCTTCATCATCCCGACGCTCTCCGTGACGAGGAGGGAGTAGTCCACCCTCGGGGCTGAAGGTATGTACCAGTAGCTATCTGTTTGATCTCTCTCTCTCTCTCTCTCTCTCTCTCTCGTGTTCTTGAGATGGAACGATCTTGATGTATCGCGAGCTTTGCTATTATAGTTGGATCTTATGTTGCTTCTCCCCCTCTACTCTCTTGTAATGGATTGAGTTTTCCCTTTGAAGTTATCTTATCGGATTGAGTCTTTAAGGATTTGAGAACACTTGATGTATGTCTTGCATGTGCTTATCTGTGGTGACAATGGGATATCACGTGATCTACTTGATGTATGTTTTGGTGATCAATTTGCGGGTTCCATGACCTTGGGAATCTATGCATAGGGGGTTGGCACACATTTTAGTCTTGACTCTCCGGTAGAAACTTTGGGGCACTCTTTGAAGTACTTTGTGTTGGTTGAATAGATGAATCTGAGATTGTGTGACGCATATCGTATAATCATGCCCACGGGTACTTGAGGTGACAATGGAGTATCTAGGTGACATTAGGGTTTTGGTTGATTTGTTTCTTAAGGTGTTATTCTAGTACAAACTCTATGATAGATTGAACGTTACTACAGACTCTTGAATAGATCGATCAGAAAGAATAACTTTGAGGTGGTTTCGTACCCTACCATAATCTCTTCGTTTGTTCTACGCTATTAGTTACTTTGGGGTGACTCTTTGTTGCATGTTGAGGGCTAGTAATATGATCCAATTATGTTATCCTTATTGAGAGAACTTGCACTAGTGAAAGTATGAACCCTAGGCCTTGTCTCCTATCATTGCAACACCGTTTATGCTCACGTTTACCTTTAGTTACCTTGTTGTTTTTATATTTTTCAGTTTACAAAAACCTATATCTACCATCCATATTGCACTTGTATCACCATCTCTTCGCCGAACTAGTGCACCTATACAATTTACCATTGTATTGGGTGTGTTGGGGACACAAGACACTCTTTGTTATTTGGTTGCAGGGTTGTTTGAGAGAGACCATCTTCATCCTACGCCTCCCACGGATTGATAAATCTTAGGTCATCCACTTGAGGGAAATTTGCTACTGTCCTACAAACCTCTGCACTTGGAGGCCCAACAACGTCTACAAGGAGAAGGTTGCGTAGTAGACATCAGGCACTTGGCGGTGATGTTCTCATTTGGTGAGTCAAAGAGAGATGAACGTGGAGTAGTTGCAATAGCAATGGTGGCCATAGTGACCATCTCATCATCTTCATCATCATCATCATCATCCTCAACATATTATTCTTGGGCCACCAACCCTTTGGGAGGGGTCTTCTTGTTGAGGTTGTTCTTGTTGGGATAAGACTTGGCATGTCCTTTCGGATAAGCTTGCCTCCATTGTCTTCTCTTTTCTCATATGGGCAGTCTACAAGAAAGTGGCTCACATTCCCACAGTTGTAGCACGTCCTCACTCGTTGCTTGCCCTTGTTGCCACTTGAGTTGTTCTTGTTGAAGTTGGGCCTTGAGTTCTTCTTGTTGCCCCAAAATTGCCGTGATGCAAGAGCCATGTGCTCATGATAGGCATATTTGGTGTCCTCGGGGCACTCTCATCGTCATCCTCTTCCTCCTCTTCTTCCACACAAGCCTTGGCCTTCAAGGCAAGGTTAGGCTTTTTTGATCGTTGAGCTCTTAAAACCGCATTGTCGGCGGTTTTGTCCAAGATCCTCATGGCAAGAAACTCATCCAACACTTCACTTGATGACAAAGTGTGGAAGTCCGGTCTTTGGCGAATGACGGAGGACATGGCCTTGTGATAAGGCATCATGGCCTTGAGAAACTTGCGCTTGATCCAAGTGTCATCCGTGTCCTTGCTCCCATGATCTCGAAGTGAAACCGCAAGAGTGGTTAATCTCCGATAAATTTCACAGGGATCTTCATCTTCGATCATAGCAAACTCATCGGCTTCATCTTGCACAACTTCATAGTTTGAGCGTTGAATGCTTGCGCTTACCTTGTACATGGAACCAACATGCTCGCATGCTTCCTTGGCCACGGTGAAGGGTCGAAGATGTGCAATGTCTTCGGGAGGGATAGCATCTTGAAGTATGCAAATAACGAACTCGTTGAATTGATGATCCGCAGCTTCTCTCGGAGTTAAGTTGTCGAGATCATGTGGGTAGAAACCTTGCTCAATGATTCTCCAAAGATTAGTAGAACGATGATTTAAATGACGTCTAAAGTGAAACATCCAACTAGCAAAATCAGAATTTTTCACAAACTTAGGAGGAGGACCAACGGAATTTAAATGCGGAGTAGGAACGGGTCCTCCATAGTGGGTAGGAGGAGCGGAGTGGGCAAAAATCCCACTCCCAATCTTAGTAACCGGGACTTGCTCACTACTAGCTTCTCCCTTGTCGGGAATAGCCTCCGACACGTTGGTAGCGGGACGAGCCACTTCCAACGGTGTGGTGGATAATTTGAGTCCCTCAAGTAATTCCTTAAACATGCCTTTGACCTCGGTCGCTAGTGATTCTTTCAATATGTCCATCGCCACATTGAACTCCTCACAAGAGACCGCGGTTCCCCCATGGGATGTAGGCAAGGACGGAGTTCCACCGGAGTGTCCCTCCGTCTCGACTACGTTGTCACCCATACTCTTTGGACGGTAAAGTCCTTATGAAGAGACAAGGCTCTGATACCAATTGAAAGGATCGATATGGTTGACTAGAGGGGGAGGGTGAATAGGCAACTAACAATTTTTAGCTTTTCTTAACCAAATTAAACTTAGCAACAAAGTAAGTTGTCTAGATATGCAACTAGGTGGACAACTTATAGGAAGCAACAATAACAACCACACAAGCAAGCAAGCTAAGGTATACAAAGAAAGCTTGCGCAAGTAAAGGAAAGAAATAACCACAAGTGGAGCCGGTGAAGACGAGGATGTGTTACCGAAGTTCCTTCCCTTTGAGAGGAAGTACGTCTCCATTGGAGCGGTGTGGAGGCACAATGCTCCCCAAGAAGCCACTAGGGCCACCGTATTCTCCTCATGCCCTCGCACGATGCGAGGTGCCGTGATTCCACTAGTGGTGCCCTTGAAGGCGGCAACCGAACCTTTACAAACAAGGTTGGGGCAATCTCCACAACCGAATTGGAGGCTCCCAACGACACCACGAAGCTTCACCACAATGGAATATGGCTCTGAGGTGACCTCAACCGTCTAGGGTGCTCAAACACCCAAGAGTAACAAGATCCGCAAGGGATTAGTGGGGGTAATGAAATTTCTCTTGGTGGAAGTGTAGATCGATGCCTTCTCAAGCAATCCCTAGGAAATCAACAAGTTTGATTGGCTAGGGAGAGAGATCGGGCGGAAATGGAGCTTTGAGCAACAATGGAGCTTGGGGAGGAAGAGGTAAGTCTCTTTGGAGAAGAAGACTCCTTATATATAGTGGGAGGGCAAATCCAACCGTTATCCCTCAATTCTGCCCGTAGAGCACAGTACTATCGCACTTAACGTGCGGTACTACCGCATGGCCTAGCTGAAGGAAATATGCCCTAGAGGCAATAATAAAGATGTTATTTGTATTTCCTTATATCATGATAAATGTCTTTTATTCATGCTAGAATTGTATTAACCGGAAACTTAGTACATGTGTGAATACATAGACAAAACAGTATGTCCCTAGTATGCCTCTACTAGACTAGCTCATTGATCAAAGATGGTTATGTTTCCTGGCCATAGACATGGGTTGTCATTTGATCAACGGGATCACATCATTAGGAGAATGATGTGATGGACAAGACCCATCCGTTAGCATAGCACTATGATCGTTTAGTTTTACTGCTATTCCTTTCTTCATGACTTATACATGTTCCTATGACTATGAGATTATGCAACTCCCGAATACCGTAGGAACACCTTGTGTGCTATCAAACGTCACAACGTAACTGGGTGATCATAAAGATGCTCTACAGGTGTCTCCGAAAGTATTCGTGGTGTTGGCATAGATCAAGATTAGGATTTGTCACTCCGAGTGTCGGAGAGGTATCTCTGGGCCCTCTCGGTAACACACATCACAATAAGCCTTGCAAGCAAAAGACTAATGAGTTAGTCACGAGATGATGTGTTACGGAACGAGTAAAGAGACTTGCCGGTAACGATATTGAACTAGGTATAGAGATACCGACGATCGAATCTCGGGCAAGTAACATACCGCTTGACAAAAGGAACAACGTATGTTGTTATGCGGTTCTGACCGATAAAAGATCTTCGTAGAATATGTAGGAGCCAATATGAACATCCAGGTTCCGCTATTGGTTATTGACCGTAGATGAGTCTCGGTCATGTCTACATAGTTCTCGAACCCGTAGGGTCCGCACGCTTAACGTTTGATGACGATCGGTATTATGAGTTTATGAGTATTGATGTACTGAAGGTAGTTCGGAGTCCCGGATGAGATCACGGACATGACGAGGAGTCTCGGAATGTCCGAGACATAAAGATTGATATATTGGACGGCTATATTCGGACACCGGAAGTATACCGGAAAAGTTTCGGATTTATCGAGAATGCCGGAGGGGGTTACCGGAACCCCCTACGAGAGGGGATGATCCATAGTGGGCCTAAAGGGAAAGAGAGAGGCAGCCCATAGGGCTGGCCGGCGCCCCCACCTAGGGTTCCTAGTTGGACTAGGATTGGGGGGGCGCCACCTCTCCTATTCCTCTCCCCCTTCTTCCTTTCGGTGAATCCTACTAGGAATAGGATTGCAATCCTATTCCTAGTAGGACTCCTTCCCTAGCCTCACCAGGAAGGGCCGGCCGGCCTCCCTCCCCTGCTCCTTTATATACGGGGGCAGGGGGGCACCCAAAGACACACAAGTTGAATTGTTTTAGCCGTGTGCGGTGCCCCCCTCCACAGAATCACACCTCGGTCATACCGTCGCGGAGCTTAGGCGAAGCCCTGCGCCGGTGAACACATCATATCCGTCACCACGCCGTCGTGCTGACGAAACTCTCCCGTGAAGCTCAACTGGATCAAGAGCTCGTGGGACGTCATCAAGCTGAACGTGTGCTGAACGCGGAGGTGCCGTACGTTCGGTGCTTGATCGGTTGGATCGCGAAGAAGTTCGACAACATCAACCGCGTCACTTGACGCTTCCGCTCCCGGTCTACGAGGGTACGTAGACACACTCTTCCCTCTCGTTGCTATGCATCTGGTAGATAGATCTTGCGTGATCGTAGGAAAATTTTAAAATACTACGTTCCCCAACAGTGGCATCAGAGCCAAGTCTATGCGTAGATGATATGCACGAGTAGAACACAATGAGATTGTGGACGATACTAGTCATACTGCTTACTAGCATGTCATACTTTGCTTCGGCGGTATTGTGAGATGAAGCGGCCCGGACCGACATTACGCGTACGCTTACGTGAGACTGGTTTCACCGTTATGAGCACTCGTTGCTTAAAGGTGACTGGCGGGTGTCTGTCTCTCTCACTTTAGCTGAATCAAGTGTGGCTACGCCCGGTCCTTGTGAAGGTTAAAACAGCACATACTTGACGAAACATCGTTGTGGTTTTGTATGCGTAGGTAAGAACGGTTATTGCTAAAGCCCGTAGCAGCCACGTAAAACTTGCAACAAACAAAGTAGAGGACGTCTAACTTGTTTCTGCAGGGCATGTTGTGATGTGATATGGTCAAGACATGATGAGTTATACGGTTTTGTATGAGATGATCATGTTTTGTAAAGTTATCGGCAACTGGCAGGAGTCATATGGTTGTCGCTTTATTGTATGAAATGCAATCGCCATGTAATTGCTTTACTTTATCACTAAACTGTAGCGATAGTTGAGGAAGCAATAGTTGGCGAGACGACAACGATGCTACGATGGAGATCAAGGTGTCGCGCCGGTGACGAAGGTGATCATGACGGTGCTTTGGAGATGGAGATCAAAAGCACAAGATGATGATGGCCATACCATGTCACATATTTTGATTGCATGTGATGTTTATCTTATTATGCTTCTTATTTTGCTTAGCACGACGGTAGCATTATAAGATGATCCCTTACTAAATTTCAAGGTATAAGTGTTCTCCCTGAGTATGCACCGTTGCGAAAGTTCGTCGTGCCGAGACACCACGTGATGATCGGGTGTGATAAGCTCTACGTTCAAATACAACGGGTGTAAGCCAGTTTTGCACACGCAGAATACTCGGGTTAAACTTGACGAGCCTAGCATATACAGATATGGCCTCGGAACACTGGAGACCGAAAGGTTGAGCGTGAATCATATAGTAGATATGATCAACATAAGATGTTCACCATTGAAACTACTCCATCTCACGTGATGATCGGACATGGTTTAGTTGATTTGGATCACGTGATCATTTAGATGACCGGAGGGATGTCTATCTAAGTGGGAGTTCTTAAGTAATATGATTAATTGAACTTTAATTTATCATGAACTTAGTCCTGGTAGTATTAGCATATCTATGTTGTAGATCAATAGCTCGCGATGTTGCTCCCCGTTTATTTTTCATATGTTCCTAGAGAAAACCAAGTTGAAAGATGTTAGTAGCAATGATACGGAATTGTTCCGTGATCTGAGGATTATCCTCATTGCTGCACAGAAGAATTATGTCCTTGATGCACCGCTAGGTGACAGACCTATTGCAGGAGCAGATGTAGACGTTATGAACGTTTTGACAAAAGCTCGATATGATGACTACTTGATAGTTTAGTGCACCATGCTTTACGGCTTATAACCGGGACTTCAAAAACATTTTGAAACGCCACGGAGCATATGAGATGTTCCAAGAGTTGAAATTAGTATTTCATACTCATGCCCGTGTCGAGAGGTATAAGACCTCTGACAGTACTTTGCCTACAAGATGGAGGAGAATAGCTCAACCAGTGAGCATGTGCTCAGATTGTCTGGGTACTACAATTACTTGAATCAAGTGGGAGTTAATCTTCCAGATAAGATAGTAATTGACAAAGTTCTCTAGTCACTATCACCAAGTTAGTAGAACTTCGTGATGAACTATAATATGCAAGGGATGACGAAAGGAATTCCCAGCTCTTCGCGATACTGAAGTAGGCGAAGGTAGAAATCATGAAAAAGCATCAAGTGTTGATGGTTAACAAGACCACTTGTTTCAAGTAAAGGGCAAAGGGATAGAAGGGGAACTTCAAGAAGAATGACAAGCAAGTTGTCACTCCCGTGAAGAAACCCAAAGCTAAACTCAAGCCTGAAACAAGTGCTTATACTGCAAAGGAAATGGTCACTAAAAGTGGAACTGCCCTAGATACTTGGCGGATAAGGAGGATGGCAAAGTGAACAAAGGTATATTTGATATACGGATTATTAATTTGTATTTTACTAGTGTTCATAGCAACCCCTCGGTATTTGATATTGGTTCAGTTGCTAAAGAGTAGTAACTCGAAGTGGGAGTTGCATAATGAACATAAACTAGTTAAAGGATGAAGTGACGATGTGTATTGGAAGCAGTTCCAAGATTGATATGATCATCATCGCACACTCCCTATACTTTCAGGATTAGTGTTGAACCTAAATAACTGTTATTTGGTGTTTGTGTTGAGCATGAATGTGATTTGATCATGTTTATTGCAATACGGTTATTCATGTAAGTTAGAGAATAATTGTTGTTCTGTTTACATGAATAAAACCTTCTATGGTCATACACCCAATGAAAATAGTTTGTTGGATCTCGATCGTGTGATACACATATTCATAATATTGAAGCCAAAAGATGCAAGGTTAATAATGATAGTGCAACTTATTTGTGGCACTGCCGTTTAAGTCATATTGGTGTAAAACGCATGAGGAAACTCCATAATGATGGAATTTTGGAATCAATTGATTATGAATCACTTGGTGCTTGCGAACCATGCCTCATGGGCAAGATGACTAAAAACTCCATTCTCCGGAACTATGGAGCGAGCAACAGATTTGTTGGAAATCATACATACTGATGTATGTGGACCAATGAGTGTTGATGCTCGCGGCGGGTATCGTTATTTTCTGACCTTCACTGATGATTTGAGCAGATATGGGTATATCTACTTAATGAAGCACAAGTCTGAAACATTTGAAAAGTTCAAAGAATTTCAGAGTGAAGTAGAGAATCATCGTAATAAGAAAATAAAGTTCCTACGATCTGATCGTGGAGGAGAATATTTGAGTTACGAGTTTGGTCTTCATTTGAAACAATGTGGAATAGTTTCACAACTCACGCCACCTGGAACACCACAGCGTAATGGTGTGTCCGAACGTCGTAACCGTACTTTATTGGATATGGTGCGATCTATGATGTCTCTTACCGATTTACCACTATCGTTTTGGGTCATGCATTAGAGACAGCTGCATTCACGTTAAATAAGGTCCCCATCTAAATCCGTTGATACGACACCTTATGAACTATGGTTTGGCAAGAAACCAAAGTTGTCGTTTCTTTAAGTTTGGGACTGCGATGCTTATGTGAAAAAGTTTCAACATGATAAGCTCGAACCCAAATCAGAGAAGTAAATCTTCATAGGATACCCAAAAGAAAACTGTTGGGTACACCGTCTATCACAGATCCGAAGGCAAAAATATCCGTTGCTAAGAACAGATCCTTTCTGGAAAAAGAGTTTCTCTCGAAAGAAGTGAGTGGGAGGAAAGTAGAACTTGATGAGGTAATTGTACCTTCTCCCAGATTGGAAAGTAGTACATCACAGGAAATTGTTCCAGTGATTCCTACACCAATTAGTGAGGAAGTTAATGATAATGATCATGAAACTTCGGATCAAGTTTCTGCTGAACGTCGTAGATCAACCAGAGTACGTTCCGCACCAGAGTGGTACGGCAACCCAGTTCTGGAAATCATGTTACTAGACCATGATGAACCTACGAACTATGAGGAAGCGATGATGAGCCCAGATTCCGCAAAATGGCTTGAAGCCATGAAATCTGAGATGGGATCCATGTATGAGAACAAAGTGTGGACTTTGGTTGACTTGCCCGATGATCGGCAAGCCATCGAAAATAAATGGATCTTCAAGAGGAAGACCGACGCAGACGGTAATATTACTGTTTACAAAGCTCGACTTGTTGCGAAAGGTTTTCGACAAGTTCAAGGAGTTGACTACGATGAGACTTTCTCACTTGTAGCGATGCTTAAGTCTGTCCGAATCATGTTAGCAATTGCCGCATTTTATGATTATGAAATCTGGCAAATGGATGTCAAAACTACATTCCTGAATGGATATCTCAAAGAAGAGTTGTATATGATACAACCAGAAGGTTTTGTCGATCCAAAAGGTGCTAACAAATTATGCAAGCTCCAGCGATCCATCTATGGACTGGTGCAAGCATCTCGGAGTTGGAATATACGCTTTGATGAGGTGATCAAAGCATATGGTTTTATACAGACTTTTGGAGAAGCCTGTATTTACAAGAAGTGAGTGGGAGCACTACAACCTTTCTGATAAGTATATGTGAATGACATATTATCGATCGGAAATGATGTAGAATTTTCTGGAAAGCATAAAGGAGTGTTTGAAAGGAGTTTTTCAAAGAAAGACCTCGGTGAAGCTGCTTACATATTGAGCATCAAGAATCTATATAGATAGATCAAGACGCTTGATAAGACTTTCGATGAGTACATACCTTGATAAGATTTTGAAGTAGTTCAAAATGGATCAGTCAAAGAAGAAGTTCTTGCCTGATTTATAAGGTGTGAAGTTGAGTAAGACTCAAAGCCAGACCACGGCAGAAAAATATAGAGAGAATGAAAGTCATTCCCTATGCCTCAGTCATAGGTTCTATAAAGTATGCCATGCTGTGTACAAAACACGTTGTGTACCTTGCCAAGAGTTTGACAGGGAGGTACAATAGTGATCCAGGAGTAGATCACTGTACAGCGGTCAAAATTATCCTTAGTAATTGGATGACTAAGGAAATGTTTCTCGATTATGGAGGTGATAAAGAGTTCGTCGTAAAGGGTTACGCCGATGCAAACTTTGACACTAAATTCAGATGACTCTAAGTATCAATCTGGATGCATATTGAAAGTGGGAGCAATTAGCTAGAGTAGCTTTATGCAGAGCATTGTAGACATAGAAATTTGCGAAATACATACGGATCTGAATGTGACAGACCCGTTGACTAAACTTCTCTCACAAGCAAAACATGATCACACCTTATTACTCTTGGGTATTAATCACATAGCAATGTGAACTACATTATTGACTCTAGTAAACCCTTTGGGTGTTAGTCACATGGCAATGTGAACTATGGGTGTTATTCACATAACGATGTGAACTATCAGTATTAAATCACATGGCGATGTGAGCTAGATTATTGACTCTAGTTCAAGTGGGAGACTGAAGGAAATATGCCCTAGAGGCAATAATAAAGATGTTATTTGTATTTCCTTATATCATGATAAATGTCTTTTATTCATGCTAGAATTGTATTAACCGGAAACTTAGTACATGTGTGAATACATAGACAAAACAGTATAGTATGCCTCTACTAGACTAGCTCATTGATCAAAGATGGTTATGTTTCCTGGCCATAGACATGAGTTGTCATTTGATCAACGGGATCACATCATTAGGAGAATGATGTGATGGACAAGACCCATCCGTTAGCATAGCACTATGATCGTTTAGTTTTACTGCTATTGCTTTCTTCATGACTTATACATGTTCCTATGACTATGAGATTATGCAACTCCCGAATACCGTAGGAACACCTTGTGTGTTATCAAACGTCACAACGTAACTGGGTGATCATAAAGATGCTCTACAGGTGTCTCCGAAAGTATTTGTGGTGTTGGCATAGATCAAGATTAGGATTTGTCACTCCGAGTGTCGGAGAGGTATCTCTGGGCCCTCTCGATAACACACATCACAATAAGCCTTGCAAGCAAAAGACTAATGAGTTAGTCACGAGATGATGTGTTACGGAACGAGTAAAGAGACTTGCCGGTAACGAGATTGAACTAGGTATAGAGATACCGACGATCGAATCTCGGGCAAGTAACATACCGCTTGACAAAAGGAACAACGTATGTTGTTATGCGGTTCTGACCGATAAAAGATCTTCGTAGAATATGTAGGAGCCAATATGAACATCCAGGTTCCTCTATTGGTTATTGACCGTAGATGAGTCTCGGTCATGTCTACATAGTTCTCGAACCCGTAGGGTCCGCACGCTTAACGTTTGATGACGATCGGTATTATGAGTTTATGAGTATTGATGTACCGAAGGTAGTTCGGAGTCCCGGATGAGATCACGGACATGACGAGGAGTCTCGGAATGTCCGAGACATAAAGATTGATATATTGGACGGCTATATTCGGACACTGGAAGTATACCGGAAAAGTTTCGGATTTATCGGGAATGCCGGAGGGGGTTACCGGAACCCCCTACGAGAGGGGATGATCCATAGTGGGCCTAAAGGGAAAGAGAGAGGCAGCCCATAGGGCTGGCCGGCGCCCCCACCTAGGGTTCCTAGTTGGACTAGGATTGGGGGGGGGGGGGCGCCACCTCTCCTATTCCTTTCCCCCTTCTTCCTTTCGGTGAATCCTACTAGGAATAGGATTGCAATCCTATTCCTAGTAGGACTCCTTCCCTAGCCGCACCAGGAAGGGCCGGCCGGCCTCCCTCCCCTGCTCCTTTATATACGGGGGCAGGGGGGCACCCAAAGACACACAAGTTGAATTGTTTTAGCCGTGTGCGGTGCCCCCCTCCACAGAATCACACCTCGGTCATACCGTCGCGGAGCTTAGGCGAAGCCCTACGCTGGTGAACACATCATATCTGTCACCACGCCGTCGTGCTGACGAAACTCTCCCGTGAAGCTCAACTGGATCAAGAGCTCGTGGGACGTCATCAAGCTGAACGTGTGCTGAACGCGGAGGTGCCGTACGTTCGGTGCTTGATCGGTTGGATCGCGAAGAAGTTCGACAACATCAACCGCGTCACTTGACGCTTCCGCTCCCGGTCTACGAGGGTATGTAGACACACTCTTCCCTCTCGTTGCTATGCATCTGGTAGATAGATCTTGCGTGATCGTAGGAAAATTTTAAAATACTACGTTCCCCAACACTAGCAATACTACCGCACAGGGTGCGGTACTACCGCTGGCGCGGTACGAGCCAGAACTAGCCCCTGTTGCATTAAAACACGGGGCGTTAGTACTGCCGGAGCGGTACTACCGCAAGGCAGGGTCAGACTGGCCGAGGAGGAGTGTGGACTAAATAAAATGCGTCCGCAGCTACTTCCGCAGAGTTACGGTCGTTGCAAAAACCCGACACGGTAGTACCGCTTGCACGAAGTGGTACTACTGCGTAGGACGCAGAAGTAAAAAATTACTTCCGCGCCTACTACTATACTAGTTACAACACTGGGGCCGGTCACACGGTACTACCGTGTCCATGGTACGGTACTACCGCATGGTGCGGTACTACCGTAACCCTGGAGCGGTACTACCGTAGGGCCGTGCGGTACTACTGCCTTCTTTGAGCGGTATTACCGCATGCCAAGCAGTGGTAGTAGTAGGACGCCACTGTTTTTGAACGACAAGGAAAAACAGCCGGAGCTCCAGAGAAGCGAAGGAAATGTGGTGCGATTTAATGGACGTGTACGTGTTTATTCCACCCAAACCTTTCCGAAGCGGACCCCCTCTTAATAGTACGGCTTTCCTATGACTCAATTCCACCGAAAAGAACCAAAAGGAAACACCGTCTTCCATAGGTTCCGAGGGGCACTTAATCGTCTTGTGCCTAGGTGTGATATATCTGAAAAGCTCAGTGCACACGATTGGTCCGCAAAAGCATTGTCATCAATCACCAAAACTACTTAGGGAGAAATATGCCCTTACACCTGGTTAAAAAATCTGGTGAAAGATTAGAAGTTGAAAAGGCCCCCAAGAAGAGACTAAATATGGATGAGGCCGTGGTTATCCCACGGGATGCCTCAGGCGCCCCAAAGGCCTTGCTAGCTATTACTGATGGCAACGACAGCGATCTGAATGATGGCGCCTCACCCACAAATAGTAGTTCCAACAACAAGAGGTTGAAAGTAGCCATGGAAAGTGACAATAATGAGATATCGGCGGCCTCCCGCGAGGAGGACCGCCGGACACAATGAATATCTTGTCTTGGAACTACCGGGAGGGGGGACCGCCGGACAGTTCGCGAGGTTTTGGTCCTCTCAAAAGCCAATAACCCTAAGCTAGTCTTTCGCTGTGAGACTAGACAAGATGCAACCAAAGTGGAAAAGATGAAGTGGAGGCTAGGCCTAAAGGGCTTTCACGGTGTTAGTAGTGATGGATGGAGCGGCGGTCTTGCTCTGTTCTGGGAGGAGACGCTTACAGTGACAATGCTCGAATCGTGTAACATGTTCATTGATGTTCGTGTTCTTGATGGTGGTTTCGGTATTTCATGGAGAGGAACCTTTGTTTATGGCGAACCACGTGTGGAAAATCGTTAGTGTATGTGGGATCATCTCTGTCGGCTGCGGGCAGTTTCGCAAGAACATCGGGTGGTATGTGGCGACTTTAATGAAGCACTCTGGCAGCACGAGCATCTCTCAAGGACGACTCGATCCAAGACACAAATGGGAGATTTCAGGCACTGCTTGGAAACTTGCGAGCTATTGGACCTAGGGTTCTCTGGGCTCTCCTACACATAAAATAATGGCTAGGATGGGAATCACAATGTTCAGGTTCACCTAGATCGGGCGTGTGCGGATGAGGCGCTGCAGGATTTCTTCCCCACGGCACGGGTTTTGCAATTAGCTACCTCCTTCTTAGACCATAGCCCGCTTTTGGTCAACCTAGAAGGGGTACAGGAGCAAAGGCGTAGGCCGTCTGCTTCACGTTATGAGATCATGTGGGAGCGAGACATAAAGCTCCCCACGATCATCTCGGAGGCCTGGGCGAAGCATCGCCCAGTTGGCAATTTGGGCTCAGTTGCCCTCTCATTGAAAGAGGTAATGAAGGACTTGCGGTAGTGGAGCAAAGCTAACTTTGGGAATGTTTTGAAGGAGATAGAAAGTCTACGAGGTCAGTTAGCAGACCTCCAGCTATCAGGTGCGGACCGCGCACAGGTCCGGGCAAAGATGAATCAACTTGATGAGCTGTTGTATAGAGAAGAGATGTTGTGGCTTCAACGGTCTCGTATCGAATGGTTGAAAGAACGGGAACGCAACACTAAATACTTACACCGCCGGGCAGTTTGGCGTGCTCGGCCAAACTATATCCAGAAACTTATGAAGGCGGATGGTTCATGGTGCTTGGCGCCATCTGAGATGGAACGGATGGCCAACTCCTACTTCAAGGAGATTTTACAAAAGATCCTACCTTGGATCCGAACGAGGTGCTGGACAGTATCGCTCCTAAGGTCTCTGCGGAGATGAATGAGGCCTTGTGTCAACAATATACGGAGGAGGAAATATCTAATGCATTGTTTCAGATCGGTCTGTTGAAAGCACCAGGTTGTGATGGGTTTCCAGGCAGGTTTTATCAACGGAATTAGGATGTTCTCAAGGAGGAGATAGTGGAAGCAGTGCAGGATTTTTTTACCACTGGTATCATGCCGGATGGGGTTAATGACACGTCGATTGTGCTAATTCCTAAAGTTTCACATCCGAGAGAGCTCAAGGATTTCCGGCCCATTAGTTTGTGCAATGTGGTGTATAAGATCATGTCAAAATGCATGGTGAATATGCTTCGGCCTCTCCTAACTGAGCTTATTTCTGAAAATCAGAGTGCCTTCATCCCCGGGAGGCTCATCTCTGATAACTCCATTATTGCGTTTGAGTGTATTCATCACATCCAGATGGCCAAGGCAAATTCACCAGCGTCGTGTGCTTATAAACTGGATTTGTCAAAGGCTTATGACCAAGTGGATTGGAGTTTCCTAGAGAGGGCACTTTCTAAGTGGGGAATCTCTGATCAATGGATCTCCCGCGTTATGGCATGCGTTACCTCAGTGAAGTACTGAGTGAAATTCAATGGAAAGTTGTTGGAGCCCTTCTCCCCTTCGAGAGGGCTTCGCCAAGGTGATTCGTTATCCCCCTTCCTCTTCCTCTTTGTGGATGATGCTCTTTCTATTCTTTTGAATAAGTCAATCAGAGAAGAAGGACTACAAGGGGTTAAGATCTGCAGGAGTGCTCCGGTCATCTCACATCTTCTGTTTGCGGACGACTCCCTTATGTTTTTCCATGCATCAGAACAGCAGGCTCTTTTGGTTAAAGGTGTGTTGAACACGTATACGGCTACGTACTGGACAATTAATCAACCCGTCGAAGTGCTCCATCCTTTTCTCAGATAATTTCTTACCAAGTGTGGTTCAAGAGGTTAAATCTGTTCTGGAGATTACACAACAAGTTTTTGAACCGAAGTACTTGGGCCTTTCGGTTCCGGAAGGAAGAATCCACAAAGGAAATTTCTAAACCATCCAGGAGCGTTTACACAAGAAACTCATAGATTGGAGTGAGCAATATGTATCCTCTGGCAATAAGGAGATTTTGATCAAGGCTGTGGCCCAAGCCCTGCCTACTTATGTCATGAGTGTTTTTAGGCTCCCTGCTTCGGTTTGTGACGAGTTGACTCGTATGATCCGTCAATATTGGTGGGGTGTGGAGAGCGGCAAGAAGAAGATGGCCTGGATGAGCTGGGACAGATTGAGGCTACCTAAATCTATGGGTGGCATGGGGTTTAAAGACATGAGGGATTTTAACCAAGCCTTGTTGGCTAAACAAGCTTGGCGCTTGCTGGACACGCCGGACAGCCTCTGTGCACGACTTCTGAAGGCCAAATATTACCCTTCTGGACAGCTGTTAGATATGACTATCTCAGGCAACGGTTCTTCAGTTTGGAAGGGTATTTTACATGGTCTTGACCTGCTAAAGAGAGGTGTTATTTGGAGGGTAGGGGACAGAGCTGATATTCGTACTTTGAGGGACCCTTGGATCCCTCGCCCGTCGATGTTTCGCCCTATCACCCCCAAGGGTAATTGCCGCCTGAATCGGGTGGCGGATTTTATTGATGTGAACGGTGCTTAGCGTGTTGATCGCCTACGTGAATTCTTTTGGCCTATGGACGTGGATTACATACTAAAAATTAGAACATCTCCCCGCAATCGCGGTGACTTCATCTCTTGGTTCCCGGAGAAGTGTGGCATATTCACGGTAAAGAGTGCGTACAAGTTGGCCACATGTGATCACAATGTGGCCTTCGCGAATGGTTCATCTAGCTCAAACCCGAAGGGAAATCGTTCATTGTGGAACCGGATTTGGTCGGCCAATGTGCCTCAGAAGATGAAAATCACTGCCTGGAGAGTGGCCACCGGCACACCGCCAACTCAACAGTGCAAGAACTACAGGCACTTGGCTACACATTCACTCTGCCCTCTTTGTGGGGTAGAGGAGGAAACTGCCTTTCATGCTCTGATTACCTGTACCTAGGCGAGGATTTTGTGGATGAATATGCGCAGGAGATGGCCGCTACCCAATGATGATCTTCTCTTTGATAATGGGAAGGAATGGCTCATGTTCCTTCTCAGCTCCTGCTCCGAGGTGGTTGCAGACATGGTGATTTTGCTGATTTGGAGGATATGGCAAATTCGTAATGACATCTACCACGGCAAGGAAGCTCCTCGTGTGCTTGCCTCGGTAAAGTTCTTGGATAGCTACTATAAATCTATCAACCTAGCGGGCAAGTTCACAGTTGAGGATATCGTCAAAGGCAAGATGCCCTCGGTGGCTCTGGTGTCGCCGCGCCAAAAAGCTATTGCGGCTGTCATGCCTTGGCCGGCACCAGCGCAAGGCTCTGTGGCCCTGTCCGTCGATGGTTCATACCATCCGAAGGAAGGCACCGCAGCAGTCGGGATGGTCCTAAGGAACTACGAAGGGGTGATTCTTTTTGCAGCATACCGATACATCTTCCATTGCAATGATCCACTGGAGGCGGAACTACATGCGATGATGCAAGGTATGGCATTGGCTATTGAACACTCCGACGCTCCGGTGATGCTACAATCGGACTCCTCTAAAGCGTTGTCATGCCTGTCTACCGATGCTCTCCGGCGTTCAGCTTATGGCCACTTAGTATTGGAGATCAAGTATGAAAGAACATGCGGTGCCCCCATGTTTGGTTTTGGTAATTGATGACAATCTCTATGGACTAATGGTTGCCTTGAGTTATATTTGAAGGATTTGTCCATAGGTTTTTCTTGGAGTCCATTTGTTGGTTTCAAGGAGAGTTTGTTGATGAACAAGGTGTTATTCAAGGAATTACCTAAAGATTGGTCATGTGAGAGGTTGGTCAAGACTAAGTCAAAGAGTGAATCAAGTTAATCAACACACAAAGCGTAGAAGATGTACCGAGAGGGATCAAGTGATCATTTGGTATGGTAAGCATTGTCAATTACGCTTTGTGTACTAACCCATGGTCCTTGTAAGAGTTCTATGTGGGGTTAGGTTATCTTCCATGGGCTTGCGTCAAGAGGAAGATCACATACAACCCATGGAGGATGACATCAAATCGAGGTTGTGGTGTGCAAGTTCAAGTGATGCATCACGAAGAGACCAAGTGCTTGAAGCTTGCCGTCCATTGTGGTGACAATGGACTCGTGAAGATATGCCGAAGAGTGGCTCACCCATAGTGTAGTATGGGGGAGCAATCTACTAGTCTTCACCGTGCCAACGCAATCAAGAAAGGTGGTCCAACTTGAGGAAGTCAAGATCGTCTACATCTAGCTCAAGTGGACTTTGTGCAAGGCAAATGTTTGCCCTTGATAGGTTCTCTATTTTACCGGTCTCATAGTGGTAGTTTGGAGACCGGGTTATATGATCGATTGCCGTACTATCAAGGGGGGATCTTGATGAGTAGCTTGATCATATCGTTCGTAGAGAGCTCAAACCATTGCATCTATGCATCATCTTTATTGGTTCTTGTTTGGTTCTTCCCTTTGTGAGATTTGGAGCTTATGGTCATTTTCATGACAAGCTCGAGTTCATCGAAAACATAGTTCACATGCATCTCCTATGATGTTTTCGATGTTGGGGTTTTTGCCAGTTCTCTTTGTGACTCTTAGAGCTTATGGTCATCTTGATGACAAGCTCAAGTTAATAGAAAAAGGAGTTCACATGCACCTTCTATGATGTTTTTGATGTTGGAGGTTTTGCTTGTTCTTCTCAGATGGAGGGTTCATTCCTCTATATCTTAGGCATACCTCTGCCTCTTCTTACTATAACCAGTCGATGTTTTGATGCTACTCGTCTTCCTCTATTCAACAAGCTTGAGTTTGCTCAATTCGGAGCTCATATGCAGAAGTTATGGCAGTTCTGTTTTTATTGCATCCTCCGTGTCTTTGCAAAATGAAGGCTTCCAAGTGCTAGAGTTTCTGTGGCATGCGGTAGTACTGATCAAGGGAGTAGTAGTACCGCAATGGCTCACGGTAGTACCGGCCAGGGAAGCGGTAGTACCGCGCCTTGAGGTAGTACCGCTCCCCATGAGCGGTAGTACCGTGGCCTCTAGCCCAGAACACTGGCAAGCACAGAAGTAATTTTTTACATCCGCGCCCTACGCGGTAGTACCGTTCCCTTCTTGCGGTAGTACCGTGCCGAGCTTTTACACGGGTCCTCCCTTCGCGGAAGTAGGTACGGAAGTAATTTTTTACTTCCCTGCTTTCTCTGCGCCTAGTGTTGCCTTCCTTACGGTAGTACCGTAGGGGCGCGCGGTAGTACCGCTCCGGCGGTTCTACCGTTCGTTGCCCTGTGCAACAGGCCTACATCTGGCCAGTGTCGCACAAGCGGTAGTACCGCAACCAGCAGCGGTAGTACCATAGCCCACTGCGGTAATACCGCAGCTTGGTGCGGTAGTACCGTGTCGTGCGGGCTGAGTGTGAGGATAACGGTTGGATTTTTCCCCTCCTATAAAAGGGGGTATTCTTCCCCAATGAACCTTATCCTTTGAGCTCGTGTTCTGCCCCCATTGTTGACCTTCTTCGAGCTTACTATCTCTCAATCCCTCCATGGATTCTTGCTAGTTTTGGGGGGAAAAGAGAGAGGAGATCCAGATCCACATTTCCACCAATCACTTTCTCCTCTTTGTGAGGGGAACCCTTTGGATCTAGTTCTTGGAGTTCTTCGTGTTCTCTTCTCCGTTCTTCCTCTCATTTCCCTCCCTAGCATTAGTTGCTTTGGTGGGATTTGGGAGAGAAGGACTTGGGCACTTCGTGTGCCCTTGCCATTGCATTTGGTGCATCGGTTTGAGTTCTCCACGGTGATACGTGGAGGTTACAAGTTGAGAAGCTTATTACTCTTGGGTGGTTGGTACCCTTGAGCTTGTTCCTCTTGGGTGCTTGGGCGCCCTAAACGGTTGAGGTCACCTCGGAGCCATATTCCATTGTGGTGAAGCTTCGTGGTGTCGTTGGGGAGATAGCCCCAACCTTTGTGGTGTTCAGAGCTCAATCATTGTGGTGTAAAGCTCCGGGAAAGCGTCGGGGTCTCCAATTAGGTTGTGGAGATCGCCCCGAGCAATTTGACGGGTTCCGGTGACCGCCCCCAAGGGTTGCCAAAGTGTACGTGTTCGGTGACCGCCCCAAGGGTCGCCATTTGTACGGGTTCTGTGACTGCCCTCAAGGGTCCCTTAGTGGAATCACGACATCTTGCAGTGTGCGAGGGCGTGAGGAGATTACGGTGACCCTAGTGTCTTATTGGGGAGCATTGTGCCTCCACACCGCTTCAAACGGAGATTAGCATCCGCAAGGGTGTGAACTTCGGGATACATCGTCGTCTCCGCGTGCCTCGGTTATCTCTTACCCGAGCCCTTTACTTATGCACTTTACTTTGTGATAGCCATATTGTTTCTTGTCATATATCTTGCTATCACCTACTCCCTCCGTTCCAAAATAGATGATCCAACTTTATACTAACTTTGTACTAAAATTAGTACAAAGTTGGGTCATCTATTTTGGAACGGAGGGAGTAGTTGTTTATCTTGCTTAGCATAAGTTGTTGGTGCACATAGGTGAGCCTAGTTGTTGTAAGTTTTGTGCTTGACAAATTAACCGCTAGGTTTATTCCGCATTTGTTCAAGCCTAAATCGTAATTATTTTAAAGCGCCTATTCACCCCCCCTCTAGGCGACATCAACGATCTTGTAAAGTACTTAGCTGGTATTAGGGAGTTTGTACCTCAAAAACTTAGTCGTTCTCAAAATAGAGTTGCCGATCGTCTGGCATACTGCAGCCGTTCGGAGCGAGTCATCGCTGTCTAGCTACCCTCAGTTCCTCCTTGTATTGAGGACGTGTGGCCCCTCGACTGTAACTCTATGAATTTGCAATAAAACTCCCTTTACCCTCGCAAAAAAAAGATATCTTTTCCTACAAAGCCAGTCAAACTTTACAAAGTTTGATTTTGACCAAATCTTATGTGCAAACTAAAAAGAATGGAGGGAGTACATACATTGACCTTGTAGGGGTAGCCTCGAGGCCACTGGCACCTCCGCCGCCGCCCGTGTTTCCGTCCGAGCCATCGTCGTCCGACCTGGAGCATGTAATCGCTAATACAGCCTGCGTCTGTGACGCCTCTCCTCCTTCTCATACGGGCTCGGCACTTAGCTGTGTTGGATGACCCACACAAGGGCATGTGTTTTGGGATTCCAATCCAGATACTCAATGAGGGCAGTACCCTTCCGCATGGCCTCTAGCGCATAACGGCGATCCTCCTCGTCAATGAGGGCTACCTCATTCTTTGCAAGCTCCTCCTCAAGCATCTGCATCCCCTTCTCTGAGAGCGGCACCCATTGTTGGATGGTCAAACATGTTCGAACCATTCATTCCATGGAGCAATATGGTGATCCGCGTCGAAGGGCATGTTCTGACCTCCTCCGGCTACACACTTTGCAAATTCCTGGAGCAGATCATTGCCGAACGAAATAACCTCGAAGCTGTGGTCGATCCTAGTGGAAAAATCTAGAGCGACCAAGGCCCAGCTCCACTAATTAGAGAAGTTGGAGTTCACCTTATTTACAACATCCTGCCACCGCTAAAGATATCGGTTCGTTGAGTAATAAAGAAAAAACATAACCTATAGATATAGGAGTGATCTCCCTCGCCTTGATGTGCACTTGTCGGCCCTAATTGCGTTGCCTCCAGTCGGCCAAGTACCGTACAAGGCCACAACCCTCCTAGCCGGGCCACAGCGCTGGAGAAGTTGCTGATGCAGCCGAACGCATCTGAGATCGCTCCATGAAGTTAGGAGTCACGAAGAGAAGTTGGATATGTGAAGTTTTGTGAAGCTAGAGGACATCCGAACACGCCCGGAGTGCCATAATGCAGTTCAGGTGCATAAAGTATGCGCCCATGCGTTCGTGGATCTGAGTGTGTTTCACGGGATCCAGGACGATCTGTGGTCGTCATGTGTGAGCAGAGCTGTGGGCACGGCCGTGGTTGCGGCGCCGTGCCATGCCAATGCCATGGGCGGAGCCCGCTGACGCAGGGCGATTGAATGGCGACCGACCCAACTGCATGGGAGTAAATGGCTTATTATCACCTCCTGGGGCAGGGCCTCCCCCCCAACGGCTACCTAGTACACTATTCATTCCAGGGGATTCGCTATGTCGACATGGGAAAAGGAACAAGATCATCTAGGACCAGACGTGTGCGTCTCTCATCCGTAATAAGCTAGGGCGTGGCCGAGATCAACTTCTACGTAACCTCGCCTGTGTTCTGGTCCCATGGCCGGAAGTGGTTTCTCATGCTGGATTGCTGGGCGTTGTCGGCCACAAGACCCCCCGTCGGTCCCTCTATATTTCCGTCGACGGCGAAAGAGATAGTGGCCGGCGACCCGGTCAGGAAAACAGTAACCAGACCGGCCGAAAAACAAGTCACCCATTCTTGGCTCGGCTGCAAGGACACTATTGTTTTGATGTGCTACTAGAATATCCACACTGGATGTTGACTGCAAGCCGCAAGCTGGATCTTGATTGCTTTGGGAAAAACGGGCAAGTGTTGACGTACCATCGTAAACTCGAAATTATTGTAGCATGGACAAAAACATCACTCCATTCCATAACGAAATCGCTATGCGCACTGGCATCGCAGACGGCAAAAAAATCGGACTGTCCCAGCATTTACGATGAGGCTTTTCCACTCAAAAGATAGTCTAGATTCATCACCTTGTCACAACATGTACCATATACATCCTCCAAAATCACAAACAATTTGTTACAGCATTTTCCAGCACCGCCGAATTTATCATCTTCTCTTAACTCAGAATCTTATCTTAAACAAAAGGAAACAATGGAACCCAGACCTAAACCCGCAACAACCTACGAACTAAAAATCCGCGCTGTTTCCACGTCAGGGGCGGAAAAGCTGCGTGCCCCCGGTATATATCCCCAGAACTCTCGACCCAAGAACACAGCCCACCTCCCCCTCCTACCTCACTCATCCTCCCAATTCCCGTTACTCTCGAGGTCATCGCGGCAATGGCGGGCTCCTGGCGAGCCGCAGCGCTGGCGGTGGCGATGGTTTGCTGGGTGGCGGGCAGCTGCGTGCTCGGGTTCCCGGAGGAGGATTTGGTGGGGCGGCTGCCCGGGCAGCCCAGCGTGGGGTTCAGGCAGTTCGCCGGGTACGTGGACGTCGACGTCAAGGCCGGGAGGAGCCTCTTCTACTACTTCACCGAGGCGCAGGACCACGCCGCCGGCAGGCCGCTCACGCTCTGGCTCAACGGAGGTCAGTACCTGCTGGCTATTGGGTTGTCACTTTCTGATCTCCAGAGATTTCTGCTGGAGTTTCTTCGGCCGGTTTGCCGAGCAGCGTTGGCCTTTGCGCCGTGGTCCTTGTTTTGTTTTGCTTTGCTTCGGAATTATGTTCGCGTCTGAATTTCCTTGCTCGATTCGAGAGGCAACAGTGGCATGCACTGCCTTAGTTTGGTACTAGTAGAAAATGTGTTACCAGTACTTCTATGTGCACGGTTGATTACCCCTCGGCTTTAGCGGTTGGGAGTTAGGACGACGCAGGAATTTCTACTCTACCTGGTCTGTATTTCATCTTACACATTCAGCCTTCACAGCGACTTTGTTTTTTTCCGTCTGGATCTCGAGAGTTTCTGGAAATTATTTTGGTTTCCCAAAACAGTTTTCCATAAATTATTTAGTTGTTTTTTTTCAATTTTTTTTTACTATGGTGCTGGAATTGTCATGGCTAACAATAGCACTGTTCCATTAGTGGCCCGATGACTGGAGCGGCGAAGTTAATCTAGCATCCTAAACTAGTCAATTTCTTGGTACCTTTTCCTCCCTCACTGTACCTTTCTTGCACGTTGAGTGCTCGTTCAGGGGTCATATGATGACAGGCAGTGTTTCCTGAACTGGAAACACAAACGACCCTCCTCCCATTCGTTAAGCGTCATCTGCTCCACACCTGCCAAGGAAAAAATTAATCAGTTTTGTGAGTATCTTTGAGGTCACCATGTTCCCTTGGAGCCTTGCCTCATTGGGCTTTGTGTGTTGTGGTCCTTGAGGATTTTTAAAAGAAGCGAGGCATCATTTGTGCCTTCATTCCAGGCGCGCACACACACAAGAGGGTGCTTCTTTCTTTGATGTAACAATACAACCTTGCTACACTATGATGTACTCCCTCAGTTCCTAAATATAAGTCTCTGTAGCGATTTTACTATGGACCACATACAGATTTACAGATCTCAGTACTTACCGCATACCGCAATGTGATTGCTAACTGTATGTTGCTGCAAAATTTCACTGACATTCAGGTCCTGGCTGTTCTTCGGTTGGAGGCGGCGCGTTTACGGAGCTCGGCCCGTTTTATCCCAGAGGAGATGGCAGAGGCCTTCGGTTAAACAAGAAGTCGTGGAATAAGGGTTGAGCTTTTGGCAACCATCTCTCTGATCTCATGTTTCGGTGAAAGAAATTGTAGACCTTACTAACTCTTAATTGTTTCATCTTTGTTAATTTTCAGTGTCCAATCTTCTATTTGTTGAATCGCCCGCCGGTGTTGGATGGTCCTACTCCAACACTTCGTCAGACTACAAAACAGGAGATGCGCGGACCGGTAAACCGATGCGATCTTGTGGCATCGCAGGATACCGGTTAGCCTGAACACATCAGTCTAACTGTATGTTTCTTTAACTATGCAGCTAATGACATGTACAAATTTCTGTTGGGATGGTATAAGAAGTTCCCGGAGTACAGATCAACAAGCTTACTTCTTTCGGGAGAGAGCTATGCAGGTTAGAAAGCATTTCAGGTTCTACTTCAGGAATATGCGTTTCGATTTGCCTCTCTTCTATGGCGAGTGATTGTGCGCTAATGATAATGCAGGGCATTATATACCGCAACTCACCGATGTCCTTCTCACACACAATGAGAAATCTAAGGGTTTTAAGTTCAATATCAAGGGGGTAGCTGTAAGTAGTCAAGCATAGCCTGGTCATCTCTTGAATCAACTATGTTCTACTTACTACTGCTATTTTGTTGACTCTGAGATTACCTTGAGTAGATCGGGAATCCGTTACTCAAGCTTGACAGGGATGTCCCCGCGACATACGAGTACTTTTGGTCCCATGGTATGATATCCGATGAGATATTTCTGGCCATAAACAAGGGTTGTGATTTTGAGGATTACACATTCGGTAGCCCCCACAATGAGAGCAAGTCATGCAATGATGCCATTGCGGAGGCAAATGCTATAGTTGGACAATACGTCAACAACTACGATGTCATTCTCGACGTCTGTTACCCATCGATTGTGATGCAGGAGCTACGACTGCGCAAATATGTATGCTTGTTTCCTCATGGATGGTACATGCTATTTACATCAGAACCTTTGATTGCTGTTGTGTGATTGTTTTTTCTTTTGTGCAACCTAGGTGACCAAGATCAGTTTAGGAGTGGATGTTTGCATGTCATATGAAAGGTACTTCTACTTCAATCTTCCAGAAGTGCAGCATGCTCTTCATGCCAATAGAACACATCTACCTTATGGCTGGAGCATGTGCAGTGAGTAAGTGCTTCTATTGCCACTTCTGCCAAATACATATGTTGGTCCTTTCAGTAAATATGTAAAGAGAGAAGAGAGTGTCAGAGTGAATGAACTGCTCATCTTTGCAACTCAAACTCACATGGATCATCTAAAATCATGTCTCAGTGTGCTGAATTACACCGATAAGGATGGTAACATCAACATCTTGCCTTTACTTCAGAGAATAGTGGAACATAAGATACCAGTTTGGATATTCAGGTAAATAACTTGCCTTTTCATACTCCCATCCCATATACCAGTCTGAGTATATTTATTCAGATAATTTGTTCCGTTCCGTGTGCAATTTGTTACGACAATGTGAATTACGTTACAGTGGCGATCAAGACTCTGTGGTGCCCCTCTTGGGCTCCCGAACCCTTGTGCGAGAGCTAGCTCATGATATGGGGTTGCCTGTCACAGTTCCGTACAGTACTTGGTTCCGCAAAGGCCAGGTATACTTCTATGCTATGAATACAAGTTGAATTACAGATGCCAAATTTGATGATACAAAACATGAATGTAACATGTTGCTCTTTGATTTTCAAGGTTGGAGGCTGGACAACAGAGTACGGTAATCTTCTGACCTTTGCAACAGTGCGGGGTGCATCTCACATGGTGCCATTTGCACAGCCAGACCGAGCTCTCCGACTATTTCGCTCATTTGTGCTTGGACAGAGGCTCCCAAACACAACCTATCCACCCATTGACGACTAAGTGTACCTACAAAAGCAGCTGGATATAGAGAAAAAAATAGCTTAGGATTTTTCAGTCTTGCTACAAGAGTTCAGTTCTCAAGGATGTATAAGTTGATCGATAAGTTCTTGATTCTTTAGAAAGATTGGAAAATTAATGCATGCTAGCAAGTATGATCTTTATCAGGATTATTATATTGCATCCCTCAAAATCTGGAACACAGATTCCAGAGTAATTTGTACAAGCAATTTTTTTTCTCGAATACGCACAAACATGCGTATCATATATTGATAGAAGTAGCCAAGATGGCCAATACAACACCAAAAGGTTAACACCCACATCCACCAAGGCAACACCGACACACAACTCGCCTTGCCCAAACTCCAGCCAAACTATGGCGAAGAGGACGGACACAGAGCATATAGGCCGCGTCCCAACCGAATCGAACACCTCGGAGCTGGACAAAAACGCCAAAGCAAACTAGATCAACGCACTCTCCACTCATGGCGCCTAGGAGATCGGCAAGTGGACAGCAGGAGCTAGCCTAGCTCGATGAAGACGTCGCAGATGAGCCGTCGATGATGGAGTACATAGCGCCCCAGATGCTCATGCCCATAGCAAGAACCAACACATGACAACCCTACACCCCAAGCCTCGCCGCCGATGCGATCGAGAATAGCGGCAAGACCGCTAATGTTGTCATGGCTGACACCGAGATGAGGACTTCCCCCGTGCTGATGGGGAACGGGTCACATGCCACTGTTCGTGGTGTTGGTATGGTCGATCTGAAGTTTACTTCGGAGAAGATCGTGCGACTGAAGAACGTGCATCATGTGCCCTCCATCAATAAGAATCTCGTCAGCGGTTCGCGTTTATGTCGAGATGGTTATAAGTTGGTTTTCGAGTCCAATAAAGTTGTAATTTCCAAGTATGGACAATTTGTTGGTAAGGCTATGAGTGCGGAGGCTTGTTCCGCCTATCTTTGTCAGACTTATGCACTAAAGTTATTAATCATGTTTGCCACGATAATGAATCTGATATTTGGCATTCACGACTTTGTCATATTAACTTTGGTTGCATGACGCGGTTAGCAAATATGAGTTTAATTCCGAAATTTACTACTGTGAAAGGTTCCAAATGTCAAGTGTGTGTTCAAGCTAAGCAACCTCGCAAGTCTCATAAGACTGCGGAGGTAAGAAATTTAGCACCACTGGAGCTTATACATTCTGATCTTTGTGAGATGAATGGCGTGTTGACAAAGGGTGGAAAGAAATACTTTATGACCCTCATTGATGACTCCACTAGATATTGTTATGTGTATCTTCTGAAAACAAAAGATGAGGCTTTATCTTACTTCAAAAACTATAAGGCCGAAGCAGAGAACCAACTTGATCGTAAAATTAAACGGCTTAGGTCTGATAGTGGTGGAGAGTATTTTTCAAATGAATTCAATTCGTTTTGTGCGGAACATGGTATTATCCATGAGAGGACACCTCCCTATTCACCTCAGTCAAATGGGGTGGCTGAAAGAAAGAACCGAACTCTGTCTGATTTGGTTAACGCCATGTTAGACACTTCGGGTCTCTCCAAGGCATGGTGGGGGGAGGCGCTAATGACTGCATGTCATGTCCTAAACCGAGTTCCCACAAACAATAAAACCATTACTCCATTTGAGGAATGGGAAAGGAAAAGATTGAAACTCTCTTACTTACGTACTTGGGGTTGTTTGGCGAAAGTCAATATACCAATTCCCAAGAAGCGCAAGCTTGGACCTAAAACCGTAGATTGTGTTCTTCTGGGCTATGCTTTTAATAGCATCGGTTATAGATTTTTGGTAGTAAAATCTGAGGTATCCGACATGCATGTCGGTACGATTATGGAGTCGAATGATGCGACTTTCTTTGAGAACATATTTCCTATGAAGGATATGGCTAGCTCATCAAATCAGGAAATACCTATTTTATCGAGTCAGGAAATAACTGAGATTCCTGAACCCACCATTCCAATAGAACACGTTGAGAATCCCTTGGAGGATGACAATAAAGTTCCTGTTAGGAGCAAGAGACAGAGGATTGCAAAGTCCTTTGGTAATGATTTCATTGTGTACCTCGTGGATGACACACCTAGTACTATTTCAGAAGCCTATGCATCTCTTGATGCTGACTACTGGAAAGAGGCTGTCCGTTGCGAGATGGATTCCATCCTGGCTAACGGAACCTGGGAGATCACCGATCGTCCCTATGGGTGTAAACCTGTAGGGTGTAAGTGGGTGTTCAAGAAAAAGCTTAGGCCTGATGGTACAATTGAAAAGTACAAGGCAAGGCTTGTGGCCAAGGGTTATACTCAGAAAGAAGGTGAAGACTTCTTTGATACTTACTCACCTGTGGCCAGATTGACCACTATCCGAGTGCTACTGTCTTTGGCTGCCTCGCATGGTCTTCTCGTTCATCAAATGGACGTTAAGACAACTTTCCTTAATGGAGAGTTGGATGAGGAATTTATATGGAGTAGCCAGACGGTTTCGTAGTGCCCGGTCAGGAAGGAAAAGTGTGTAAGTTATTGAAGTCATTATATGGCCTCAAGCAAGCTCCTAAGCAATGACACGAGAAGTTTGAAAGGACTTTGACTTCTGAAGGCTTTGTTGTAAACGAAGCTGACAAATGTGTGTACTATCGCCATGGTGGGGGCGAGGGAGTTATTCTTTGTCTATATGTCGACGACATACTGATATTTGGAACCAATCTTGATTTAATTAAGGAAGTTAAGGATTTCTTATCTCGTTGTTTTGAGATGAAGGATCTAGGAGTGGCTGATGTTATCTTGAACATCAAGCTGCTGAGAGATGATAATGGTGGGATTACACTGCTTCAATCTCACTATGTGGAAAAGGTCTTGAGTCGCTTCGGGTATAGCGACTGTAAGCCTTCTCCAACTCCATATGATCCTAGTGTGTTGCTTCGAAAGAATCGACGGATTGCTAGAGATCAACAGAGATATTCTCAGATTATAGGCTCGCTTATGTATTTGGCGAGTGCCACGAGGCCTGACATCTCTTTTGCTGTGAGCAAATTGAGCCGGTTTGTTTCCAATCCGGGAGATGATCATTGGCGTGCGCTTGAGAGAGTTATGCGCTATTTAAAAGGCACAGCGAGCTATGTGTTGGAGATATGCCCTAGAGGCAATAATAAAAGCATTATTATTATATCTCCTTGTTCATGATAATTGTCTGTTATTCATGCTCGAACTGTATTGTACGGAAACAGCGATACATGTGTGAATACACAGATCACATTGAGTCCCTGGTAGGCCTCTAGTAACCAGCTCGTTGATCAACGGATGGTCACGGTTTCCTGACCATGGACATGAGATGTCAGTGATAACGGGATCACATCATTAGGAGAATGATGTGATGGACAGGACCCAAACTTGAGCATAACACGAGATCGTATAGTTCGTAATGCATAAGCTTTTCGGTGTCGAGTATTTATTCCTTAGACCATGAGGTTGTACAACTCCCGGATACCGTAGGAGTACTTTGGGTGTGCCAACCGTCATAACGTAACTGGGTGGCTATAAAGGTATGCATCGGGTATCTCCGAAAGTGTCTGTTGAGTTGGTACGAACCGAGACTGGGATGTTGTCACTCCGTATGACGGAGAGGTACCTCTGGGCCCACTCGGTAAGACATCATCATAATGAGCTCAATGTGACTAAGTAGTTAGTCACGGGATGATGGATTACGGATCGAGTAAAGAGACTTGCCATAACGAGATTGAACAAGGTATCGGGGATACCGACGATCGAATCTCGGGCAAGTACCGTACCGATGGACAAAGGGAATAACATACGGGATTGAGTGAATCCTTGACACAGTGGTTCATCCGATGAAGATCATCGAGGAACACGTGGGAACCAACATGGGTAGCCAGATCCTGCTGTTGGTTATTGACCGGAGAGTGGTCTCGGTCATGTCTACGTGTCTCCCGAACCCGTAGGGTCTACACACTTAAGGTTCGGTAACGCTAGGGTCGTAGAGATTAATGCACGTGGAAACCCGAAAGTTGTTCGGAGTCCCGGATGAGATCCCGGACGTCACGAGGAGTTCCGAAATGGTCCGGAGGTAAAGATTGATATATGGGAAGTCCAGTTTCGGCCAACGGGTGATCTCCGGGGGTCACCGGGAGCGTCCCGGGACCACCGGAGGGGCCCCGGGGGCCCACCGGGTGGGGCCACCCATCCCGGTGGGGCCCCTAGGCCGCAAGGGGATGCGTGCAGCCCTCTGGGCTGGCGCACCACAAGGGGGCCCCACCTCCCCATGCGCATAGGGATAAAACCCTAAGGGGAGGGGGGCCACCACTTGCCTTGGGGGAGGGGGACTCCTCCCTGGCCGCCGCCCCCCCTTGCAGATTGGATCTGCAAGGGGCTGGCGCCCCCCTGGCCCCCTATATATATGTGGGGGGGGAGAGGGCAGCCGCACCTCAGCCCTGGCGCCTCTCCCCCTCCCGTCACACCTCCCAACTCCCACGCAGGGCGCCCGGCGAAGCCCTGCTGCGATCTCCACTGCATCCGTCATCACGCCGTCGTGCTGCCGGATCTCTGACGACTTCTCCTCCCCCCTTGCTGGATCAAGAAGGAGGTGACGTTGCTGCACCGTACGTGTGTTGAACGCGGAGGTGCCGTCCGTTCGGCGCTAGATCATCGGTGACGAAAAAGTGAAGAGTACGACTACTTCATCCTTGCTTCGTTGAAAGCTTCCGCACGCAATCTTCATAACGGTATATAGATGCACTCTTAGTTGCTCGTTGCTAGATATCTTCATAGTTGGATCTTGATGAAGACGTAGAAATTTTTTGATTTATGCTACGTTCCCCAACAGTGGTATCAGAGCCAGGTTTTATGCGTAGCATCTTGGCACGAGTAGAACACAAAGCAGTTGTGGGCGTATGATCTTGTTCAACTTTCTTACCGTTACTAGTCAATCTTGATTCGGCGGTATTGTGGGATGAAGCGGCCCGGACCGACCTTACACGTACGCTTACGTGAGACTGGTTCCACCGACAGACATGCACTAGATGCATAAGGTGGCTGGCGGGTGTCTGTCTCTCCTACTTTAGTCGGATCGGATTCGATGAAAAGGATCCTTATGAAGGGTAAATAGAAGTTGACAAATCACGTTGTGGTTTTGGCGTAGGTAAGAAACGTTCTTGCTAGAAATCCTATAGAAGCCACGTAAAACTTGCAACAACAATTAGAGGACGTCTAACTTGTTTTTGCAGCATGTGTTTTGTGACGTGGTATGGCCAAGAACGAAGATGTGATGAATGATATATGTGATGTATGAGATTGATCATATTTTTGTAATAGGAAATCACGACTTGCATGTCGATGAACTTGACAACCGGCAGGAGCCATAGGAGTTGTCTTTATTATTGTATGACATGCGTGTCACTGAATAACACCATGTAATTACTTTACTTCGTTGCTAAACGTTAGCTATAGTAGTAGAAGTAATAGTTGGCGTGACGACTTCTTCAAGACACGATGATGGAGTTCATGATGATGAAGATCATGGTGTCGAGCCGGTGACAAGATGATCATGGTGCCCCGAAGATGGAGATCCAAGGAGCAAGATGATATTGGCCATATCATGTCACTTTAATTGATTGCATGTGATGTTTATCATGTTTATGCATCTTGTTTACTTAGAACGACGGTAGTAAATAAGATGATCTCTCACTAAAATTTCAAGTAATGTGTTTCCCCTAACTGTGCACCGTTGCTAAAGCTCGTTGCTCCGAAGCACCACGTGATGATCGGGTGTGATAGGTTCTAACGTTCACATACAACGGGTGTAAGACAGATTTACACACGCGATACACTTAGGGTTCACTTGACGAGCCTAGCATGTACAGACATGGCCTCGGAACACGGAAGACCGAAAGGTCGAACACGAGTCGTATAGAAGATACGATCAACACGAAGATGTTCACCGTTGATGACTAGTCCGTCTCACGTGATGATCGGACACGGACTACTCGATTCGGATCGTGTATCACTTAGATGACTAGAGAGATGTCATTCTGAGTGGGAGTTCATTATAATTTGATTAAGATGAACTTAATTATCATGAACTTAGTCTAAATTCTTTACAATATCTCTTGTAGATCAAATGGCCCACGCTCAGGTTTCCCTCAACTTCAACGCGTTCCTAGAGAAAACCAAGCTGAAAGACGATGGTAGCAACTATACAGATTGGGTCCGTAACCTGAGGATTATCCTCATAGCTGCCAAGAGATCATATGTCCTAGAAGCACCGCTAGGTGATGCACCCGCTCTCCCGGCGACCCAAGACGTTATGAACGCCTGGCAGTAGCGTAGTGATGATTACTCCCTGGTTCAGTGCGGCATGCTTTACAGTTTAGAATCAGGGCTCCAAAAGCGTTTTGAGCACCATGGAGCATACGAGATGTTCGAAGAGCTGAAAATGGTTTTCCAAGCTCATGCCCGAGTCGAGAGATATGATGTCTCCGACGCATTCTACAGCTGTAAGATGGAGGAGAACAGTTCTGTCAGTGAGCACATCCTCAAGATTTCAGGATTGCACAACCGCTTGTCTCAGCTGGGAATGAATCTCCCAGATGAAGCGGTCGTTGACAGAATCCTCCAGTCGCTCCCACCAAGCTTCAAGAGCTTCGTGCTGAACTTCAATATGCAGGGGATGGAGAAGTCCATTCCCGAGGTGTATTCGATGCTGAAATCAGCGGAGGTAGACATCAAGAAAGAACATCAAGTGTTGATGGTCAATAAAACCACTAAGTTCAAGAAAGGCAAGGGTAAGAAGAACTTCAAGAAGGACGGCAAGCAAGTTGCCGCGCCTGGCAAGCCTGTTGCCGGGAAGAAGCCAAAGTATGGACCCAAGCCAGAGACTGAGTGCTTTTATTGCAAGGGAACGGGACACTGGAAGCGGAACTGCCCCAAATACTTAGCATACAAGAAGGCCGGCAACGTCAAAGGTATATATGATATACATGTTATTGATGTGTACCTTACCAGCACTCGTAGTAGCTCCTGGGTATTCGATACCGGTGCAGTTGCTCACATTTGTAACTCAAAACAGGAGCTGCGGAATAAACGGAGACTGGCGAAGGATGAGGTGACGATGCGCGTCGGGAATGGTTCCAAGGTCGATGTGATCGCCGTCGGCACGCTGCCTCTACATCTACCCTCGGGATTAGTTTTGAACCTGAATAATTGTTATTTAGTACCAGCTTTGAGCATGAACATTGTTTCTGGATCTCGTCTTATGCGAGATGGATATTCTTTCAAATCGGAGAATAATGGTTGTTCTATTTATTTGAGAGATATGTTTTATGGTCATGCCCCGCTGGTCAATGGTTTAATTTTGATGAATCTCGAACGTAGTGATACACATATTCATAGTGTAGATGCCAAAAGATGTAAAGTTGATAATGATAGTCCCACATACTTGTGGCATTGCCGCCTTGGTCATATTGGTGTCAAACGTATGAAGAAGCTCCATTCGGATGGACTTCTAGAGTCTCTTGATTATGAATCATTTGACACGTGCGAACCATGCCTCTTGGGCAAGATGACCAAGACTCCGTTCTCCGGAACAATGGAGCGAGCAACCAACTTGTTGGAAATCATACATACCGATGTGTGCGGTCCAATGAGTGTTGAGGCTCGCGGAGGCTACCGTTATGTTCTCACCCTCACGGATGACTTGAGTAGATACGGTATATCTATTTGATGAAACACAAGTCTGAGACCTTTGAAAAGTTCAAGGAATTTCAGAATGAGGTTGAGAATCAACGTGACAGAAAAATAAAGTTCTTGCGATCAGATCGTGGGGGTGAATATTTAAGTCATGAATTTGGCACACACCTTAGAAACTGTGGAATTGTTTCACAATTGACACCGCCCGGAACACCTCAACGTAACGGTGTGTCCGAACGTCGAAATCGTACTCTGTTGGACATGGTGCGATCTATGATGTCCCTCACCGATTTACCGCTATCATTTTGGGGTTATGCTTTAGAGACTGCCGCATTCACTTTAAATAGGGCTCCGTCGAAATCCGTTGAGACGACTCCATATGAACTTTGGTTTGGCAAGAAACCGAAGCTGTCGTTTCTGAAAGTTTGGGGTTGTGATGCTTATGTCAAGAAACTTCAACCTGAAAAGCTCGAACCCAAATCGGAGAAATGCGTCTTCATAGGATACCCAAAGGAAACAATTGGGTACACCTTCTACCACAGATCCGAAGGCAAAGTCTTTGTTGCCAAGAATGGATACTTTCTGGAGAAAGAGTTTCTCTCGAAAGAAGTGAGTGGGAGGAAAGTAGAACTTGATGAGGTGACAGTCGCCCCTCCTGTACCGGAAAGTAGCACAACACAGGAAACAGTTCCTGAGGTGCCTGCACCGACAAGGGAGGAAGTTGATGATAATGATCATGAAGAAACATATCAAGTTACTACTGAACTTCGAAGGTCCACAAGGGCACGTTCCGCACCAGAGTGGTACGGCAACCCTGTACTGGAAATCATGTTGTTAGACAACGGTGTACCTTCGAACTATGAAGAAGCGATGGCGGGCCCAGATTCCAATAAATGGCTTGGAGCCATGAAATCCGAGATAGAATCCATGTATGAAAACAAAGTATGGACTTTGGTGGACTTGCCTGATGATAGGCACGCCATAGAAAATAAATGGATATTTAAGAAGAAGACAGACGCAGATGGTAATGTGACCATCTATAAAGCTCGGCTTGTCGCTAAGGGTTATCGACAAGTTCAAGGGATTGACTACGATGAGACTTTCTCTCCCGTAGCGATGCTGAAGTCAGTCAGAATCATGTTAGCTATTGCCGCATTCTATGATTATGAGATATGGCAAATGGACGTCAAAACAGCATTCCTTAATGGCTTCCTCAAGGAAGAGTTGTATATGATGCAACCGAAAGGTTTTGTCGATCCAGAGAACGCTAACAAGGTATGCAAGCTCCAGCGCTCGATTTACGGGCTGGTGCAAGCATCTCGGAGTTGGAATATTCGCTTTGATGAGGTGATCAAAGCGTTTGGCTTTATACAGACTTATGGAGAAGCCTGTATTTACAAGAAAGTGAGTGGGAGCTCTGTAACATTTCTCATATTATATGTGGATGACATATTGCTGATGGGAAATGATATAGAATTCTTGGAAAATGTAAAGGCCTATTTGAATAAAAGTTTTTCAATGAAGGACCTTGGAGAAGCTGCTTACATATTAGGCATCAAAATCTATAGAGATAGATCGAGACGCCTCATTGGTCTTTCACAAAGTACATACCTTGACAAAATTTTGAAGAAGTTCAATATGGATCAGTCAAAGAAAGGATTCTTGCCTGTTTTGCAAGGTATGAGATTGAGTAAGACTCAGTCGCCGACCACGGCAGAAGATAGAGAAAAGATGAGTGTCATTCCCTATGCCTCGGCAATAGGTTCTATCATGTATGCCATGCTGTGTACCAGACCTGATGTGAACCTTGCCATAAGTTTGGTAGGGAGGTACCAAAGTGATCTCGGTACGGAACACTGGACAACGGTCAAGAACATCCTGAAGTACCTGAAATGGACTAAGGAAATGTTTCTCATTTATGGAGGTGACGAAGAGCTCGTCGTAAAGGGTTACGTCGATGCTAGCTTCGACACAGATCTGGATGACTCTAAGTCACAAACCGGATACGTGTATATTTTGAATGGAGGGGTAGTCAGCTGGTGCAGTTGCAAGCAAAGCGTGGTGGCATCATCTACATGTGAAGCGGAGTACATAGCTGCTTCTGAAGCAGCACAGGAAGGAGTCTGGATGAAGGAGTTCATCACCGACCTAGGAGTCATTCCAAGCGCGTCAAGCCCGATGACTCTCTTCTGTGACAACACTGGTGCTATTGCTATTACCAAGGAGCCCAGGTTTCACAAGAAGACCAAGCACATCAAGCGCCGTTTCAACTCCATCCGGAATTATGTTCAGGATGGAGACATAGATATTTGTAAAGTGCATACAGATCTGAATGTAGCAGACCCGTTGACTAAACCTCTTTCACGAGCAAAACATGATCAACACCAGAACTCTATGGGTGTTCGATTCATCACAATGTAACTAGATTATTGACTCTAGTGCAAGTGGGAGACTGTTGGAGATATGCCCTAGAGGCAATAATAAAAGCATTATTATTATATCTCCTTGTTCATGATAATTGTCTGTTATTCATGCTCGAACTGTATTATACGGAAACAGCGATACATGTGTGAATACACAGATCACATTGAGTCCCTGGTAGGCCTCTAGTAACCAGCTCGTTGATCAACAGATGGTCACGGTTTCCTGACCATGGACATGAGATGTCAGTGATAACGGGATCACATCATTAGGAGAATGATGTGATGGACAGGACCCAAACTTGAGCATAACACGAGATCGTATAGTTCGTAATGCATAAGCTTTTCGGTGTCGAGTATTTATTCCTTAGACCATGAGGTTGTACAACTCCCGGATACCGTAGGAGTACTTTGGGTGTGCCAACCGTCACAACGTAACTGGGTGGCTATAAAGGTACGCATCGGGTATCTCCGAAAGTGTCTGTTGAGTTGGTATGAACCGAGACTGGGATGTTGTCACTCCGTATGACGGAGAGGTACCTCTGGGCCCACTCGGTAAGACATCATCATAATGAGCTCAATGTGACTAAGTAGTTAGTCACGGGATGATGGATTACGGATCGAGTAAAGAGACTTGCCATAACGAGATTGAACAAGGTATCGGGGATACCGACGATCGAATCTCGGGCAAGTACCGTACCGATGGACAAAGGGAATAACATACGGGATTGAGTGAATCCTTGACACAGTGGTTCATCCGATGAAGATCATCGAGGAACACGTGGGAACCAACATGGGTATCCTGATCCCGCTGTTGGTTATTGACCGGAGAGTGGTCTCGGTCATGTCTACGTGTCTCCCGAACCCGTAGGGTCTACACACTTAAGGTTCGGTAACGCTAGGGTCATAGAGATTAATGCACGTGGAAACCCGAAAGTTGTTCGGAGTCCCGGATGAGATCCCGGACGTCACGAGGAGTTCCGGAATGGTCCGGAGGTAAAGATTGATATATGGGAAGTCCAGTTTCGGCCAACAGGTGATCTCCGGGGGTCACCGGGAGCGTCCCGGGACCACCGGAGGGGCCCCCGGGGTCCACCGGGTGGGGCCACCCATCCCGGTGGGGCCCCTAGGCCGCAAGGGGATGCGTGCAGCCCTCTGGGCTGGCGCACCACAAGGGGGCCCCACCTCCCCATGCGCATAGGGATAAAACCCTAAGGGGAGGGGGGCCACCACTTGCCTTGGGGGAGGGGGACTCCTCCCTGGCCGCCGCCCCCCCTTGCAGATTGGATCTGCAAGGGGCTGGCGCCCCCCTGGCTCCCTATATATATATGTGGGGGGGGGGGAGAGGGCAGCCGCACCTCAGCCCTGGCGCCTCTCCCCCTCCCGTCACACCTCCCAACTCCCACGCAGGGCGCCCGGCGAAGCCCTGCTGCGATCTCCACTGCATCCGTCATCACGCCGTCGTGCTGCCGGATCTCTGACGACTTCTCCTCCCCCCTTGCTGGATCAAGAAGGAGGTGACGTTGCTGCACCGTATGTGTGTTGAACGCGGAGGTGCCGTCCGTTCGGCGCTAGATCATCGGTGACGAAGAACGTGAAGAGTACGACTACTTCATCCTTGCTTCGTTGAAAGCTTCCGCACGCAATCTTCATAACGGTATGTAGATGCACTCTTAGTTGCTCGTTGCTAGATGTCTCCATAGTTGGATCTTGGTGAAGACGTAGAAATTTTTTGATTTATGCTACGTTCCCCAACACTATGGAATTCACTATACCGGAAACCCGAGGGTTCTGGAAGGCTATAGTGATTCTAATTGGATATCTGATGCTGATGAGATTAAGGCCACTAGTGGTTATTTATTTACACTTGGTGGTGGCGCTGTTTCTTGGAAGTCTTGCAAGCAGACCATCTTAACGAGGTCAACTATGGAAGTAGAACTCGCAGCATTAGATACAGCCACTGTTGAAGCAGAGTGGCTTCGTGAGCTTTTGATGGACTTGCCTGTGGTTGAAAAACCAATACCCGCGATCCTAATGAACTGTGATAATCAAACCGTGATCATCAAAGTGAACAGTTCTAAGGATAATATGAAGTCATCAAGGCATGTGAAGAGGAGATTGAAATCTGTCAGGAAACTGAAAAACTCCGGAGTTATTACAGTGGATTATATCCAAACGACTATGAACTTTGCAGATCCCTTCACAAAGGGTTTATCACGTAATGTGATAGATAATGCATCGAGGGAGATGGGTTTGAGACCCACGGTATGAGTTGTCCACAGTGGTAACCTACTCTATGTGATCGGAGATCCCGTGAATTAGAAGTAAGAGACAAGCTGTTGGTCAGCTGAGAGGAGAGTATTCTTATATTTTATCCCACTCCGTGAAGATGCAATATTCTCCTAATCTGTATGGTAGGTTGACATTTGTCTTAATGTGTTCCAAGTGGTTTACTTATATAAGCGGAGATGTGTCCTACAGAGCATCTCTTGAGGAACTCACCTATATGAGCTTGATTGTTGAACGTCGCAATCTGTGAGAATTGGGTATTCTCTAATAAACTCATGAAAGGCCTTTGGAGTATGACGCATGAGCTCCAACCGCGGGGAAGCCTTGCGGCAGCCTAGTATCGGTCTAGACGTTGTGTGAAACTGGTATCACAACAAACTTGTAGTTCTAGGCATAGTCCACTATCCAAGTTGTGAATTAGTGTAACATAACATTCTAGGTGGAAGTTCAACTTAACAGTCTCCACTAAGTACCGGTATATAAACAATGCTTTGGAACTTAAAAATGAGGAGATGTGTCTATGAGATTTTGTGGGGGATTGTTGGAATTTACTAGTATTTACTAGTCCAAATAAATTCAGAAATTCTCATTGACACATTATTATTTTGTTAATTGGGAAAATTAATGAGTCATTGATTAATTAGTAATGGTCGCGTTTATTGGGGCTGTTTCTATTTCATTAACAAACGCGGTTATTACGACCGTTTCTGACTCATTAACAAACGCGTTTATTTTTACTGTTTCTGTTTCATAAACGGACGTGTTAAGTACGGCAATTTCTAAATCATAAACAAACGCGTTTATGGCGGCTGCTTTGACTCCTAACATACACTATATAAACCCGTACCAAGCCAGCCTTGGAGGTAGGTTGTTTTCGTATGGTTTCTCACCGTTCCAAAATATTGCGCCGCCACTCAAGCCTTGTGACGCCCGAAGACCGACGTCCCAGAAGATTCCAGAAGATTCCAGATGTTCCGGGTTTCCCGTGTGTTCAGTTGTGCTTGCTTTATTTATTTTTGCATTGCATCATGTCATCATGCCATCATGTCATTTTTTTATTTTGCATCTCAACTTAATTAAATCGTGTGGATCTTCGATCCATTTAAATCGAGGGAAGGTGACTTCTCTTTATAACATATCCTCCAAATATTATGGAGCTATTATAAATATATATTCCATTCTTTGGAATTACCCGCAACACACTTGCATATTTTTCCCCATGTCTTTTCACTTCGAGTTTCCTTCAAAAACCTTGCCAATAATTTCTTTTCCGTTGTTTCGAGGCTCCTCCAAAAATCTAGACTCCTTTTAAACTCCTTTAAGGCAAGCTAATCATTTTAGTTTGCACTTCCCTTTTTGTTGGAACTATTTTTGTTGGGTTGGTAATATCCCGTAAAGCCTTACAAAAATGTTCCATCTTTTATTTTCAGTTCATGGCCTCCTTTTCTTATTTTTGTGGACTCTCTTTTTTTTTATTTTCTGCTTTAGAGATTAATAGAAGAGGGCAGCCGCAACGGGCTTCCTCCTTCCTCCCAGCCAGCCTTCTTCTCCTCCCTGGCCCATCCCTCTTGGCCCATTGGCCCAACTCAGCCGCTCCCAGGCGACCGCTAACCCTAGAGCCCGTCGCACCACATCGCTCCTCGCCCTCTCCCACCGATGCGCCGTCAGGACGAACCCCTTCGACTCATCCCGCATCCCCTCTCCTCCCGACCGTTCCCTTCTCCCTTCGCCAGGATCCCATCGCCCCGATTCCCCTCGCGCTCCCCTCGAGCCTTCCCTCGGCCAGACAGCGAGCGACCGCCCCGGCCTCTCTGCCATCGGGTCCTTCGCCATCGCTCAAGAACCGAGCGCCTGGTTCCCCCGTTCCCCCCGCGAGCAGGCCAGCCAGGCCGCGCGAAGGGAGCCTCGCCTTCGGCCCGGACCGCGCCGGTTGCCCCTCCTTCCAGGGCCTTCTTCCTCGAGCATCCAGGCTCCAGCGCCTCGTCCCCATCTCCGGCCGCGACCGCAGCTCTCCGCACCGGCCAGGAGGCCTCGTCTCCAGGCGCCTCCCCATCTCCCTTCCGCCGGCCGCCCGGCCAGCCAGCAGCGGCCCGAGCGCCTCCTCTTCGCCTTCATCTCCTGCGCCAGTCCCGCCGCCAGCCAGCTCCTTCGGCGTCCTCCGGCCTCCCCGTCCAGAGCCCCCTCGAGCAGCTGCGTCGTCTCTCGTCGCCTCCGTGCTGTGTTTTTTTGTTGTTGTTTGTTGCTGTTGTTTTCGCCAAGTGCACCGCAGCCGCAAGAACGTGTACGACTACAAGGAGAAACGCAAGTACCACGACCAAGTACCCCTACACGTCGATGCGGCAAGTACCTCGACGACATGTACAACTACGACTCGAGACGAGACCGGCAAGACCGAACGGCTACGATGGCGAGTACCTCTCCGATGAACGTGAACAACTACATGGCGATGCGACAAGTACCCCTACGGAACGTGTACCACTACCGTCGCCTGAGTACAACTACCGCCTCGTGAACGGCTACTTCCTCTCCGAACGTGAACGCCTTCTTCCTCTACGTCTCGAACCGCCCCGAAACGCATGCTTCAAAGGTATAACGAGACGACCCCGTGGATCACCCGTGAAATGCTTGTGTTGTATGAAATGTTGTCTCCCGTGTGTGCTCCGTGCCGTTTCGTCCGTTTGTCATGTTCCTCGGTTGCCTCGTCGCCGACCCGTGGGAACCCGGTAACGGGATCACCCCACCTTCATCTTGTTTCACTCGCTCTCCGTCTTCTTTTGCACCGGTCTCTCAACGAGCTACCGGAACCGATATGTTGCGTGGCATCATTTCGGATCGTTGCCGTGGCACCTTTTCCTTCCACCACGGTGACTAATGCTTCATATCTCTTCTAAGTCAACCTTTTAATAATTGCATAAACTTGATCATGTCATCCACATCATGGTAACAACACTAAAATGTTTAATTGTTGTTGCTTTATAATTATTAAACATGCTCATGGGGATTTTCCGGATATGTTGTTGTTATTTCCGGCCTCATTTAAATTGCCTAAATAGTGTAGTTTTATTATGCTTCACCTCTTGCCATGTTAAAAACCTTTAATCTTGTCTTGTAAATAAACGAGAGTCAACTAAATAATTAATTGTGGTGTTTCGTCAATATGCAACTCGTTGCATATTGAGCTCCACTTAACTTGTAGTATTGTTTGTGCACTTGCCATGCCATGCATAATTAAACCGGACATGCATCATATTTGGATGTGCATCGTATGCCATGTCTATGCTTGTGTGTTTACCGTGTTGTTTGCTTCTTTCCGGTTTGCTTCTCTTGATAGCTTCGGTTTCGTTCCGGGGTTGTGAGGATTCTCTCGACTGTGTTGCTCCGTCTACTTCGTGGATCCGTTCTTCTCCCTTGTGGAATCCCAGGCAAGATGACCGAACCCGGATACCATTACTATCTTTGCCTATTGCTAGTAGTCTCGATCTATAGTTTTGCCTCGATGCCCATGTTTTCCTGTTAGCCTCCTATTGTAACCATGAACCTGTTTAACCACCCTACCTATGCAAACCATTTTTTGGCTATACGTAGGCTTTGCTCAGCCCTTCTTATAGCATTGTTAGTTGCAGGTGAAGATTGAAGATGCTTGCTTCATGTTGAAGTTGTTGGGTCATATCACACTATATAAATGCTTAAAAATGAAATCATCTATATACTGGCAAGGGTGGAAGGCTAAGCCTTTTGCTTGGTGATTTGTTCCACTCATGCCGTTAGGAACCGTATAAACCGGTGTTATGTTCCTTGATTATGCGTTCCTAACACGGTTGGGGTGTATGGGACCCCCTTGATAAACCGCTAAGTGCTAAGTCTTTTCCAGCAAGTCCCAACATTTGGTACTATTTGCCTAATAACTAATAAAACTTGCATGTGGACTAGCTATCCCTTTTATTTTAATTCAACAACCCCGGGCCAGTGCTCCACATGAGTGTTGGTCCGAAACGGGGAGTCTGCGGGGCCACCACGAGGAAACTCGAGGTTTGGTAAAAACCTGTAGAATCGCTCATCCGGTCGTGTCCTGAGACTAGATACGTGCGGCTACCTATCAGGGTGTCGACACGCCGGGAGGATTTGCTGGATTAGCCTTACCTTAGTTCGGTTTAACTTGAGCACGGGATTCCGAGAATACTCGGGTCTTCCCACCTATGGAGTTGCGACTCCGCGGATCGTGGGCTTGTAATGGGTCAAGTTGGAACACCCTTGCAGGGTTTGAACTTTCGAAAGCCGTGCCCGCGGTTATGTGGCAGATGGGAGCTTGTTAATATCCGGTTGTAGATAACTTGACACAATGTTTCAATACACTACCAGCGTGTGTACCGTGACTGTCAATTTCCGAATAGGGATTCGGGAGTTGAACACGGTGGGGTTATGTTTGACCGGTTTTAGTTAGGATCACTTCGTGATCATCTCTCGACCGATGCGCCTTCTCTTCTCGCTCTCTTTTACGTAAGCTAGTGCTAGTGCTGCTGCAGACTCTTGTTGTTCCTTCACCTCTTGTTCTTTCTTCAGCCTTATCCTCACCCAAGGCTTAAATAGTCATGTTACCCGGGAACGGGATTGCTGAGTCCTCGTGACTCACAGATACTGCAACACCAGATGCAGGTTCAGCCGAGTTTGAAGCAGAAGCTGGTTCAAGTTCTTCACTGGGAGCTCGATGAAGAGTTTGGCCGTATGCTTGTGACGTTTCGATGTTCAGTAGTGGTTTCTACTAGGATTCGATCCTGACCTGTGGCTTTATGTTGTTTTGGTATCTTTCTTTTGATCTTCGCCCGTAGTCGGGTTGTGATGTTTTGGATGATGATTGCTTATGTAATGTATTGTGTGAAGTGGCGAGTGTAAGCCAACTATCTCCTTTTGCAATTTAATCCCTCTTTTACATGAGTCGTGCAAAGATACCAAACTTGAGATCATTCTAGGATGGGCTTATACCTTTAAGTCGTGCCTCGACACGTAGGAGGTATAGTCCCATCCTGGGCATTACAAGTTGGTATTCAGAGCCTTCTCCGACCTAGAAGCCCCCACTGATTGATCGAATCGTTGACGGTTGAGTCTAGGCACACACTTGAAAATGTTTTGAGTCCTATATATATATATCGGAGAGTAGGATTTCTTTGCTCCTCATCTCTTTTCATTCTGGTGAGGACTCCTGACGATTACTCTTGCCTCTTCTACTTTCAAAAATTGCACCAAATTTTTTTTAGGAATCCCGCGAGTGTTCTGGGATTGTTTCGATGTTCTTGTGACAAGGATATTGTTCTCGATGCCTCCTGTTCCCGGGGAGTTGAGCTTCGGGGTATTGTTGTCACAAGCATATCGCGGCAGTACTAAATACTTAAGACGGCCGACATCGAAAATCTCTCCTATACGGCCAGTGGCAAGATAACCCCGACATCACCCAGTACTGGGGAGGTAGCTCGAGAGTATTGCCATAGCTTGTATAGTGGATGCGTTTCAAAGGTCCGAGGTAAACAGTTTCCGAGAAAGACTGGTTATGTGTTGAAGGATGGATACACCTGGATGTAGGTTTAGAGTTGATTGCGCGGTGCTTCCCGTGTATCCCCAACACCTGATTGCATAACTGGAAACTTTCGGAAATTAATAGGTGGGTTCATCCAGTAGTTCTAGGCATTCTTCCAACGAATGCACGATATGAAGTTTGGGGTTCTACATTGAGTGAAGTGGTTTTATGGACTTGTTCTGATCGGGAGTTGCATCTTAAAGGGTCCTTGGCTATGTTGATCCGGGGATTGCAAAACCCTTTTGTAACATGTTCCATGAGCTTTCAGCACGAAGATGCGGAATGAAACTTCTATCTTGTATTTGTTCTATCTGTTCTTTGTTCCTTTTATTTTCATTTTATTCTTCAAGTGGCTTCTCGACAAGTTGATGTACCTACGGAATTCATTCGTTCAATTCTCTGTTTGGATGATATTGTGAAGACCATGTTGCATATCTATCCTCTGTTTTTGTTTTGATTCTGGTATTCGAGTTGCTTCGATGTCAAATGTTGATTCCATACCTTTCTTAATCGGTATTCTCATATTTCTATGGGAGCGCTAATTCTTCTTGACCATCGAGTTTTCATGTTAATCCTTTTCAACCGGTGTGCCTTCTCTTCAAGTTATTCCATACAGACGTCGTTGAGAAATCTGACGATTGTCTGTTTCATTCATCCCAAGTTGTCTTTGTTTTCCCCACCCTCCCACCCTTCTTCTTCTCAGAGCAAGAATTCTCAGATGAAGTATCCATTTTATTCATGTGATATTTCTTCATTCATTTCCTTCAATGTTCTTATCCGGTGTTTTATCGTGAAGTTGCTCAAGAGCTTCAAGTTCATCATTCTTTTGTTTTTCATAATTCTGCCGGTGGATTTAATTCAAGATTTCGGTGTTGATCTTATCCTTTTCCTCTTTTCACAATGCTTTCTTATTCCGGTGCATCAATTAATCTTTCTCCTCTTGCTATTCATATCCGGAGTGCTGAAGATTCATAATTCCATTCTTAATCCGTTCAAATTATTTTGAGGATTGTTATCTTGCTCAAGCCATTTAATTCAACCGGTGCAATATCTCTTAAGCAATCTTTTTTCCAACGGTGATTTCTTTTGAGTGGGCCCTAACCCACAGGTCTTTTTCCAGGATCTTACCTGACTCTTCTATTTTCTGGAGTTATACTCAAATTCTTTTCAAAGTGTGACGTAAGAATGATTTCCATCAGTCACATGCCTTCTCCAAGCTTGTTTTCAATTATTTCCATCTTTTGCTCCACCTTCCTCTTGTCATTCGTCTGGAGTATCTCGAAATTCTTCATGGCATTCTCGTCTTCATTTTCAACATTTGAAGACCGGAGAAGAGTTTATCTTAATTTTGAACCGTTCTCTTGATGAGTTGTGGTTCTAGCTTCATGCCATCCTCATTATTGTTCCGATTGTGAGGAACCTTTTATAACCATCCGAAGCATTTCATGAATTCTTTTCTTTGTGATCCTCCGAAGGCCATCACTTCAGAATATTTGTTCGTTCTCAGTTTTCAACTTTGTCCTCCAAATATTCTTCATTGATGCCTCTTCGTTCGTCTCCCTATTCTTACAGTGGTTCTTTCAAGTTTAACCTTCCGTTATTATCGTTTTAATTCATTTGTTCTTTTCATAATCCTACCGGTGAGTCATTCAAGATTATTCCCAAGCTTGTGCTAGATCTCTCTTTAATTCCTTGCAACGAGAATAAGTAGTATGCCAAATCCTTTGGTTGTCATCAATTTAAATTGGTGAAGGAGATGCTTGACATAATTCTTATTCTTATTCCTTCAAGGTGATTTAATCTCTGTTTTCCAGAGCTTGTTCATCATATCGTATCCTTGGTTTCAAGTTGTTCATCTTGTTTTCCGGAACTCCAAGTTATTCCAATTATACCATTTCAAAGCTCCATCTAATTCGTCGCAGGCCTTGAATCTTATTCTTTTCATCTTTCACTTTCCATGCTTCATTACCGGAGTTCTCTTGGTGGTTCATCATTTAATTCATCCTCGAAGTCTTCATCAAGATTTTGTTGGAGCTCAAATATTCTTCTTCTTGCATTTCGAAGGGCAATTCTTTCTACCTTATCTTTTCAGATGGTGTTATGTCATTCTTGACGATTCCTTCATGTTCTATGATTCACGAGTTATCAAGAATGAGATATTTAAACTATCATTTTCCTTGTTCAGGAGATCTTTTCAACCATTCAATTTATTTGTTGGAGTAATCTTGGGTTGGATTTCACCTAAAAGCTTTCCCTGAGAATTGTTGCTATTATGGTGCTTATAAATAACCCAAGTTCTTCATTTGTCATTCCGGTGAGATAAGTTTATCGTCTCCTTGTTGATCTCAATCCAATCTATTGTTTTCGTTAGTGGCCGGTTGTCACCTCATAACTTTGAGATGTTTTCCATAAGCCCACATCAAGCTTATTCGTTTCGTTGTTGATTTTCCATCAACCCCATTCAACCCTTCTTTGTAAGGAGGACTTCCTAATTCTTTTTTTGAGAGAAGTTGTTTTTTTTCTTCTCCATTCATTTCTTTCTTTGATTATATGCTATTCTTCATTCCGGAGGCATTGTAATATTGCTCTCTTTGACCATCATCTCGTTTTTTATCAAGATCATATTCTTTCCCTTGCTTACCATTTAACCGGAGTGCTGTATGAATCTTTCTTACACCTTGTGACATTCTTTTAATTGTTCAGGAGGCTGTGTGTTGTTGTTTTCATCAAGTATCATCCCAACTTGGCAAGTTAATGTTCAATTCCTTCCATTTTCAGACGGAGTGCTGTCCAAATTATTTCGTTCTTATTCCTTGGCTATACCATTACGGTTCCGTATTCTTTTGTCATCCGTGAGCTCTTGTTTCATGTCTTTCAACCTTCAAGGTTCTCATAATGTTCCTTGTTCCTCCTTTTTACCGGATTGCTCTTAACTTCGTTCATCTCCGTTGCATTCTTTCTTTCAAGATTGTTCAACCTCTCAAGGTTCTTTGGTTTCACTCGTCTGTCAAAGAAGCAACTTTGTTTTACCTCTTCCTCTTCCGTTTTACCCGGTGATATCTCTAGGATCTCGGGTCGAGATCCTCTGTTAGTGTGGGAGAGTTGTGACGCCCGAAGACCGACGTCCCAGAAGATTCCAGAAGATTCCAGATGTTCCGGGTTTCCCGTGTGTTCAGTTGTGCTTGCTTTATTTATTTTTGCATTGCATCATGTCATCATGCCATCATGTCATTTTTTTATTTTGCATCTCAACTTAATTAAATCGTGTGGATCTTCGATCCATTTAAATCGAGGGAAGGTGACTTCTCTTTATAACATATCCTCCAAATATTATGGAGCTATTATAAATATATATTCCATTCTTTGGAATTACCCGCAACACACTTGCATATTTTTCCCCATGTCTTTTCACTTCGAGTTTCCTTCAAAAACCTTGCCAATAATTTCTTTTCCGTTGTTTCGAGGCTCCTCCAAAAATCTAGACTCCTTTTAAACTTAAGGCAAGCTAATCATTTTAGTTTGCACTTCCCTTTTTGTTGGAACTATTTTTGTTGGGTTGGTAATATCCCGTAAAGCCTTACAAAAATGTTCCATCTTTTATTTTCTGTTCATGGCCTCCTTTTCTTATTTTTGTGGACTCTTTTTTTTATTTTCTGCTTTAGAGATTAATAGAAGAGGGCAGCCGCAACGGGCTTCCTCCTTCCTCCCAGCCAGCCTTCTTCTCCTCCCTGGCCCATCCCTCTTGGCCCATTGGCCCAACTCAGCCGCTCCCAGGCGACCGCTAACCCTAGAGCCCGTCGCACCACATCGCTCCTCGCCCTCTCCCACCGATGCGCCGCCAGGACGAACCCCCTTCGACTCATCCCGCATCCCCTCTCCTCTCGACCGTTCCCTTCTCCCTTCGCCAGGATCCCATCGCCTCGATTCCCCTCGCGCTCCCCTCGAGCCTTCCCTCGGCCAGACAGCGAGCGACCGCCCCGGCCTCTCTGCCATCGGGTCCTTCGCCATCGCTCAAGAACCGAGCGCCTGGTTCCCCCGTTCCCCCCGCGAGCAGGCCAGCCAGGCCGCGCGAAGGGAGCCTCGCCTTCGGCCCGGACCGCGCCGGTCGCCCCTCCTTCCAGGGCCTTCTTCCTCGAGCATCCAGGCTCCAGCGCCTCGTCCCCATCTCCGGCCGCGACCGCAGCTCTCCGCGCCGGCTAGGAGGCCTCGTCTCCAGGCGCCTCCCCATCTCCCTTCCGCCGGCCGCCCGGCCAGCCAGCAGCGGCCCGAGTGCCTCCTCTTCGCCTTCATCTCCTGCGCCAGTCCCGCCGCCGGCCAGCTCCTTCGGCGTCCTCCGGCCTCCCCGTCCAGAGCCCCCTCGAGCTGCTGCCGTCGTCTCTCGTCGCCTCCGTGCTGTGTTTTTTTGTTGTTGTTTGTTGCTGTTGTTTTCGCCAAGTGCACCGCAACCGCAAGAACGTGTACGACTATAAGGAGAAACGCAAGTACCACGACCAAGTACCCCTACACGTCGATGCGGCAAGTACCTCGACGACATGTACAACTACGACTCGAGACGAGACCGGCAAGACCGAACGGCTACGATGGCGAGTACCTCTCCGATGAACGTGAACAACTACATGGCGATGCGACAAGTACCCCTACGAAACGTGTACCACTACCGTCGCCCGAGTACAACTACCGCCTCGTTAACGGCTACTTCCTCTCCGAACGTGAACGCCTTCTTCCTCTACGTCTCGAACCGCCCCGAAACGCACGCTTCAAAGGTATAACGAGACGACCCCATGGATGACCCGTGAGATGCTTGTGTTGTATGAAATGTTGTCTCCCGTGTGTGCTCCGTGCCGTTTCGTCCGTTTGTCATGTTCCTCGGTTGCCTCGTCGCCGACTCGTGGGAACCCGGTAACGGGATCACCCCACCTTCATCTTGTTTCACTCGCTCTCCGTCATCTTTTGCACCGGTCTCTCAACGAGCTACCGGAACCGATATGTTGCGTGGCATCATTTCGGATCGTTGCCGTGGCACCTTTTCCTTCCACCACGGTGACTAATGCTTCATATCTCTTTTAAGTCAACCTTTTAATAATTGCATAAACTTGATCATGTCATCCACATCATGGTAACAACACTAAAATGTTTAATTGTTGTTGCTTTATAATTATTAAACATGCTCATGGGGATTTTCCGGATATGTTGTTGTTATTTCCGGCCTCATTTAAATTGCCTAAATAGTGTAGTTTTATTATGCTTCACCTCTTGCCATGTTAAAAACCTTTAATCTTGTCTTGTAAATAAACGAGAGTCAACTAAATAATTAATTGTGGTGTTTCGTCAATATGCAACTCGTTGGATATTGAGCTCCACTTAACTTGTAGTATTGTTTGCGCACTTGCCATGCCATGCATAATTAAATCGGACATGCATCATATTTGGATGTGCATCGTATGCCATGTCTATGCTTGTGTGTTTACCGTGTTGTTTGCTTCTTTCCGGTTTGCTTCTCTTGATAGCTTCGGTTTCGTTCCGGGGTTGTGAGGATTCTCTCGACTGTGTTGCTCCGTCTACTTCGTGGATCCGTTCTTCTCCCTTGTGGAATCCCAGGCAAGATGACCGAACCCGGATACCATTACTATCTTTGCCTATTGCTAGTAGTCTCGATCTATAGTTTTGCCTCGATGCCCATGTTTTCCTGTCAGCCTCCTATTGTAACCATGAACCTGTTTAACCACCCTACCTATGCAAACCATTTTTTGGCTATACGTAGGCTTTGCTCAGCCCTTCTTATAGCATTGTTAGTTGCAGGTGAAGATTGAAGATGCTTGCTTCATGTTGAAGTTGTTGGGTTATATCACACTATATAAATGCTTAAAAATGAAATCATCTATATACTGGCAAGGGTGGAAGGCTAAGCCTTTTGCTTGGTGATTTGTTCCACTCATGCCGTTAGGAGCCGTATAAACCGGTGTTATGTTCCTTGATTATGCGTTCCTAACACGGTTGGGGTGTATGGGACCCCCTTGATAAACCGCTAAGTGCTAAGTCTTTTCCAGCAAGTCCCAACATTTGGTACTATTTGCCTAATAACTAATAAAACTTGCATGTGGACTAGCTATCCCTTTTATTTTAATTCAACAACCCCGGGCCAGTGCTCCACATGAGTGTTGGTCCGAAACGGGGAGTCTGCGGGGCCACCACGAGGAAACTCGAGGTTTGGTAAAAACCTGTAGAATCGCCCATCCGGTCGTGTCCTGAGACTAGATACGCGCGGCTACCTATCAGGGTGTCGACACGCCGGGAGGATTTGCTGGATTAGCCTTACCTTAGTTCGGTTTAACTTGAGCACGGGATTCCAAGAATACTCGGGTCTTCCCACCTATGGAGTTGCGACTCCGCGGATCGTGGGCTTGTAATGGGTCAAGTTGGAACACCCTTGCAGGGTTTGAACTTTCGAAAGCCGTGCCCGCGGTTATGTGGCAGATGGGAGCTTGTTAATATCCGGTTGTAGATAACTTGACACAATGTTTCAATACACTACCAGCGTGTGTACCGTGACTGTCAATTTCCGAATAGGGATTCGGGAGTTGAACACGGTGGGGTTATGTTTGACCGGTTTTAGTTAGGATCACTTCGTGATCATCTCTCGACCGATGCGCCTTCTCTTCTCGCTCTCTTTTACGTAAGCTAGTGCTAGTGCTGCTGCAGACTCTTGTTGTTCCTTCACCTCTTGTTCTTTCTTCAGCCTTATCCTCACCCAAGGCTTAAATAGTCATGTTACCCGGGAACGGGATTGCTGAGTCCTCGTGACTCCCAGATACTGCAACACCAGATGCAGGTTCAGCCGAGTTTGAAGCAGAAGCTGGTTCAAGTTCTTCACTGGGAGCTCGATGAAGAGTTTGGCCGTATGCTTGTGACGTTTCGATGTTCAGTAGTGGTTTCTACTAGGATTCGATCCTGACCTGTGGCTTTATGTTGTTTTGGTATCTTTCTTTTGATCTTCGCCCGTAGTCGGGTTGTGATGTTTTGGATGATGATTGCTTATGTAATGTATTGTGTGAAGTGGCGAGTGTAAGCCAACTATCTCCTTTTGCAATTTAATCCCTCTTTTACATGAGTCGTGCAAAGATACCAAACTTGAGATCATTCTAGGATGGGCTTATACCTTTAAGTCGTGCCTCGACACGTAGGAGGTATAGTCCCATCCTGGGCATTGCAAGCCTTCTCCATCCCTCCTTCCGGCGTGCACCAGAAGAAGGGACAGCAGGCCTCCGGAACCCCGCCTCTTGCGATCCTGTACGGGAGAGGGGCGATCAGGTTTTTGGGGAGAGCTCTCGCTCGACTGCTGACAGCGATCACTTCCCCAACGACGACTTCTTCCCCGACATCGGCAACCTCTTCCTCGACGACGACATGGCCCAGACCGGGGACAACACAGCCGCTACTACAGCTGCTGCAACGTATGCATCTCTCTCTCATCTGTATCAGATCTCGCTACAATTTCTATGTCTAGTACTTGCCGTAGATTGGATCTGTTTCCCCATTGTACTAGATATTTGCATGCTCGCTTTAGTTGCTTCTGTCATGATTAATTTTATGATAGAGGCGGGGTTCCGGAGGCCTGCTGTCCCTTCTTCTGGTGCACGCCGGAAGGAGGGATGGAGAAGGCTTGAGTGGTGGCGCAATATTTTGGAACGGTGAGAAACCATACGAAAACAACCTACTCACAAGGCTGGCTTGGTACGAGTCTATATAGTGTATGTTGGGAGTCAAAGCAGCCGCCATAAACGCGTCCGTTTATGATTTAGAAACTACCGTACTTAACACGTCCGTTTATGAAATAGAAACAGTAACAATAAACACGTTTGTTAATGAGTCAGAAACGGTCGTAATAACCGCGTCTGTTAATGAAATAGAAACAACCCCAATAAACGCGACCGTTACTAATTAATCAATGACTCATTAATTTTCCCAATTAACAAAATAATAATGTGTCAATGAGAATTTCTGAATTTATTTGGACTAGTAAATACTAGTAAATTCCAACAATCCCCCACAAAATCTCATAGACACATCTCCTCATTTTTAAGTTCCAAAGCATTGTTTATATACCGGTACTTAGTGGAGACTGTTAAGTTGAACTTCCACCTAGAATGTTATGTTACACTAATTCACAACTTGGATAGTGGACTATGCCTTGAACTACAAGTTTGTTGTGATACCAGTTTCACACAACGTCTAGACCGATACTAGGCTGCCGCAAGGCTTCCCCGCGGTTGGAGCTTATGCGTCATACTCCGAAGGCCTTTCTTGAGTTTATTAGAGAATACCCAATTCTCACAGATTGCGACGTTCAACAATCAAGCTCATATAGGTGAGTTCCTCAAGAGATGCTCTGTAGGACACATCTCCGCTTATATAAGTAAACCACTTGGAACACATTAAGACAAATGTCAACCTACCATGCAGATTAGGAGAATATTGCATCTTCACGGAGTGGGATAAAATATAAGAATACTCTCCTCTCAGCTGACCAACAGCTTGTCTCTTACTTCTAATTCACGGGATCTCCGATCACATAGAGTAGGTTACCACTGTGGACAACTCATACCGTGGGTCTCAAACCCATCTCCCTCGATGCATTATCTATCACATTACGTGATAAACCCTTTGTGAAGGGATCTGCCAAGTTCATAGTCGTTTGGATATAATCCACTGTAATAACTCCGGAGTTTTTCAGTTTCCTGACAGATTTCAATCTCCTCTTCACATGCCTTGATGAATTCATATTATCCTTAGAACTGTTCACTTTGATGATCACGGTTTGATTATCACAGTTCATTAGGATCGCGGGTATTGGTTTTTCAACCACAGGCAAGTCCATCAAAAGGTCACGAAGCCACTCTGCTTCAACAGTGGCTGTATCTAATGCTGCGAGTTCTGCTTCCATAGTTGACCTCGTTAAGATGGTCTGCTTGCAAGACTTCCAAGAAACAGCGCCACCACCAAGTGTAAATAAATAACCACTAGTGGCCTTAATCTCATCAGCATCAGATATCCAATTAGAATCACTATAGCCTTCCAGAACCCTCGGGTTTCCGGTATAGTGAATTCCATAGCTCGTTGTGCCTTTTAAATAGCGCATAACTCTCTCAAGCGCACGCCAATGATCATCTCCCGGATTGGAAACAAACCGGCTCAATTTGATCACAGCAAAAGAGATGTCAGGCCTCGTGGCACTCGCCAAATACATAAGCGAGCCTATAATCTGAGAATATCTCAGTTGATCTCTAGCAATCCGTCGATTCTTTCGAAGCAACACACTAGGATCATATGGAGTTGGAGAAGGCTTACAGTCGCTATACCCGAAGCGACTCAAGACCTTTTCCACATAGTGAGATTGAAGCAGTGTAATCCCACCATTATCATCTCTCAGCAGCTTGATGTTCAAGATAACATCAGCCACTCCTAGATCCTTCATCTCAAAACAACGAGATAAGAAATCCTTAACTTCCTTAATTAAATCAAGATTGGTTCCAAATATCAGTATGTCGTCGACATATAGACAAAGAATAACTCCCTCGCCCCCACCATGGCGATAGTACACACATTTGTCAGCTTCGTTTACAACAAAGCCTTCAGAAGTCAAAGTCCTTTCAAACTTCTCGTGCCATTGCTTAGGAGCTTGCTTGAGGCCATATAATGACTTCAATAACTTATACACTTTTCCTTCCAGACCGGGCACTACGAAACCGTCTGGCTGCTCCATATAAATTTCCTCATCCAACTCTCCATTAAGGAAAGCTGTCTTAACGTCCATTTGATGAACGAGAAGACCATGCAAGGCAGCCAAAGACAGTAGCACTCGGATAGTGGTCAATCTGGCCACAGGTGAGTAAGTATCAAAGAAGTCTTCACCTTCTTTCTGAGTATAACCCTTGGCCACAAGCCTTGCCTTGTACTTTTCAATTGTACCATCAGGCCTAAGCTTTTTCTTGAACACCCACTTACACCCTACAGGTTTACACCCATAGGGACGATCGGTGATCTCCCAGGTTCCGTTAGCCAGGATGGAATCCATCTCGCAACGGACAGCCTCTTTCCAGTAGTCAGCATCAAGAGATGCATAGGCTTCTGAAATAGTCCTAGGTGTGTCATCCACGAGGTACACAATGAAATCATTACCAAAGGACTTTGCAATCCTCTGTCTCTTGCTCCTAACAGGAACTTTATTGTCATCCTCCAAGGGATTCTCAACGTGTTCTATTGGAATGGTGGGTTCAGGAATCTCAGTTATTTCCTGACTCGATAAAATAGGTATTTCCTGATTTGATGAGCTAGCCATATCCTTCATAGGAAATATGTTCTCAAAGAAAGTCGCATCATTCGACTCCATAATCATACCGACATGCATGTCGGATACCTCAGATTTTACTACCAAAAATCTATAACCGATGCTATTAAAAGCATAGCCCAGAAGAACACAATCTACGGTTTTAGGTCCAAGCTTGCGCTTCTTGGGAATTGGTATATTGACTTTCGCCAAACAACCCCAAGTACGTAAGTAAGAGAGTTTCAATCTTTTCCTTTCCCATTCCTCAAATGGAGTAATGGTTTTATTGTTTGTAGGAACTCGGTTTAGGACATGACATGCAGTCATTAGCGCCTCCCCCCACCATGCCTTGGAGAGACCCGAAGTGTCTAACATGGCGTTAACCAAATCAGACAGAGTTCGGTTCTTTCTTTCAGCCACCCCATTTGACTGAGGTGAATAGGGAGGCGTCCTCTCATGGATAATACCATGTTCCGCACAAAACGAATTGAATTCATTTGAAAAATACTCTCCACCACGATCAGACCTAAGCCGTTTAATTTTACGATCAAGTTGGTTCTCTGCTTCGGCCTTATAGTTTTTGAAGTAAGTTAAAGCCTCATCTTTTGTTTTCAGAAGATACACATAACAATATCTAGTGGAGTCATCAATGAGGGTCATAAAGTATTTCTTTCCACCCTTTGTCAACACGCCATTCATCTCACAAAGATCAGAATGTATAAGCTCCAGTGGTGCTAAATTTCTTACCTCCGCAATCTTATGAGACTTGCGAGGTTGCTTAGCTTGAACACACACTTGACATTTGGAACCTTTCACAGTAGTAAATTTCGGAATTAAACTCATATTTGCTAACCGCGTCATGCAACCAAAGTTAATATGACAAAGTCGTGAATGCCAAATATCAGATTCATTATCGTGGCAAACATGATTAATAACTTTAGTGCATAAGTCTGACAAAGATAGGCGGAACAAGCCTCCGCACTCATAGCCTTTACCAACAAATTGTCCATACTTGGAAATTACAACTTTATTGGACTCGAAAACCAACTTATAACCATCTCGACATAAACGTGAACCGCTGACGAGATTCTTATTGATGGAGGGCACATGATGCACGTTCTTCAGTCGCACGATCTTCCCCGAAGTAAACTTCAGATCGACCGTACCAACACCATGAACAGTGGCATGTGACCCGTTCCCCATCAGCACGGGGGAAGTCCCTGTGACCTGGTAAGAAGAGAACATGGAGGCATCAGCACAAACATGTACATTGGCACCTGTGTCAATCAACCAATCAGGAGAATGACAAATTGAAAGAATGGTAGGAATTATACCGTACCCAATATCCTTCATCTCGGTGTCAGCCATGACAACATTAGCGGTCTTGCCGCTATTCTCCAGCTGCTGCAGCTCATGCCGTTTGGGGCATCTCGGAGCCCAATGGCCCAGGTCGCCACAAACGTGGCATGATCCCTTCTTCTTCTTAAAGTTGGTAGAGGACGATGGCTTAAACTTGTTGTCTGGCTTGCCTTTACCCTCGTATTTCTTCTTGTTATATTTAGGCTTGTTGGGCTGGTAGTTTTTCTTCTGCACCATGTGCGCAGCAGAACCTACCTCAGCAGCCCGAGCACGTGTATCCTTTGCTCTCGCCTTCTCTTCCACATCAAGAGATCCGATGAGGTCCAAAACGGAAAACTCTTGTCTCTTGTGTTTCAGAGAAGTAGCAAAGGTGCCCCACGAAGGTGGAAGCTTGGCAATGATGCCACCGGCCACAAATTTGTCTGGTAAATTACACTTAAAGTGCTCAAGTTCCTTAGCGAGTGACTGTATCTCATGAGCCTGTTGAACAACAGAACGCTCATCAGTCATCTTGTAGTCATAGAATTGCTCCATGACGTACAACTCGCTACCAGCGTCCGAGACCCCAAACTTGACCTCGAGCGCGGCCCACATGTCCTTGCCATTATCAAACGACATATAAGGATCCGCAATGGAATCATCAATAATACCGAGGAGGGCTGTCTTAAACATAATATCAACCCTTTCAAAGGCTTCCCGCTGTGCAGGTTCAAGATCGCCCTCAGGCATGCCCTTGGTGGCCGCATAGCAGTTCATGGATTGAAACCACAACACTGCTCTCGTGCGCCACCTCTTATAGTTCACACCCTTGAACCGATCGGGCTTTGTCGACGTAAGAAAAGCAGGTGTAGCAAATTGCCTACCTAGGCAACGCCTTCAAGAAGGGGACGACGTCGTGACGTCGCCGCTGCCTGGCCCGGCGAACCGAGCCTAGGGTTTCCCCCGGTGTGAGCAGGGGATGGACAAGGCCATGGCAACGCCTCCAAGGAGGAGACGGCGCCCACAGGAGTCGCCGTTGCCCGCAGCCATAGCAGCGCACAAATTTCTCCTCGGCCCTGTCATAACGTCTTCGGAGCGCAGCAAACTGGGAAGGAGGAGGCAAAATCGTCACCTTTGGCCATCACCATGGAGGGGACGTCGTATGCTGTTGCGCCGCCGCCCACGCCGTCGGAACAAGCGCGTCCACCACCACCGTGCCGGCCGGCAACCACCACACGCCGGCCAAAACTCACACCACCGTGCCGCCTCGTTGCATGATTTTCCGGGGCCGCCGCCCCGGCTTACACCGAGAGGATCCGCCGCCGGGAGCCACAGCCCACCATGGAGCCAGCCGACCCCGAGCTAGGCACAGCCCCAGCCAGACGACGCCACCACCGAATGGAGCGCCCGCTCCAGCCCTCCACGCCACCACAACATGACGCCCCGCCACCACCCTCCAGGGCCGCTGGACGAACCCCCGACGCCACCAACCCCCACCATCGACCGGATCTGGGCAGGAGACCCCAAATCCGCCGCCACCACGCCCCAGCCCGTGCCCAGGCGAGCTGCAGGGCGACGGGAGCAAGGCCGCGCCGGCCGGGCCACCACGACGCCGGAAGGGAAGGGCTGAAGCCGGGGTTGGACCACCACCCCGTGCCGTTGACATGCGGGCAGCCCCGCGCTGCCCCGCATCTGCCAAGGAGGGAAACCGCCCCGCCGCCGCCCACGTCGCGAGGGCTTTGCCCCGGCGGCGCCCGCTGGCGGCGGCGAGAGGAGGAGGAGCGGGAGGAGGGGTTGCTGGCCGGCGGCGGAGATGGCTCTCCCGGGTCGCCCGCGGGGGGAGCGACACGGGAGCGGGGCAAGATGTAGTTAATTTAGTGTGCACTTGCAAATGTAACTCTGCCTAAATCATCTCATCGGTCCACACCAAATGAATGTTAAAAAGGTTCGTTAAGAGGATAATGTTGGCAGTTAAGTGACATGATTTACTTTCTTGTTGCTAACGGAATGCTGGTATCGTTTGCTGATCTTATTGAAAAGGCCCAAACTTATTCAACACCTTATCCCTGATTTTTGTCAATGTAGGGGGCGTTTGGTTCAATGGCAAAATTGGGTTGGCTGGTGATATCCCTAACCACCTGGTTAAGGATAACCATATTTGGTTGTTTGGCTGAATGGATTACTTTTGTTGGATAGCCATTTTTTGTTGTTTGGCTGAAAGGATGAGAAGTGGATAGATTCTTGTGATGACACCCTTTTCTATGGCATGGTGAAGAATTTACGTGTTTTTTCAATCAGTTCATTATACAATCCTTCTGCCAGCCCATTCCATTAGAGCATCCGATATTAATATTTCAGAGGCTGTAGTAGTGTCGGCTTCTATCTTTATCTCACTAGCAAACACACACACTTGTGTATGGGAAAGTTGTGATGTTCAACGATGAAATCAAACAAATCCATCATATCGGGACTGCCTTGCTGATTTTGTTCGTCAGCTCAGTGCTCCTTCATGCTAGCTTCAGAAAAAGGGAAAGACGCATCAGATCTGGTACAAAGAGGGATCGAAGCACACTGTCCATAACAAGTTTGCAGAGAATTGAGAGAGGAAAAAGGGAAGGCCAGAGAGACACCGGCACCACCATGACTCGCCGATGGCGCCTCCGTTTTCCGGCTGCTGCCAGAGCCTGATCGATAATCACCCTCACGCCGCCAGTTTTTCTGTGGATCTATTCGTGGGGTGAGGTAGACGAAGAAAACGTTTCAAGGCGCAGCGAGCGCGGGTGGTTGCCACCATCCGTCATATTTTCACGGACCGCGTCAACCAGCTTTTAGTGGGAATATTCGGGAATTATGGCTGCCCTCATCCAGTCTATCCTCTCACCCAAACAGCTGGTATCCCTCGAAAAAATGGCTATCCCTGTCCCATCCTGGGATAGCCATGGAACCAAACGCCACCGTAACAAACTTCTACTGAAGTTACCTGCTGTGGTGAGCTCAACTACCGGCTGTGCCAGTCGGCAGGGCAGTTCCTTGCCTTAATCAGGGTTATTTCTGAACAAATTCTGCTTGACCAGTGTGCAAGGACACAAGATCCAGAAAGTAGAACTGCATCAAGAGTAAAATATTCAAGCTAATCTGCATCGAAGGACACAAAGAATACATTGCAATGGTAGTTTAAGACCTGGAAAACAACACACAGAAGCTACCCCAGTTGGAGACTGGATGTCTCTTTGCTCCCCAAAGGCCAAAAGCCGACAGTAACAATATTTTTCTTATACATATAAAAAACTAGATTTGTTGTTCTTGGGCAGTCCCAAATTGCTGTCATGAAGTGAATCTGGACGGTATCAACGAGGTGACAGGTGATCACCTTGGCACCATTCTATAGTAGGGTGACAAAAGTATTACTCCCTCTGTCCCATAATATAAGAGCGTTTTTTACACTACACTAGTGTCAAAAACGTTCTTATATCATGGGACGGAGGGAGTACCATTCAAGAACAATGTTAACTTGATGGAAACAATAAGAGTTGTATCTTCCTTTGGACCGCTGTACAGAGTATAAACATAGAAAGAGTAGTGCTGAGAGCGGCTATTCTGCACCCGCGCTCAGAAAAAAATTCAAAAAAAATACTAAAAAGATTCAAAAAATTCCAAAAAAAAAGTATGTGGTAGATCATTTGATGCGTGAGGTTCGCTCCAAAATTCAACCCATTTGGACATCTGAGCAATCCTGGGCAAAAAAGACAAAATCGAGGTCTGTAAAACAGTGTACTGTTCAGGAACTGTTTTTGACCCGATTTGTCTTTTTTGCCCAGGATTGCTCAGATGTCCAAATGGGTTGAAATTTGGAGCGAACCTCACGCATCAAATGATCTACCACATACTTTTTTTTTGGAATTTTTTGAATCTTTTTGGTATTTTTTTTGAATTTTTTTCTGAGCGGGTGCAGATGCACCCGTGCTCAGATGTGGATTACCGAGTATTTATAGCATACATAGCAGTGTGTAGCCAAACTGGATTTCTCTTTCGTCTTTATTAATACTCTGATCTTGACTGAAAATATTAACCATGAATCCCTACCCTGCGAGCAATAAGATTCCAGTGCTATACTGTATATTCCTATGTAATACTAAGAAGAAAGCCACCCCAAAGGGTACACAACTTTACAAAGTATACAGCAGTACCTCAATACTCATACTGACTGAAATCTGGCCAGCCAACATAGTGACTACAACCATGGTCAAAGCAATAAGTGGATAGTTCATTTATTTGCCCATTTAAGTGGATAAGAAATTGTCCAAACGACAGAACTTAATTACAGATAAAGGGTCTAAGCAAAAGAACCACTGATTAGCTTACAAATCTGATTATAACCATGCAACCAGGCACAAAAACTCATGGTGACTGTACCAAACTCTTTCTGGAGGTTACAGGCTTGATTAAAATGGCCAGTTGGTCACCGGTAATCCACATCTGAGCACGGGTGCATCTGCACCCGCTCAGAAAAAAATTCAAAAAAAATACCAAAAAGATTCAAAAAATTCCAAAAAAAAAGTATGTGGTAGATCATTTGATGCGTGAGGTTCGCTCCAAATTTCAACCCATTTGGACATCTGAGCAATCCTGGGCAAAAAAGACAAATCGGGTCAAAAACAGTTCCTGAACAGTACACTGTTTTACAGACCTCGATTTTGTCTTTTTTGCCCAGGATTGCTCAGATGTCCAAATGGGTTGAATTTTGGAGCGAACCTCACGCATCAAATGATCTACCACATACTTTTTTTTTGGAATTTTTTGAATCTTTTTAGTATTTTTTTTGAATTTTTTTCTGAGCGCGGGTGCAGATGCACCCGGGTGCAGAATAGCCGCTCTCAGTTGGTCACTGCCTTTATCGCTTCGCCCCCAAGCAAATTCTTTCTTGCTACTGTCTATGGGCCTAATGATTCTCTTTGTGATGTCCACATATTCTGCCATGAAATTTTGTATCACTGGTGTCAGTAGATTCAGTGCAGACTATAGAATTCCAACAAAAATTGAAACTTAATAAAAATATAATATAATTTTACCTTCAGTTTAGATGTGCTTTGTCAGCTTCAAAGCAGATGACTGAAGAACATAATGCTCACTCTTTCCAGTTGCAATTTTTCTTGTATCCCAGCTTGCCGCCATTAACAAATTTTGCATGCAACTGCTTTTGCCGCACTTCAGAACATGTGATTCATGTCTTATACAATCAGATCAAATATGTGGTACACTAGTACAACTGTGGAAGCCACTTCAGAGCAGATAGTCGTAGCCTCAAACTGAAGAACCAGCATCATTCTCACCCAATCACCGCTTCATCTTCACAGCATCTTGGTTCAGATATTGGCCACAAAAAAATTCAAGGCCACGAGCGTCCACATTTATCAGAACTCCTTCGTTGATTAAAAGAATTGCTCATGTGAACTCGTGATAACAATTAAGGCTGGTTACTGCCTTATACTCAAACCAATATCTGACTGCGGTAGTACATGACTTAACCATACCAACTTCACTGCTAAGTCGGCTTGTACTACTGGTCAGCCGTCAGCATACTCATATTCAGATTCTCAATTGCCCATATCCTTACGTAACCGATCTAAAATCCAAAACATTTGTCTCCTCAAATAACTCGGGATGCTCCCTTGGTAAAAGGCATGAGCTCTTCCCTTCACATCAACCCAGCTGCAACCAGGTGTCTTCACCATGCCAAGTTCCCTCATCCTTAATCTTAATCCTGCAACACCATCAGACTGACCAACTGCACCATAAATTCCACAGAGAGTGATATAGTTACTGACATTGCCTTTTTCTAACTCAAACAGCCTATATGCTGCAATCTCTCCAACATCGACATTATTATGCATGGCACAAGCAGCGAGTAGAGCTCCCCATGCAGTAGCGCAAGGTTCCATAGGCATCTTTTTTATAAGCCCGATAGCTTCTTCAATGGCTCCAGCACGCCCCAAGAGGTCCACCATACATGCATAGTGCTCAGAGGTGGGCTCTACACCATGAACCTTCCTCATTGACTCGAAGATCATCCGGCCGTCACTCACGAGCCCTGAGTGACTGCAACTTGAAAGGACAGATGTGAAGGTGATACAGTTCGGCTTCACTCTCTGAGATAACATCTCCTCGTACACATGCAATGCCTCTTTTCCCTTTCCATGGACACCATAGCAAGATATCAGTGTCGACCAGCTCACCACATTCCTCTCCTGCATGCCTGCAAACACTGCTTGTGACGCGTCCACGCGCCCACACTTTGCATACATGTCGATCAATGCATTCCCAATTGGGACATCCAAATCGAATGCAAGGCTTCGCACCATCCTACCATGTATTTCTCTCCCCTTCATCATCTCCCCTTCCTTTCCACAGACATTTAGCACGCTCGGCACAGCCCGCAGATCCCTCGCCATGCTCACCGCCTCCACCTGAGCCCTTCTGAAGAGCTCAAGGGTTTCAGCTGTCATCCCGGCCCTTGCATAAGCGGTAACCATGCAATTCCACACAACAGAGTCTCTTTCAGGCATCTCGTCGAACACCCTCACCGCATTGACCAGGAGACCAGCCTTGGCGTACATGTCAAGAAGTGCGCTGGAGACAACAACATTGGAGAGAAATCCTAATTGGACGGTAAATCCATGGAGTGCGGCGCCAAGAAGCGGGTCCTGGAGCTCGGCGCACGCCCGGAGCGCTGCTGGGACAGCATAGCAGTCAGGGCGGAAACCGGCGTCGAGGAGGCCAGAGAATAGTTCGAGAGCTAAGAGGGGCGGGGAGGCGGCAAGGAGGATGTTGTACGCGTGCATGGACGGATATCGCATCGCGTCGAACACCTTGCGGGCGCTAGGGAGCGCAGCGCAGCGACAATAGAGCAGGACCAGGTCCGTCTCGAGGGTGGCCTGTGGTAGGTGGCCACCAACGAGAGCCTGTGCGTGGAGCTTCGCGCCGGCGATTAGAGCCTTAGCGGCGGCGCAGCGCCGAACAAGGTCGGAGAGACGGCCGGCGTTAGGCGGCGGCATCTTGGAGGCCACCGCTTTGAGGTGTACCGTGCTTGTTCGGTTTTCTCGGGGGAGTGGGGCAACTCCATGACATGGAGCTTCTACACCCAGAGCAAATGCTCCTGGTGTGAACAGTAAAATTAAAAAAATATATTTAAAATAAATTTTAAAAAATTTGTCATACTTTCATAAATGTTTTATAGCGACCAGACCTCAAACAGTCTGATCTCTGTGCATCAGTGTCATCCCTAGATCAGTAATGCTGACACGCACAGTACTTAAAGGATTTATAGCAGAGTAACAATCACACACTTATTACATCGATAGTTCCAACGATAAACGTATTACAATAATAATAGCTTAAGGCCATCTAACACAATAACAGCGGAAGGCTTAGAAGATAAGTGAGTCCATCAACTCCAACGGCATCACTGAGTATAGAACCACGACCTAAAAGACACCTTACTCGTCGTCTGAAAAGTCTGCAACATGAAACGTTGCAGCCCGAAAAAGGGTCAGCACATGGAATATGCTGGCAAAGTAACACAAGAGAATGCAAGTAACAGAATAATGGATATACTATATGCAATATGGCTGGTGAAAAACTCTATGGTTACAGTTTTTGCGTAAAGCCAATTTTTCCCTACTTCAAAGGAATAGATTTTAATAACTACTCCCTTCGTCCGGTGAAAAGTGTGCATCTAGAGATTTTAGGACAAATTATGGAGTCAAGTAAAAAATGCATTGGAAAGGTGCAAGCCATCATCTCTCTCCTATTTAATTACCCAACCCCCAATGAGCTAAGTGCATGTAAACATTAACAAGACCATGTGTAGATTGTTATTGGTCTTGATTACCGTGTGATGAGAGAGAAGTACTTTAATGTGCATTGGGAAGTTAGAAGTACACTCTTTTGTGGACAAATTTTGAAGCTAAACGTACACTTTTCACCGGACGGAGGGAGTATCATGGTAGTTGAAACATCGTTGAGAAGATAGACATCCTCTCAACCCCAATTAAAAATCATCATTAAACCTAACAATATTAATTAAAGTAACATGATGAGATTCACATGATAATCCAAGTACTAGATACTCAAGACGTCCGCAACCGGGGACACGGTTAATCATGATCAGTTTGTATACTATGCAGAGGTTTGTGCACTTTTCCCACAAAACTCGATCGCCTCCGTTTGGTTTCTCGCACTGCATGGTGTTTGAGAAACGGATGACCGAGACACAGTCTTTCGAAAGAGGTCCCCTTAACCAGATAGATAGGCCGGTACACCTACAAACCCTCTACATCTGCTAGCCCATCATGGAAAGGTTTCCCACAACTTACTCAACTATGCCAAAGCCCATATTGGCATGTGGCTGCACACAGAAGTTTCTAGTATGAAAAATCTCATGATCCCTTTGAGCCTGGATGGCGGTCCAAAGAAAAACAGGCAATCACTGGAATATCCAGATGTCTCAATCCACCCAGATGTGTGTTAAAGTTGCCATCTTAAGTTGAACCATTAATTAATAAACTCACATCTGTCATGGATACACTCACCCAATCCACGTCTACGAGCATAGCATGTCCTAACAGCAAACGTAGAAGTAACTCCCAAAGGTTTGAATGTAATGCAGGCAATAGGTACTACCTCAATCTACTTCCCAATCCCACAAGTTAAATGATCCTACTCATGCAATGTGTGAGGGTTGGACTAATGCAATGAAAACTGGGCAATTGGAAAATATGGTCAAAGTGTTACTTGCCTTGCTGATGATTCGCAAAACCTAGGGACTCAAAGTAGTAAGCGGCGCACTCCGGGTACTCTATCGCAAACAAACAAGCACATAATAAGTACTTAACTAATGGAGTTAATTACACATATAGTACACAAACTTGCACGGTATGTACATATTCATACAACAACTTGAAAATTGACACAAATTGATCCACTAACTTGCGTTTCAGAAATATTTTCATACATTTCCGTCACTCACAGACAAATGGTCTGTTAACTCTGCCAGTCTGCCTATATCGCAGGGCAGCATCACATTAGTGGGCTAGCCAACCAACCAAAACAAGTAGCTGATGAATAACGATGCACAATTTATTTTATATCTTGAGAACAATTTATTTGTTGTACCACTTATACTTTTTTTTATGAGAATGCTGTAGCACTTTTCAATGTGGGATATAAAGAAATAAGCAAGACACCAGATTTGCATTGCCCAGTCAAATGAAATGGGCACGCAACTAATGGGGACCATGGTCCTTGTGTTTGCATGCAGTTTGTGAGAAGAGTAGTGTTAAGTTGTGGTTGACGGGCTTGTTGGAGCCTTTGAAAATAATAATCAAAAAGCATATTTAGATATTTTAAAAAATAATTGTGAAAACATATGTGGAGCCCATCTCTCAAATGCCATACGTATGCTTCTAAAAAATCCAAAATATAAATGCATGCACATATGCACGTAGACTACATATGTGTGAAATATTATGTAATATACTTTCAACGTGGCGTTTTAAAATAAGACAAATATGTACTATGTAAAAAAGGGTTGTTCATTATATGTTTAAACCATTTTTTACAGATTTGTATTGAGCACATACAAGTGTTCACAAAATATATATTTTGAAACTTTTAAATATGCATTTAGAAAAATAAAAAAAGGCTCCAGGTAGCCCGCCAGCCACAACTTTGCACTCCCGTTTGTGCGATGTGCTCATCAAGTGGATAAAATAGTTATTCAGTGGGATGCCACGTTTTGTCGACTGCGTGGTGTCTGTAATGACTCTGTAAAATCTTAGGATGTTATGCCGGCTCACTTTTTTTAAGCTGCCCATAAGGATAGGATGTGTGTGGTGCCTTCATAAGGATGAGTGTATGCTTGTGTATCTGAGCGACTGCGATTGTACCGTCTTAAAGAAAAACAAGTGACCCTAAATAGTAACATATGAACAAAGCGTATGTACCTGTAGCTTTGAGAAAGCAGCGTACACTGCCCGCAGAAAAAAAAACAGCGGACACTACCAGTAAAAATAATACAATAATAAAAAAGGAAGCAGCGTACGCAGCCTAAAAGGATATAATCATCCTTGTACCGTTGTTTAACAGAAACAAACAGACGGAATTTGTAGTTAGCACCTTTCTAGTATGAGCGGACGTCTCTGGTTCGAAACTAATTTCTCTCGATGGCTGACAGCATGGACCCACGTTATGATAGAGGAGAGAGTGTGGGCTTGGTGCCACGCTGGCGTGCAATGTAGACAAATATAACGGGGCACTAACAGTAAGTGATAGAATTGTACTGAAATGTTGCTGAAATTCAAGTTATAGGAGCAATTTGTGTCATTTTACAAGTTATTGTATGAATTTGTACGCATGCAAGTTCGTGTATGATAGGTGTAATTAACTCTAACTAATGCATGGGTAAAACTCAAATAAGAGATCTAACCAGAAAGTTCAACTTAAAAACTCCGGTTTGCAAAAAGAATCAACTCGAAAGAAGCAACGAAACTCAAACTGCGAAAAAAAACGAGCTCCGGTTTGCTAATTGGCCTAAAGTCAAATTTTACAGTAGTCAAAACCTTGTTCAAGTTGGTTAACCGTAAAGAGGGCATCGAGGCGAAGATCTGGGATTTTGAATCACCTGATTCCGACTCTCGAACGAAAAGAAAAACGAAAAACAAGATCAGGGCAGAAATCGCGATCGGAATAATCGCGGATAAATACCCCGAAAAAGAAAACGGACGAACAGGCTAACGAACGAACGTTCGCTGTCGGCGGCTAACGGACGAAAACCGTTCGTTAAAACGAACGTACGGACGAACGTCCGCTAAATAACTAAACTGACAAAAACCGAACCGATCTAATCTAATGAAAAAACAGATCTACGGTTTTATGAAAAAACGATCGGTTTAAAAAAACGATGGCTACCTCGAAGACGACGACTCCGGCGAAGTCCGACGGGGGCGGGCGGCGGGTCCGGCGGGGCGACGGCGGTCGGCGGCGGCGAGGCGGCAGCTGGCGGCGGCGGCGCGAGGCGACGGCGGTGCGGCAGCGAGGCGGCGGCGGCGGCAGCTGGCGGCGGCTAGGGTTCATGGGCGGCGGCTGGGCTAATCGGGCTGGGGCGGCTGGCTTATAAAGCCCAGACTCCTGGGCTAGTACGTCTCTAAGGGTCAGTTCTTTTGTTAGCTTCTAGAATAAGCTGAAATAAGCTACCCCTACCCAGCTTATTCTAGAAGCCCAAACCAAATTATTTTTTTAAAAGCATATTAGTTAAGACTTCATTAGTAGACTTCTAAAAGGAAAAAATTGATTAGGCTTCTAGAATAAGTTGGGTTGGGGGCAGCTTATTCTGGAAGCCCAAAAAAGCTAGCAAACTAACTGGCCCTAAGTTGGTTGCCCATTTTTTTAATAAAAAAATAGAGTCCTGGCGCAGAAAAACTAACGAAAGAAATACTAAACGGACTCCAAAAATCCCGAAATAAATTTTCACCGTCCTCTAATAATATTTAGGACAAAGTGAACATTTTTCCCGGAGCTAAATGCAATTTTGAAAAACGTGCATTTTTCCTATGCAAATAAAGTCGCAAATAAATCCAGAAAAATACCAAAAGTGATTTTAACATTTTTCCTCCAATATTTCTGTTATTTTGAAGAAGTCATATTATTTCTGCTCATATTTTGTATTTAGAAATATTTTTAGGAGAGAAAATTAATTAGAATCACACTGTCCTCGTACCGGTATTCGAGCGAACTCAAATACGAAAGCGGTAAAATTCCCAACTCTCTCCGTAGGTCCTTGAGTTGCTTAGAATTTCGATGAACGCCACAAACAAAAATGCAAAAGAACATGCAATGCCATATGATCTATGTATAACATTCCAAATCGAAAATTTGGGATGTTACATGTTTGTTGTGCATGCAAATTTTCATCGCAAAATCACATTGATGGAAGGCGTGGTAAAAAAACAAAATCGATGCTATGAAAATGTTATTTACAAAAGCTTTTGAAGCTCTTAATTTTTTCGCATGACTTCCACTAATGTGATTGCGTGATAAATTTTTGTATGCACAACAAACATTTGTGAAAGTATGTCACAGCAAAATTCAGATTTTTTTTATTTTTCCATACATTTTTATTTTACTGTTCACACCAGGAGCATTTGCTCCTGGTTGTAGAAAGGTACTTTCGATAACACCAGCGCCTCACTCACGAGCAGGCGGTCGGGCAAGGCTTCTCTGTGTCCGCCTTCGTTTTTTTCTTTGTTTTCCCGTTTTTCAATGATTCATGTGCAATTTTCAAGCGTTTTGCTGATTAATAAAGTCCAATAAAAATATTTATAAATTGGACATTACCGACTGAGTCAACACATTATGCCTTTATATTCTTCGGTAACATCTAGTGATCATTATAGTTTCGAGAGAATAAATTTTCTCTCGTTCTTTTGGCGGCGCCATGAGGTCAGAGAGTTTTCTGCCCCCACAGATCCGATCGGATCTGATGAGTTTATATTGCGATGTCAAACTTTTTTGTTGGTTTGATTCTTTGTGAAGGTGAATTTTTTTCATCAACAACATGATGAAGATATAGTGATTCAATGGCCTGCACTTCTAGAGGATCATCCCCGGCCCAAATACGTTCATCGATCAAGACTTCCCATCTATTTAGATGGGCAACTCAAGACACTTTCAAAACCCATTATTGATGATGTTCGTACGGGTGAAAGAGTGACAATGTCGTTGCTCGTGTCTAATTGCAGCCTCTTTATCGAAGTCTTTGGAGTATTTCTCCGAGCAGAGATTGATACCGTGAAGAAATTGTTTACAAGAGATTTCATTGTATTCTTAGTCATAAGAGTTACTTTGTATTATTTTTTATCTTATGTCCAAATTTGTGTATATGTAATTGTTATGAGTATTAATAAAGTCACATGTGTTTCTCATAAAAACACATGACGCCTCCACTGTACAATCCCAATTCTATTCGGGTAACTTTTTTATTATTTCTATGGGTATTTAAAAATATATAGAAAAGCAAAATGAAATAACCAAATGGCTAATAGCATATGGTTCTCATTTCTCACCCCTGACTCCTCTTCCTTTCTCCTCGGACAACACCATCAATTACGGTGGAAATGGAAGGGAAGCTCGGGTTGTCCCTATACATAGTAGGTTTAGAACAACTCTAGCAGACCCTGCATCCCGCCCCGACCCGCCAAATAACCGCCAAAATGCAGGTCGGGGCGGAAAAACCAGCCTGACCAGACCCTGCATCCCGTCCCGACTCGCAAAAAAATTTAGGGGGCGCGGCAAAATCCCGACCCCAACCCGGGAAAACGCAGGTTTCCCCCTCGCGGTTGCGGTGACCTGCATATAAGCGGAAGCGGTTGGTGGGGGGGGGGGATTTCATCCCGCGCTTTCTCCCACCAACCACCTCTCCTCTCCCCCGCGCGCCGCCGCCGGTCGCCGCCCAAGATTTCGGAGACAACAGCCCGCAGGAGCACGCCGAAAGACCGCCACGCGCACGAGGCCTCCCCTTCCTTCCCCCCTGCGTCGGCGGGCCGCCGGATTTGCAGATCTGCGTCACTTCATCGTGGGCCGCTAGATTTCCCTTTTTCTAGCCGCCGGTTGCTGCCCCATGCGATGGAGTGGTCGGGGAGACTCTCCCGCAGCCCAGGCAAGGGTGCATCGCCGCATGCAGGCACAGGTTCGTCCGCCCGCCGCCGCCGAAGGTTTGCGGGCATGGACTCGTCCGGCCGTCCGCCGGGCTCGGCGCTCACGCAGCGTCTTCGTGGCCTGCCGATGCCGCTCATAGAGTGCGACGACTGCTTGCGCCAAGTGCTGCGGCTCACTTCGGGCACGCGAAGCACCCCGGATGGGTGTTCTACAAATGCGAAAACGACGGAGTACGTGCACTCGCGGTAGCTTGTTCCATAGCTCATTCTTTAGTTCAATTGCGGTAGCTCACTTCGATCTTGCTCAATGTTTTGTGTAGGACGACGGATGCTCATTTTGGTTTTGGGAAGGCCAATACATTAATTTGTTGATAGAAAGAAACTTAATAGATGTTAGTGGACTCCTTAGTACAATCGAAGGCAATGATGCGGCGGCATGTGCAACTAGAGGGGAAGCAACGTCTACTTCTTTGAAACCAAAGATGAAGAATGAAGAAAGTAAGATCAAGAATAGGCATATCAACAATGAATGCATGGAGAAGATATTGCTTCAACTAGTGGGAGCAGTTATGGAAATTGGAAATCTTCTGAAATGCATACTTGTGGTTCTTGTTTTCTTTGGTTTTGCTATTCTAGCCAAGATTTGGTGATATTTTTTGTATCTAATGTTGTTGCAAAAGCAAAGAAAAGCATTATGCTAGATCAATTTAAGTTGCAAATCTAAGTTTTGCGGGCCGGGAGGAGCTGCGCCAGATCAGAACCCGCAGAAGCCGCCCCGTAAAAAAAGCATATTTCACGGATATGCCTTTTTACGGGTCCATTATACGGGGTCTGCATCTGTGCCAGCCCGCGCCGGCCCGCAAAAGCGGTTTTGCGCGAACTGAAAACGCGTTTTGCGGGCCGGCGGGATGCGGGGTCTGCTAGAGTTACTCTTATGCTAGTAGTTACCTTATGGGTGTTTGCCTTTGTGTGGTCGTCGAGTTTGCATGCATGTTGCTTCCAATAGATTCCCATCTCTACAGTCGGTCGTATTCATCAGTGAGAGCCAGCTGATGGATGTGGATTTGGTGGGAGGTCCTTCAGTAAACTCGGTGGTGGGCTAGAACATGTTGATGTGGTGGCGCTCCATCCATTCTCTTTTTGTCCTTGTGGAGGTGGAAGGAGAGGGGGGGAGGGTTCGGCTCTGGCTCCTATATATAATGAACAAAAGCATAAAAAGAGTTGGCTTCGATGATTTTCGTTCTGTCATGTGCACGACGACGACCACAACAACTATAGATGTTGATCCAAAGACAAGAAGTCTCAACTGGGCGTGTTGGATGTCATTAGTAGATCACCGATTTTTTTGTCGACTTGACTTGATTCCAGATGCCTCCATATTCAACATACACATTTGAGAGGCTCTTTCGCCTTGTCGTGTCGTGTCAAGGTTGTGGTTGGCAATGGTGGCTCATCCACCGTCTCCGATGAGGTCGATATGAGCACGAGGACCAGATTGTATTTTACAAATTATTCCTAACACCCTTTCTACAATCTGAAATGACTTGCATGTAATTTTCACTTCCTCTAGGGTTCATCTATTTGTTGTGTTGTAACAGTTTTGTTATATGAATGCCAACTTCTAGTCCTTTGGGGGCCTGCTCGATATTGAAAAATAAGCAAAAGCTCATCGCTACTAGGCTTTTATCACTAGGGCCTAATAAACCTACGAAAATAGGTGTGAGGTTGAGCTTCCAACTTAAGGGCCTCTTTGGATTGTATATTTTCGTATGAATAATGGAGGATTTGAATCCTAAAGATTTTTTCAACGGAAGTCCTTTGGATCATAGGATTGGGACTGATAAATCCATATGGAATCCTTTCATATGCCCCACTCCATAGGAATCTTAACATGAGCTCAAATCTAATTTCATTTGAGAGGTCCTCTCTAGAATATGTCCTCTTTCCTCAAGCCTCCACAATTCTTGTGTTTTGTTTCTTGCAAAATTCGTCGTTCATTACACCGTCGTGATAACACACCCGTCTTGCACCATTGCATCAATTCACAATGATGCCACTATGAAGACCATACAAGTGGTGACGCTCCTCGCGAGCCACCATCTATCGCCAAATGAGAGGTTATTAGCAATTGGCATGGCAAGAACTAAGCATGGCTTAGATGATTAGGTTTGTTATGGTGGGACTGAACCACTCGGGTTCAAGTTCGATACTTGATAGAGTGTTCACATATTTTCTAGGAATTATTTTAGTCTTTCTGGCGCTGTTCTTCCAGTGGTATGACGTGCTTGTCGACTACGAGGTGCATGTGGTGACTTCTTCAAGATCTATCTGTTGGAAATATGCCCTAGAGGCAATAATAAAATGGTTATTATATTTCCTTGTTCATGATAATTGTCTATTGTTCATGCTTTATTTGTATTATCCAGAAACAGTAATGCATACTTGGACCACATTGTGTCCCTAGTAAGCCTCTAGTTGACTAGCTCGTGGATCAACAGATGGTCACGGTTTCCTGACCATGGACATTGGATGTCATTGATAACGGGATCACATCATTAGGAGAATGATGTGATGGACAAGACCCAATCCTAAGCCTAGCACAAGATCGTGTAGTTCATCTGCTAAAGCTTTTCCAATGTCAAGTATCCTTTCCTTAGACGATGAGGTTGTGCAACTCCCGGATGCCGTAAGAATGCTTTGGGTGTGCCAAACGTCACAACGTAACTGGGTGGCTATAAAGGTACACTACAGGTATGTCCGAAAGCATCTGTTGGGTTGGCACGAACCGAGACTGGGATTTGTCACTCCGTATAACGAAGAGGTATCTCTAGGCCCACTTGGTAATACATCATTGTAATGAGCTCAATGTGACTAAGGACTTAGTCATGGGATGATGTGTTACGGAATGAGTAAAGAGACTTGCCGTAACGGGATTGAACAAGGTATCGGTATACCGACGATCGAATCTCGGGCAAGTACTATACCGATAGACAAAGGGAATCGAATACGGGATTGATTGAATCCTTGACATCATGGTTCATCCGATGAGATCATCATGGAACATGTGGGAACCAACATGGGTATCCAGATCCCGATGTTGGTTATTGGCCAGAGAGATGTCTCGGTCATGTCTGCATGGTTCCCGAACCCGTAGGGTCTACACACTTAAGGTTCGATGATGCTAGGGTTATAGGGAATGTAGTACGTGGTTACCGAATGTTTTTCGGAGTCCCGGATGAGATCCCGGACGTCACGAGGAGTTTCGGAATGGTCCGGAGGTAAAGATTTATATATGGGAAGTCCCGTTTTGGTCACCGGCATTGTACCGGGGCCACCAGAAGGTGTCCGAGGGTCCACCGGGTGGGCCACCTGCTCGGTGGGCCAAGTGGACCAAGTGGAGGGGGGAACCAGCCACTGGTGGGCTGGTGCGCCCCCCTAAAGGGCCCAAGGCGCCTAGGGTATGGGAGGAACCCTAAGGGGGGGCGCCCCCTTGCCTTGGGGGCAAGGCACCCCCCTCTGGCCGCCGCCCCCTCCTCAGATCTCATCTGAGGGGGCCGGCCCCCCTCTCCCTGGCCCCTATATATATGTGGGGGGAGGGAGGGCAGCCGCACCGAAGTCCTGGCGCAGCCCTCCCCCTCTCCCTACTACTCCTCCTCTCCCGCGGTGCTTGGCGAAGCCCTGCAGGATTGCCACGCTCCTCCATCACCACCACGCCGTCGTGCTGCTGCTGGACGGAGTCTTCCCCAACCTCTCCCTCTCTCCTTGCTGGATCAAGGCGCGGGAGACGTCACCGGGTTGCACGTGTGTTGAACACGGAGGCACCGTTGTTCGGTGCTTAGATCGGATTCGGCCGCGATCTGAATCGCTTCGTGTACGACTCCACCGACCGCGTTCTTGTAACGCTTCCGCATCGCGATCTTCAAAGGTATGAAGATGCACTCCCCTCTCATTTCTAGTAGACTCCATAGATAGATCTTGGTGATGCGTAGGAATTTTTTTGATTTTCTGCAACGATCCCCAATAGTGGCATCATGAGCTAGGTCTATGCGTAGTTACTATGCACAAGTAGAACACAAGATTTTTGTGGACGTAGATCATGTCAATTTACTTGCCGCTACTAGTCTTATCTTGATTCAGTGGCATCGTGGGATGAAGCGGCCCAGACTAACTTTACACGTACGCTTACGTGAGACAGGTTCCACCGACTGACATGCACTAGTTGCATAAGGTGGCTAGCGGGTGTCTGTCTCTCCCACTTTAGTCGGATCGGATTCGATGAAAAGGGTCCTTATGAAGGGTAAATAGAAATTGGCATATCACTTTGTGGTTTTGGCGTAGGTAAGAAACATTCTTGCTAGAAACCTATAGCAGCCACGTAAAAACTTGCAACAAAAATTAGAGGATGTCTAACTTGTTCTTGCAGCATGTGCCGTGTGATGTGATATGGCCAAAAGGATGTGATGAATGATATATATGTGATGTATGAGATTGATCATGTTCTTGTAATAGGAATCACGACTTGCATGTCGATGAGTATGACAACCGGCAGGAGCCATATGAGTTGTCTTATTTTATTGTATGACCTGCGTGTCATTGAAAACGCCATGTAATTACTTTACTTTATTGCTAACCATTTGTGATAGCCTGGCTTATTAGGGATGATAGACTACTCATATCAATAAGGAATTCCTTCTTTTCCGGGAGCCCATTCGGACAGAACTCCAAAGTTAAGCGTGCTCAGCTTGGAGTAGTATCAGGATGGGTGACCGACCGGGAAGTTGCTCCCGGGTGCGCACGAGTGAGGACAAAGTGCGCAGAAAAGACTAGTATTGATATGTGGGGCCAGTCTAGATCCCGCCAGGAGTAACGACCATCGGTGGGTGTGTCTGGGGCGTTACAAGTTGGTATCAGAGCCGACCCTCACGGTTACACGGATGTTTGCGGATAGGTGCTCGGTCATGTTGTTCATGACGTTTGTGACCCGTCGTGGCACACGGCATGGCACATGTATCGGACTGGATGCACAGACGTTTGTGCCAAGAGGGAACGTTCTTGTGGCCCGACGAGGACGTCGGTTCCTCTGAGTGGGAGTGTATGTAATAGCCTGGCTTATTAGGGATGATAGACTACTCATATCAATAAGGAATTCCTTCTTTTCCGGAAGCCCATTCGGACAGAACTCCAAAGTTAAGCGTGCTGAGCTTGGAGTAGTATCAGGATGGGTGACCGACCGGGAAGTTGCTCCCGGGTGCGCACGAGTGAAGATGAAGATCAAAAGGAGCAAAATGATATTGGCCATATCATGTCACTATTTGATTGCATGTGATGTTTATCTTGTTTTACATCTTATTTGCTTAGAACGACGGTAGTATATAAGATGATCTCTCACTAAAATTTCAAGAATTGTGTTTCCCCTAACTGTGCATCGTTGCTAAGGTTCATTGTTCTGAAGCACCACGTGATGATCGGGTATGATAGGCTCTAATGTTCGCATACAACGGGTGTAAGCCAGATTTACACACGCAATACACTTAGGGTTGACTTGACGAGCCTAACATGTACAGACATGGCCTCGGAACACGAAAGACCGAAAGGTCGAAGATGAGTCGTATAGAAGATACGATCAACATGAAGATGTTCACCGTTGTTGACTAGTCCGTCTCACGTGATGATCGAACACGGCCTAGTCGATTTGGATCATGTATCACTTAGATGACTAGAGAGATGTCTATCTGAGTGGGAGTTCATTAAATTTGTTTAGATGAACTTAATTGTCATGAACATAGTCTAAAATCTTTACAATATGTCTTGTAGATCCAATGGCCCACGCTAATGTTGCCCTCAACTTCAACGCGTTCCTAGAGAAAACCAAGCTGAAAGACGATGGTAGCAACTATACGGATTGGGTCCGTAACATGAGGATCATCCTCATAGCTGCCAAGAAAGCATATGTCCTTGAAGCACCGCTAGGTGATACACCCGTTTTCCCAGCAACTCAAGACGTTATGAACGCCTGGCAGTCGCGTAGTGATGATTACTCCCTGGTTCAGTGCGGCATGCTTTATAGCTTAGAATCGGGGCTCCAAAACCGTTTTGAGCAGCACAGAGCATATGAGATGTTCCAAGAGATGAAAATGGTTTTCCAAGCTCATGCCCGAGTCGAGAGATATGAAGTCTTCGACAAGTTCTACAGTTGTAAGATGGAGGAGAATAGTTCTGTCAGCGAACATATACTCAAAATATCTGGGTTGCACAACCACTTGTCTCAGCTGGGAATTAATCTCCCAGATGACGCGGTTGTTGACAGAATCCTTCAGTCGCTCCCACCTAGGTACAAGAGCTTTGTGACGAACTTCAATATGCAAGGGATGGAGAAGTCCATTCCCGAGGTGTATTCAATGCTGAAATCAGCGGAGGTGGAGATCAAGAAAGAACATCCAATGTTGATGGTGAATAAAACCACTAAGTTCAAGAAAGGAAAGGGCAAGAAGAACTTCAAGAAGGACGGCAAAGGAGTTTCCGGGCCCGGTAAGCCAGTTGCCGGGAAGAAGCCAAAGAATGGACCCAAGCCTGAGACTGAGTGCTTTTATTGCAAGGGAACGGGTCACTGGAAGCGGAACTGCCCCAAATACTTAGCAGATAAGAAGGCCGGCAACGTCAAAGGTATATGTGATATACATGTTATTGATGTGTACCTTACTAGCGCTCATAGTAGCTCCTGGGTATTTGATACCGGTGCAGTTGCTCACATTTGTAACTCAAAGTAGGAGCTGCGGAATAAGCGGAGACTAGCGAAGGACGAGATGATGATGCGCGTCGGGAATGGTTCCAAGGTCGATGTGATCGTCGTCGGCACGCTACCTCTGCATCTACCTTCGGGATTAGTTTTAAACCTCAATAATTGTTATTTAGTACCAGCTTTGAGCATGAACATTGTATCAGGATCTCGTTTAATGCGAGATGGCTACTCATTTACATCCAAGAATAATGGTTGTTCTATTTATATGAGAGAAATGTTTTATGGTCATGCCCCGCTGGTCAAAGGTTTATTCTTAATGAATCTCGAACGTGATGTTACACATATTCATAGTGTGAATGCCAAAAGATGTAAGGTTGATAATGATAGTCCCACATACTTGTGGCACTGCCGCCTTGGTCATATTGGTGTCAAACGTATGAAGAAGCTCCATGCGGATGGACTTTTGGAGTCTCTTGATTATTAATCATTTGACACGTGTGAACCATGCCTCTTGGGCAAGATGACCAAGACTCCGTTCTCCGGAACAATGGAGTGATGTCTACACACGCTTCTACTCTTGTAGACTATGTTGGGCCTCCAAGCGCAGAGGTTTGTAGGACAGCAGCAAATTTCCCTCAAGTGGATGACCTAAGGTTTATCGAACTCAGGGAAGTAGAGGTTGAAGATGGTCTCTCTCAAGCAACCCTGCAACTAAGATACAAGAAGTCTCTTGTGTCCCCAACACACCTAATACACTTGTCAGATGTATAGGTGCACTAGTTCGGCGAAGAGATGTTAAATGGCAAGTGATATGGATGGCAAAACAAAGTAATATAAATTTGTAATAAAAAGTGCAGCAAGCAAACAAGTGGTAAACGTGAGCACAAATGGTATTGCAATGGTGGAAACAAGGCCTAGGATTCATACTTTCACTAGTGGAAACTCCCAACAACATTAACATAATCGAATCACATGATATTTCCCATAAAACATGCAAAGGGGACACACTCGGAGGTCATTCCTTCGTGGTCAAGAGAGGACGAGAATTATGTAGGGCTACAAAAGCACACCTCAAAGTTCGTAGTTCTCAATCTAAGGATTTCCCAATGTCACCGCGGCCATCCAAAGAGAGTCCCACAATCACCACAACATATCTAAAGGATAGTCAAAGACAAGCACCAAGAGACTCTCGATCTTTAATCAACACACAAGAGGGGAAATCACTCATGAAAATACTTTTCTAATCCATGTCCAATAGACCGCTGTCACCTTGGTCTCGGGGATTATACTAGATAAAGACAAGTGAGTACATCAATCCAATACATAGAGGAAGGGGAAATATCATGGGATCACCCTAGATTAACATAGCCTATGATCACAACGAAGATCACATAATGGGAGAGAGAATTGACCACATAGCTACTGGTAAGAACCTCAGCCCCGAGGAGGAACTACTCCCGCATCATGAAGGGAGGAGGCAACGTCGATGGAGATGAATCCGGGGGCACTTCCCCGTCCCGGCAGGGTGCCGGCGCAGGAATTCTGGTCCCCCGAAGCTTGATGGCGATGGCGGTGGAGATCGGAATCGCGTCTGGAGAAAAGGGGTCCGGAATCAGGGTTTCTGCGAGACTCTTTAAATATATGCCAAAGGGGGGCATCGGAGGAGCCTCGGGGGGCCCAGGCGCCCCCCCGGCGCGGCCCAGGGGGGGGGGCGCCCACAGGGCGCCTGGAGCCCCTGTGGGTTCCCCCCGGCTGCACTTTGGCCGCACGGTAGCTCCTGGAACGCTGATTTTTTATATATTTTTTCTGGATTTTTCCTGGCAGTTCTCGTAATGTGAAAACCTAAAATACAAAAACAGCCGAAAACAGAAACTGGCACTGGGGTGCACTGAGTTAATAGGTTAGTCCAAATATGATCAAAAGTGTATGGAAGTGTATAAATATCATAACAATATCACCCAAAAGAGGCATGGAGCAAGCAGAAATTATAGATACGTTTTGGACGTATCAACATCCCCAAGCTTAATTCCTGCTCGTCCTCGAGTAGGTAAATGATAACAAGAATAATTTCTGTGGTGACATGATATTAACCATATAGGACTTTTTCATAGTCACATGACAAAAGCTTACTGAGACAATGAATCTGTAGTAATTAAGTTGCCTCATGAGAAATTCACAAAGAACTGAAAGTTTTACAATATGATACTGAAACATCAAATAGATTTGCAATGAACATGATGTGCAAATATGATAAAGTGATATCTAGCTTGCCCCCTTTAGTGAAGCAAAACATAAATGCAGGGGCACCTTCAAGGTTTAAGTGATGACTAGATACAATGATTTCAAAATAAACGATATCACAATCATGCAAAAGACAATGCTACTTTGGGACAATGCACATTACACTCAGAATGACAATCATGCTCTCAGTAGTTGGTGCTTTTAAAAGAAGGTGGAGACTCAACATAAAAGTAAAAGAATGGTCATGTGCTAGAGCTTTTTATTTTAAAAACATAGAAGCAATTTTGTCAACGGTAGTAGTACTTCATATGTGTCATGCATAAGACATCCTATAAGTTGCGAGCTTCATGCATCGAATACCAATAGTGCTCGCACCTTGTCCTAATTAGCTCGGATTTCCATGGGTTATCATTGCATCACATATGTTTCAACCAAGTGTCACAAAGGGGTACCTCTATGCCATCTGTACAAAGGTCCAAGGAGATAAATCGCATTTGATTTCTCGTTTTTGATAGATCTCAACTTAAGGACATCCATACCGGGACAACATAGAAAATAGATGATGGACTCCTCTTTAATGCATAAGCATATTCTCATAAGAGATTGAGGATTAAGTCCAAGCTAAAACTTCCACCATGATACATGGCTTTGGTTGGCGGCCCAATGTTCTTCTCTAACAATATGCATACTTATTCAACCCACGGCAAATCACCCTTACTTCAGACAAGACGAACATGCATAGCAACTCACATGATATTCAACAAAAGTGTAACAGTTGATAGCGTCCCCAGAAACATGGTTACCGCTCAGCAAGCAACTTATAAGAAATAAGATACATAGGCAACATATTCTTTACCACAATAGTTTTTAAGCTACTTTCCCATGAGCTATGTATTGCAAAGATTGACGGTTTTAAAGGTAGCACATGTAAATTACTTGGAGTGGCGGTGAAATACCACATATAGGTAGATATGGTGGACTCATATGGTATAACTGGTTTAAAAGGATATGGATGCACAAGCAGTTAGTCCGCTTAGTACAGGTGGAGGTTAGCAAAAGACTGGGAGCGACCAACCAAGAGAGCGATGACGGTCATAATCATGCAGAGCGACAAAGCAACATTGAATCAGGCATGGTAGTTATATCGCTACTCAGAAATAAAAGATCATCAAGGCTTGACAGACTTTCTTTACAGTCTTAAATATGCGTGAGCATATGCCAAGTCAATCAAAATAAATTCTCGAAGGAAGATATTACTAAACCATACCACATCATAGGCAAACAAACCATGTTGGTACTCCAATAACACATTGGGAATCCCTCAGCTATTTGAGACTAACCATAAGAAAACCTGAACTACTAAGCACCATTATGCACGTAGCATCTTTATCATAGACATACCAACCAATGCAATGGAAGCAAACTCTCTTAATAAGGTGAGCATGGTAATTAAAGAGAGTTCAAGCAACCAACTAAACAAAAGCTCTTTGAAAAGATAAGCATGAAAGCTAAGAGCTGAACATGATAGTAGCTATTAAAAGACAAAGAACACACACAGCAAGGATAGACATGAAAATTCTATGTTATGTTCTAGGTAGAAGTGGAGCGTGTTTCTCTCCCACATAAAGAAAGCTGAGTTCCGACTCGTTATGAAAAGCTAAAGAAAACTGAAAAAAGGAAAACTAAAAGCAAGACGCTCCAAACATAGCACATAACACATGAAGTGATAAAAATATAGTGGAACGAAAGACGAACTGATAATGTTGATGGAGAAGGGGATGCACGGGGGCATCCCCAAGCTTAGATTCTTGAGTCTCCTTGAATATTTCTTGGGGGTGCATGGGGGCCTCCCCAAGCTTGAGCGCTTGACACTCCTGAATCTTTTTATCATCTTCCCTCGCACACTTGAAAACTCCCTTCATACATAACTCATCATAATCTGATTAGCGAGGTTAGTACCCATAATAAAATGATTATAACTTGCTGGAAATAAAGATATTCTTGAAGGTCTACTGTTTCTCAAGATTGCCAAAAGGTTTTTGCAAAGGAAAAGCAAGCTCTTGGTTTGCAAAATGAAGGAAAAGCAAAACATGACAGAATCTGTGAAAAACAGAACAGCAGGTAGTAATTGATTTGTTCGGGGCACTTCTGCAACTCTAATAAAAAAACTCAGAACAGATGCACGAAATACAATTATATAGAGCACGCTGTCGAAAAAATTCAGACCAAAAAGATGATCTGGTGATTTTATACGAATTTTTCTATCCAAGGACAGAATCTGTTTCCTGGACAACACCTCACAACTTTTGAACTTTCTAGCAATCAGAGGCTACACTTGGCACAAAATTGAAAAGCAAAGATACAATGATGATGCTACTGTAGTAACAACATCAAGACACAACAAAAGCAAAATAAAATTTTATTCATTATGGGCTGCCTCCCAAAAGCGCTTTCTTTTATGCCTTTAAGCTAGGCATAATACTTTAATGATGCTCTCGTAGGAATAAGAGTTGAAGAACAAAAGAGAGCATCAAGAAGCAAATACCAAACACATTTAAACCTAACATGCTTCCTATGCATAGGAATATTGCAATAGAATAATTCATTGAAGCACAAAGCAACTAGCATAGGAAGGCAAAACAAGCATAACTTCAAAGTATTCACCATAAAGAGAGGAAACTTCTTATTATTAAGATATTTAGAACCAAGTCTCCCTCTCTCATTATAAATTTCAGTGGCATCATGGATGAACTCAACAATATAAGCATCACATAAAGCATTGTTACCATGATCCTCATGCGAAAAGGTACTCTTACTCTCCACATAAGCATAATCTTTCTCATTGGTAATAGTGGGAGTAGGACCATCATAAACAACTTGAACACTATAGATTAATTGTATATTAGGAGTGTGGTGTTCAACAAGGGAGTAATTCCCTCCATGATTATGACAAGTTTCATAAGGATAATTTCTCCTTATGTCATAGGTACCTTTATATTCACTATAGATTGGAGTTATAACATCATCATGGTAGAGAAGAGCATTATCATTGCTAGCAACTATATTTGTAAACATGTTGTCTTTATTCTTACTAGCAAAAGAATTATCAATTATCACATCACTAGTGGGTAAAGGACTTGCAATCCTATCATCCCCAAGCTTAGAGCTTCCCATATCATCACTTTCATAGTTGGTACCAAAAAGACTTTCAAGATCATAAGTAGCATTATCATCATTTTCCCAATCACAATAAGTAACATGCATATCATAATCAAAATCATCTTCAATAGTACCTACGGACGTATCATCAAGATGATAATTAAGGCAATAAACTTCACCTTCTTCTTTAAACTTACAATCGTTAGGATAAAAGTTGATGGGAGGAATATGCTCAGGCCAGGTTGATACCCATTCTTCTTCCTTTTTGCTCCTCTTCCTCCTCCTCTTCTTTTTCTTCTTCTTCACCTTAGGAGGGAGTGGTTGGAAATGAAGCTTCTCCACATACCCTGGTTTATCATTAGAAACAATGGGGGAAACTTGGGAGGAACTCTCCTTTTTATTAGCAGAAATATAAGAGACATTTTTATACTTTGGTAAAGTTCCCTCCTTTCTAATCTTACTTATGTAATCATTTTCATGGCAATAAACAACACAATAGAGATGGCAATTTTGCAAAGTGTTTTTTATTCCTATGGCATTATCATCCAGCCAAGAAGTCTTTTCTGATAACTCTTCACACATCAAAAATAACATAAGCTCATCATAAAGATCAGAGGTGATCATGTTATCACACAACCGGATAACAGTTATGTTTTGAAAGTTCATGCATTGAAAATTAAAGTGACCCTCTATACGGCAAAGTTCACAAGTAAAAGGATAAAGGTCACACAATTCTCTGGCAATTTCATTTAAATCTCTGACCCAAGTGATTGTTCTTTCATGCTTATGTTGCTTACAATACTTCTCTTCTTCAATCATGGGCCTTTCACAAGGTCTATCCACTCCACAAAAATTAACATGCTTATATAAAACTTCATTTTTAGGAATTGGATCATGCATGTTGCAATCATAATGAACAATTTCATTTTCTTTGCAAGTCTCTTTAAAAGGTTTATGATACTTGATCCAATCCTCCTTAGGCATATTAAGACGTGAAGCAAAAGATTTGAGGAAATCAACAAGGAGTTGAGAATCAAGCCCAAACTTAGCACTAAACTTATTAAAACTTGTAGTTTCAACAAAGGACTTAATGCAATCATACTCATAAATTATACCTGACTCTTTACCTTTGTCGATCTCTCAATCTTCAGTGTTGCGTTGAATTCTTTCAAGGAGTTCCCATTTAGCATCAATCTTTTTGTTTGTGAAAGAACCCGTAGAGGAAGCATCGAGCAAATCTTTATCCTGTCGAGAGAGCCTCTCATAGAAGTTAGTAATAATAATATCTTTGGGGAGCCCATGGTTAGGACATTTTAGCATTAACGTTTTCAGTCTCCCCCAAGCTTGAGCTATGCTCTCTCCGTCATGAGGATAAAAATTATAAACATAATTCCTATTCTCATGAACTTCATGAAGAGGATAAAACTTGGAGTAAAAGAGAGACATAAGCCCTTGCCAATCAAGCAAGTACGAGTTATCGAGAAGCTTATACCAATCTGAAGCTTTATCTATAAGTGATACGGCGAACAATCTCCTCATGACAAACTCCCTTGATACACCTGCAAGCTTAAATAATGAACATAGTTGTGACAGATATAGCAAGTGTTCACCGGGATGTCTGTCTCCTGCATAACGATTAGCCAAAATATGATCGATAATACCAGCTGGTATTTCATAGGGCACAATTTCAGTAGGGGGAGGAGCAACCACCACCGGTGTGGGGCGTCTTCCCGCAAGCAACGATCCAATAACAGGGTTGGCCATAAGCATAACTAGTGAAATAAAAACAAGAAACAAAAAGATTTAATTGCAAGATCTAAAGATATACCTTCAAGCGCTCACCTCCCCGGCAACGGCGCCAGAAATAGCTTGATGTCTACACACGCTTCTACTCTTGTAGACTATGTTGGGCCTCCAAGCGCAGAGGTTTGTAGGACAGCAGCAAATTTCCCTCAAGTGGATGACCTAAGGTTTATCGAACTCAGGGAAGTAGAGGTTGAAGATGGTCTCTCTCAAGCAACCCTGCAACTAAGATACAAGAAGTCTCTTGTGTCCCCAACACACCTAATACACTTGTCAGATGTATAGGTGCACTAGTTCGGCGAAGAGATGTCAAATGGCAAGTGATATGGATGGGAAAACAAAGTAATAAAAATCTGTAATAAAAAGTGCAGCAAGCAAACAAGTGGTAAACGTGAGCACAAATGGTATTGCAATGGTGGAAACAAGGCCTAGGCTTCATACTTTCACTAGTGGAAACTCCCAACAACATTAACATAATCGAATCACATGATATTTCCCATAAAACATGCAAAGGGGACACACTCGGAGGTCATTCCTTCGTGGTCAAGAGAGGACGAGAATTATGTAGGGCTACAAAAGCACACCTCATAGTTCGTAGTTCTCAATCTAAGGATTTCCCAATGTCACCGCGGCCATCCAAAGAGAGTCCCACAATCATCACAACATATCTAAAGGATAGTCAAAGACAAGCACCAAGAGACTCTCAATCTTCAATCAACACACAAGAGGGGAAATCACTCATGAAAATACTTTTCTAATCCATGTCCAATAGACCGTTGTCACCTTGGTCTCGGGGATTATACTAGATAAAGACAAGTGAGTACCTCAATCCAATACATAGAGGAAGGGGAAATATCATGGGATCACCCTAGATTAACATAGCCTATGATCACAACGAAGATCACATCATGGGAGAGAGAATTGACCACATAGCTACTGGTAAGAACCTCCGCCCCGAGGAGGAACTACTCCCGCATCATGGAGGGAGGAAGCAACGTCGATGGAGATGAATCCGGGGGACACTTCCCCGTCCCGGCAGGGTGCTGGCGCAGGAATTCTGGTCCCCCGAAGCTTGATGGCAATGGCGGCGGAGATCGGAATCGCGTCTGGAGAAAAGGGGTCTGGAATCAGGGTTTCTGCGAGACGCTTTAAATATATGCCAAAGGGGGGCATCGGAGGAGCCTCGGGGGGCCCAGGCGCCCCCCCGGCGCGGCCCAGGGGGGGGGGGGGCGCCCACAGGGCGCCTGGAGCCCCTGTGGGTCCCCCCCGGCTGCACTTTGTCCGCACGGTAGCTCCTGGAACGCTGATTTTTTATATATTTTTTCTGGATTTTTCCTGGCAGTTCTCGTAATGTGAAAACCTGAAATACAAAAACAACCGAAAACAGAAACTGGCACTGGGGTGCACTGAGTTAATAGGTTAGTCCAAATATGATCAAAAGTGTATGGAAGTGTATAAATATCATAGCAATATCACCCAAAAGAGGCATGGAGCAAGCAGAAATTATAGATACATTTTGGACGTATCATGGAGCGAGCAACCAACTTGTTGGAAATCATACATACTGATGTGTGCGGTCCAATGAGTGTTGAAGCTCGCGGTGGCTATCGTTATGTTCTCACCCTCACTGATGACTTAAGTAGATATGGGTATGTCTACTTGATGAAACACAAGTCTGAGACCTTTGAAAAGTTCAAGGAATTTTAGAATGAGGTCGAGAATCAACGTGACAGAAAAATAAAGTTCTTACGATCAGATCGTGGAGGAGAATATTTGAGTCACGAATTTGGCACGCACCTAAGGAAATGTGGAATTGTTTCACAATTGACGCCGCCTGGGACACCTCGCCGTAATGGTCTGTCTGAATGTCGTAATCGTACTCTATTGGACATGGTGCGATCTATGATGTCTCTTACCGACTTACCGCTATCATTCTGGGGTTATGCTTTTGAGACTGCCGCATTCACTTTAAATAGGGCACCGTCTAAATCCGTTGAGACGACACCGTATGAACTGTGGTTTGGGAAGAAACCTAAGTTGTCGTTTCTAAAAGTTTGGGGATGCGATGCTTATGTCAAGAAACTTCAACCTGAAAAGCTCGAACCCAAATCGAAAAAATGCGTCTTCATAGGATACCCTAAGGAAACTATTGGGTATACCTTCTACCTCAGATCCGAAGGCAAGATGTTGCCAAGAATGGATCCTTTCTGGAGAAAGAGTTTCTCTCGAAAGAAGTAAGTGGGAGGAAAGTGGAACTTGATGATGTGATTGTCACCCCTTCCGAACCGGAAAGTAGCACAGCGCAGGAAGATGTTTCTGTGGTGCCTGCATCGACCAGAGAGGAAGTTAATGATAATGACCATGAAGCTTCAGATCAAGTTACTGCTGAATTTTGTAGGTCCACAAGGACACGTTCCGCACCAGAGTGGTACGGCAACCCTGTCCTGGAAATCATGTTGTTAGACAACGGTGAACCTTCGAACTATGAAGAAGCGATGGCGGGCCCGGATTCCAACAAATGGCTTGAAGCCATGAAATCCGAGATAGGATCCATGTTTGATAACAAAGTATGGACTTTGGTTGACTTGCCCGATGATTGGCAAGCCATAGAAAATAAATGGATCTTCAAGAAGAAGACTGACGCGGATGGTAATGTGACCATCTATAAGGCTCGGCTTGTCGCTAAAGGTTATCGACAAGTTCAAGGAATTGACTACGACGAGACTTTCTCTCCCGTAGCGATGCTGAAGTCCGTCCGAATCATGTTAGCAATTGCCGCATTCTATGATTATGAGATGTGGCAAATGGACGTCAAAACGGCATTCCTTAATGGCTTCCTCAAGGAAGAACTGTATATGATGCAGCCGAAAGGTTTTGTCGATCCTAAGAATGCTAACAAGGTATGCAAGCTCCAGCGCTCCATCTATGGGCTAGTGCAAGCATCTCGGAGTTGGAACATTCGCTTTGATGAGGTGATCAAAGCGTTTGGGTTTATATAGACTTGGGGAGAAGCCTGTATTTACAAGAAAGTGAGTGGGAGCTCTGTAGCATTTCTCATATTATATGTGGATGACATATTGCTGATGGGAAATGATGTAGAACTCTTGGAGAGCATAAAGGCCTACTTGAATAAGTGTTTTTTAATGAAGGACCTTGGAGAAGCTGCTTACATATTAGGCATCAAGATCTATAGAGATAGATCGAGACGCCTCATTGGTCTTTCACAAAGCACATACCTTGACAAGATATTGAAGAAGTTCAATATGGATCAGTCCAAGAAAGGGTTCTTGCCTGTATTGCAAGGTATGAGATTGAGCACGACTCAATGCCCGACCTCGGCAGAAGATAGAGAAAAGATGAGTGTCATCCCCTATGCCTCAGCCATAGGTTCTATTATGTATGCCATAATGTGTACTAGGTCTGATGTGAACCTTGCCATAAGTTTGGTGGGGAGGTACCAAAGTGATCCCGGCATGGAACACTAGACAACGGTCAAGAACATCCTAAAGTACCTGAAAAGGACTAAGGATATGTTTCTTGTTTATGGAGGTGATGAAGTGCTCGTCCTAAAGGGTTACGTCGATGCTAGCTTCGACACAGATCTGGATGACTCCAAGTCACAAACCGGATACGTGTATATTTTGGATGGTGGGCAGTCAGCTGGTGCAATTGCAAGCAAAGCGTCATGGTGGCATCTACATGTGAAGCGGAGTACATAGCTGCTTCCGAAGCAGCGCAGGAAGGAGTCTGGATGAAGGAGTTCATCACCGACCTAGGAGTTATTCCAAGTGCGTCGGGCCCGATGACTCTCTTCTGTGACAACACTGGAGCTATTGCCATTGCCAAGGAGCCCAGGTTTCACAAGAAGACCAAGCACATCAAGCGCCATTTCAACTCCATCCGGAATTATATTCAAGATGGGGACATAGATATTTGTAAAGTGCATACGGATCTAAATGTCGCAGATCCGTTGACTAAACCTCTTCCACGAGCAAAACATGATCAACACCAGAACTCTATGGGTGTTTGATTCATCACAATGTAACTAGATTATTGACTCTAGTGCAAGTGGGAGACTGTTGGAAATATGCCCTAGAGGCAATAATAAAATGGTTATTATTATATTTCCTTGTTCATGATAATTTTCTATTGTTCATGCTTTAATTGTATTATCCGGAAACAGTAATGCATACTTAGACCACATTGTGTCCCTAGTAAGCCTCTAGTTGACTAGCTCGTGGATCAACAGATGGTCACGGTTTCCTGACCATGGACATTGGATGTCATTGATAACGGGATCACATCATTAGGAGAATGATGTGATGGACAAGACCCAATCCTATGGCTAGCACAAGATCGTGTAGTTCATCTGCTAAAGCTTTTCCAATGTCAAGTATCCTTTCCTTAGACGATGAGGTTGTGCAACTCCCGAATGCCGTAAGAATGTTTTGGGTGTGCCAAACGTCACAACGTAACTGGGTGGCTATAAAGGTACACTACATGTATCTCCGAAAGCATCTGTTGGGTTGGCACGAATCGAGACTGGGATTTGTCACTCCGTATGACAAAGAGGTATCTCTAGGCCCACTCGGTAATACATCATCGTAATGAGCTCAATGTGACTAAGGAGTTAGTCACGTGATGATGTGTTACAGAATGAGTAAAGAGACTTGCCGTAAAGGGATTGAACAAGGTATCAGTATACGACGATCGAATCTCGGGCAAGTACTATACCGATAGACAAAGGGAATCCAATACGGGATTGATTGAATCCTTGACATCGTGGTTCATCCAATGAGATCATCGTGGAACATGTGGGAACCAACATGGGTATCCAGATCCCGTTGTTGGTTATTGGCCGGAGAGATGTCTCGGTCATGTCTGCATGGTTCCCGAACCCGTAGGGTCTACACACTTAAGGTTCGATGATGCTAGGGTTATAGGGAATGTAGTACGTGGTTACCGAATGTTGTTCGGAGTCTCAGATGAGATCCCGGACGTCAAGAGGAGTTTCGGAATGGTCCGGAGGTAAAGATTTATATATGGGAAGTCCCGTTTTGGTCACCGGAATGATTTCGGGGGTCACCGGTATTGTACCGGGGCCACCAGAAGGTGTCCGGGGGTCCACCGGGTGGGCCACCTGCTCGGCGGGACAAGTGGAGGGGGGAACCAGCCCCTGGTGGGCTGGTGCGCCCCCAAGGGACCAAGGCGGCTAGGGTTTGGGGGGAACCCTAAGGGGGGGGGGGCGCCCCCTTGCCTTGGGGGGCAAGGCACCCCCCTCTGGCCGCCGCCCCCTGCTCAGATCTCATCTGAGGGTGCCGGCCCCCCTCTCCCTGGCCCCTATATATATGTGGGGGGAGGGAGGGCAGCCGCACCCAAGTCCTGGCGCAGCCCTCCCCCTCTCCCTACTACTCCTCCTCTCCCGCGGTGCTTGGCGAAGCCCTGCAGGATTGCCACGCTCCTCCATCACCACCACGACGTCGTGCTGCTGCTGGACGGAGTCTTCCCCAACCTCTCCCTCTCTCCTTGCTGGATCAAGGCGCGGGAGACGTCACCGGGCTGCACGTGTGTTGAACGCGGAGGCACCGTTGTTCGGTGCTTAGATCGGATTCGGTCGCGATCTGAATCGCTTCATGTACGACTCGACCGACCGCGTTTTTGTAACGCTTCCGCATCATGATATTCAAAGGTATGAAGATGCAGTCCCCTCTCGTTGCTAGTAGACTCCATAGATAGATCTTGGTGATTGATAACCCACAAGTGTAGGGGACCGCAAAAGTTTTCGAGGGTAAAGTATTAAACCCAAATTTGTTGATTCGACACAAGGGGAGCCAAAGAATACTCTTAAGTATTAGCAGCTGAGTTGTCAATTCAACCACACCTGGAAACTTAGTATCTGCAGCAAGATAGTTTACTAGCAAAGTAATATGATAGTGGCGGCAGCAGCAATAAAAGTAACGATGGTGTTTTTGTAGTTTTTGTGATAGTAGCAACGGAAAAGTAAATAAGCGACAAGCAATATAGGTAAAGCTCGTAGGCATTGGATCGGTGATGGGAAATTACGTCGGATGCAATTCATCATGTAGAAGTTATAACCTAGGGTGACACAGAACTAGCTCCAGTTCATCAATGCAATGTAGGCATGTATTCCGAATATAGTCATACGTGCTTATGGAAAAGAACTTGCATGACATCTTTTGTCCTACCCTCCCGTGGCAACGGGGTCCTATTGGAAACTAAGGGATATTAAGGCCTCCTTTTAATAGAGTACCAGATCAAAGCATTAACACATAGTGAATACATGAACTCCTCAAACTACGGTCATCACCGGGAGTGGTCCCGATTATTGTCACTTCAGGGTTGCCGGATCATAACACATAGTAGGTGACTATAGACTTGCAAGATAGGATCAAGAACACACATATATTTATGGAAACATAATAGGTTCAGATCTGAAATCATGGCACTCGGGCCCTAGCGACAAGCATTAAGCATAGCAAAGTCATAGCAACATCAATCTCAGAACATAGTGGATACTAGGGATCAAACCCTAACAAAACCAACTCGATTACATGATAGATCCCATCCAACCCATCACCGTCTAGTAAGCCTACGATGGAATTACTCACGCACGGCGGTAAGCATCATGGAATTGGTGATGGAGGAAGGTTGATGATGACGATGGCGACGATCTCCACTCTCCGGAGCCCCAAACGGACTCCAGATCAGCCCTCTCGAGAGAGATTAGGGCTTGGCGGTGGCTCCGTCTCGTGAAACGCGATAATTCCTTCTCTCTGATTTTTCTCTCCCCGAAACGGAAGAAATAGGATCTGGGGGTACGTCGGTGGAGCATCGGGGGGACCACGAGGCAGGGGGCGCGCCCCCACCCTCGTGGACAGGGTGTGGGCCCCCCGGTGAGGATCTTCTTGCAGATGTTTTTTATATTTTCCGAAATAATTCTCCGTTGATTTTCAGGCGATTCCGAGAACTTTTTATTTCTGCACAAAAACAACACCATGGCAATTCTTCTGAAAACAACGTCAGTCCGGGTTAGTTCCATTCAAATCATGCAAGTTAGAGTCCAAAACAAGGGCAAAAGGGTTTGGAAAAGTAGATATGTTGGAGACGTATCAACTCCCCCAAGCTTAAACCTTTGCTTGTCCTCAAGCAATTCAGTTGATAAACTAAAAGTGATAAAGAAAAACTTTGACAAACTCTGTTTGCTCTTGTTATTGTAAATATGTAAGCTAGCATTCAGGTTTTCAACAAGATCATGAACTAACCACATTCACAATAACTTTCAGGTCTCAAGACTACTCACATCAATGACATAATCAACTAGCGAGCAATAATAATAAATCTCGGATGACAACACTTTCTCAAAACAATCATGATATGATATAACAGGATGGTATCTCGCTAGCCCTTTATGAGACCGCAAAACATAAATGGAGATCACCTTTATGGATCAAGGGCTGACTAGACATTGTAATTCATGGTAAAAGAGATCCAGTCATGATCATACTCAATGCAAATTAGTAGTAATACATGCAACGACAGAGGTGCTCTCCTACTGGTGCTCTTTGATAAGAGGATGATGACTCTGCATAAAAGTAAATAGATAGGCCCTTCGCAGAGGGAAACAGGGATTTGTAGAGGTGCCAGAGCTCGATTTTTAAATAGAGATTGAATAACATTTTGAGCGGTATACTTTCATTGTCAACATAACAACCAAGAATCTCGATATCTCCCATGCTACGCACATTATAGGCGGTTCCTGATACGTCCAAAACGTATCTATAATTTCTGCTTGCTCCATGCCTCTTTTGCGTGATATTGCTATGATATTTATACACTTCCATACACTTTTGATCATATTTGGACTAACCTATTAACTCAGTGCACCCCAGTGCCAGTTTCTGTTTTCGGCTGTTTTTGTATTTCAGGTTTTCACATTACGAGAACTGCCAGGAAAAATCCAGAAAAAATATATAAAAAGTCAGCGTTCCAGGAGCTACCGTGCGGCCAAAGTGCAGCCGGGGGGGACCCACACGGGCTCCAGGCACCCTGTGGGCGCGCCCCCCTGGGCCGCGCCGGGGGGGCGCCTGGGCCCCCCGAGGCTCCTCCGATGCCCCCCTTTGGCATATATTTAAAGCGTCTCGCGGAAACCCTGATTCCGGACCCCTTTTCTCCAGACGCGATTCCGATCTCCGCCGCCATCGCCATCAAGCTTCGGGGGACCAGAATTCCTGCGCCGGCACCCTGCCGGGACGGGGAAGTGCCCCCGGATTCATCTCCATCGACGTTGCCTCCTCCCTCCATGATGCGGGAGTAGTTCCTCCTCGGGGCTGAGGTTCTTACCAGTAGCTATGTGGTCAATTCTCTCTCCCATGATGTGATCTTCGTTGTGATCATATGCTATGTTAATCTAGGGTGATCCCATGATATTTCCCCTTCCTCTATGTATTGGATTGATGTACTCACTTGTCTTTATCTAGTATAATCCCCGAGACCAAGGTGACAGCGGTCTATTGGACATGGATTAGAAAAGTATTTTCATGAGTGATTTCCCCTCTTGTGTGTTGATTGAAGATTGAGAGTCTCTTGGTGCTTGTCTTTGACTATCCTTTAGATATGTTGTGGTGATTGTGGGACTCTCTTTGGACGGCCGCGGTGACATTGGGAAATACTTAGATTGAGAACTACGAACTTTGAGGTGTGCTTTTGTAGCCCTACATAATTCTCGTCCTCTCTTGACCACGAAGGAATGACCTCCGAGTGTGTCCCCTTTGCATGTTTTATGGGAAATATCATGTGATTCGATTATGTTAATGTTGTTGGGAGTTTCCACTAGTGAAAGTATGAAGCCTAGGCCTTGTTTCCACCATTGCAATACCATTTGTGCTCACGTTTACCACTTGTTTGCTTGCTGCACTTTTTATTACAGATTTATATTACTTTGTTTTGCCATCCATATCACTTGCCATTTAACATCTCTTCGCCGAACTAGTGCACCTATACATCTGACAAGTGTATTAGGTGTGTTGGGGACACAAGAGACTTCTTGTATCTTAGTTGCAGGGTTGCTTGAGAGAGACCATCTTCAACCTCTACTTCCCTGAGTTCGATAAACCTTAGGTCATCCACTTGAGGGAAATTTGCTGCTGTCCTACAAACCTCTGCGCTTGGAGGCCCAACATAGTCTACAAGAGTAGAAGCGTGTGTAGACATCAAGCTATTTCTGGCGCCGTTGCCGGGGAGGTGAGCGCTTGAAGGTATATCTTTAGATCTTGCAATTAAATCTTTTTGTTTCTTGTTTTTATTTCACTAGTTATGCTTATGGACAACCTTGTTATTGGATGATTGCTTGCGGGAAGACGCCCCACACCGGTGGTGGTTGCTCCTCCCCCTACTGAAATTATGCCCTATGAAATACCAGCTGGTATTATCGATCATGTTTTGGCTAATCGTTATGCAGGAGGCAGACATCCCGGTGAACACTTGCTATATCTGTCACAACTATGTTCATTATTTAAGCTTGCAGGTGTATCAAGGGAGTTTTTCATGAGGAGATTGTTCGCCGTATCACTTATAGATAAAGCTTCAGATTGGTATAAGCTTCTCGATAACTCGTACTTGCTTGATTGGCAAGGGCTTATGTCTCTCTTTTACTCCAAGTTTTATCCTCTTCATGAAGTTCATGAGAATAGGAATTATGTTTATAATTTTTATCCTCATGATGGAGAGAGCATAGCTCAAGCTTGGGGGAGACTGCAAACGTTAATGCTAAAATGTCCTAACCATGGGCGCCCCAAAGATATTATTATTACTAACTTCTATGCGAGGCTCTCTCGACAGGATAAAGATTTGCTCGATGCTTCCTCTACGTGTTCTTTCACAAACAAAAAGATTGATGCTAAATGGGAACTCCTTGAAAGAATTCAACGCAACACTGAAGATTGGGAGATCGACAAAGGTAAAGAGTCAGGTATAATTTATGAGTATGATTGCATTAAGTCCTTTGTTGAAACTACAAGTTTTAGTAAGTTTAGTGCTAAGTTTGGGCTTTATTCTCAACTCCTTGTTGATTTCCTCAAATCTTTTGCTTCACATCTTAATATGCCTAAGGAGGATTGGATCAAGTATCATAAACCTTTTAAAGAGACTTGCAAAGAAAACGAAATTATTCATGATGATTGCAACATGCATGATCCAATTCCTAAAAATGAAGTTTTATATAAGCATGTTAATTTTTGTGGAGTGGATAGACCTTGTGAAAGGCCTATGATTGAAGAAGAGAAGTATTGTAAGCAACATAAGCATGAAAGAACAATCACTTGGGTCAGAGATTTAAATGAAATTGCCAGAGAATTGTGTGACCTTTATCCTTTTACTTGTGAACTTTGCCGTATAGAGGGTCACTTTAATTTTCAATGCATGAACTTTCAAAACATAACTGTTAACCGGTTGTGTGATAACATGATCACCTCTGATCTTTATGATGAGCTTATGTTATTTTTGATGTGTGAAGAGTTATCAGAAAAGACTTCTTGGCTGGATGATAATGCCATAGGAATAAAAAACACTTTGCAAAATTGCCATCTCTATTGTGTTGTTAATTGCCATGGAAATGATTACATAAGTAAGATTAGAAAGGAGAGAACTTTACCAAAGTATAAAAATGTCTCTTATATTTCTGCTAATAAAAAGGAGAGTTCCTCCCAAGTTTTCCCCATTGTTTCTAATGATAAACCAGGATATGTGGAGAAGCTTCATTTCCAACCACTCCCTCCTAAGGTGAAGAAGAAGAAAAAGAAGAGGAGGAGAAAGAGGAGCAAGAAGGAAGAAGAATGGGTATCAACCTGGCCTGAGCATATTCCTCCCATCAACTTTTATCCTAACGATTGTAAGTTTAAAGAAGAAGGTGAAGTTTATTGCCTTAATTATCATCTTGATGATACGTCCGTAGGTACTATTGAAGATGATTTTGATTATGATATGCATGTTACTTATTGTGATTGGGAAAATGATGATAATGCTACTTATGATCTTGAAAGTCTTTTTGGTACCAACTCTGAAAGTGATGATATGGGAAGCTCTAAGCTTGGGGATGATAGGATTGCAAGTCCTTTACCCACTAGTGATGTGATAATTGATAATTCTTTTGCTAGTAGGAATAAAGACAACATGTTTACAAATATAGTTGCTAGCAATGATAATGCTCTTCTCTACCATGATGATGTTATAACTCCAATCTATATTGATTATAAAGGTACCTATGACATAAGGAGAAATTATCCTTATGAAACTTGTCATAATCATGGAGGGAATTACTCCCTTGTTGAACACCACCCTCCTAATATACAATTAATCTATAGTGTTCAAGTTGTTTATGATAGTCCTACTCCCACTATTACCAATGAGAAAGATTATGCTTATGTGGAGAGTAAGAGTACCTTTTTGCATGAGGATCATGGTAACAATGCTTTATGTGATGCTTATATTGTTGAGTTCATCCATGATGCCACTGAAATTTATAATGAGAGAGGGAGACTTGGTTCTAAATATCTTAATAATAAGAAGTTTCCTCTCTTTATGGTGAATACTTTGAAGTTATGCTTGTTTTGCCTTCCTATGCTAGTTGCTTTGTGCTTCAATGAATTATTCTATTGCAATATTCCTATGCATAGGAAGCATGTTAGGTTTAAATGTGTTTGGTATTTGCTTCTTGATGCTCTCTTTTGTTCTTCAACTCTTATTCCTACGAGAGCATCATTAAAGTCTTATGCCTAGCTTAAAGGCATAAAAGAAAGCGCTTTTGGGAGGCAGCCCATAATGAATAAAATTTTATTTTGCTTTTGTTGTGTCTTGATGTTGTTACTACAGTAGCATCATCATTGTATCTTTGCTTTTCAATTTTGTGCCAAGTGTAGCCTCTGATTGCTAGAAAGTTCAAAAGTTGTGAGGTGCTGTCCAGGAAACAGATTCTGTCCTTGGATAGAAAAATTCGTATAAAATCACCAGATCATCTTTTTGGTCTGAATTTTTTCGCCAGCGTGCTCTATATAATTGTCTTTCGTGCGTCTGTTCTGAGTTTTTTTATTAGAGTTGCAGAAGTGCCCCGAATAAATCAATTACTACCTGCTGTTCTGTTTTTCACAGATTCTGTCCTGTTTTGCTTTTCCTTCATTTTGCAAACCAAGAGCTTGCTTTTCCTTTGCAAAAACCCTTTGGAAATCTTGCGAAACAGTAGACCTTCAAGAATATCTTTATTTCCAGCAAGGTATAATCATTTTATTATGGGTACTAACCTCGCTAATCAGATTATGATGAGTTATGTATGAAGGGAGTTTTCAAGTGTGCTAGGGAAGATGATAAAAAGATTCAGGAGTGTCAAGCGCTCAAGCTTGGGGAGGCCCCCATGCACCCCCAAGAAATATTCAAGGAGACTCAAGCATCTAAGCTTGGGTATGCCCCCATGCATCCCCTTCTCCATCAACATTATCAGTTCGTCTTTCGTTCCACTATATTTTTATCACTTCATGTGTTATGTGCTATGCTTGGAGCGTCTTGCTTTTAGTTTTCCTTTTTTCAGTTTTCTTTAGCTTTTCATAACGAGTCGGAACTCAGCTTTCTTTATGTGGGAGAGAAACACGCTCCACTTCTACCTAGAACATAACATAGAATTTTCATGTCTATCCTTGCTATGTGTGTTCTTTGTCTTTTAATAGCTACTATCATGTTCAGCTCTTAGCTTTCATGCTTATCTTTTCAAAGATCTTTTGTTTAGTTGGTTGCTTGAACTCTCTTTAATTACCATGATCACCTTATTAAGAGAGTTTGCTTCCGTTGCATTGGTTGGTAGGTCTATGATAAAGATGCTACGTGCATAATGGTGCTTAGTAGTTCAGGTTTTCTTATGGTTAGTCTCAAATAGCTGGGGGATTCCCAATGTGTTATTGGAGTACCAACATGATTTGCTTGCCTATGATGTGGTATGGTTTAGTAATATCTTCCTTCGAGAATTTATTTTGATTGACTTGGCGTATGCTCACGCATATTTAAGACTGTAAAGAAAGTCAGTCAAGCCTTGATGATCTTTTATTTCTGAGTAGCGATATAACTACCATGCCTGATTCAATGTTGCTTTGTCGCTCTGCATGATTATGACCGTCATCGCTCTCTTGGTTGTTCGCTCCCAGTCTTTTGCTAACCTCCACCTGTACTAAGCGGACTAACTGCTTGTGCATCCGTATCCTTTTAAACCAGTTATACCATATGAGTCCACCATATCTACCTATATGTGGTATTTCACCGCCACTCCAAGTAATTTACATGTGCTACCTTTAAAACCGTCAATCTTAGCAATACATAGCTCATGGGAAAGTAGCTTAAAAACTATTGTGGTAAAGAATATGTTGCCTATGTATCTTATTTCTTATAAGTTGCTTGCTGAGCGGTAACCATGTTTCTGGGGACGCTATCAACTGTTACACTTTTGTTGAATATCATGTGAGTTGCTATGCATGTTCGTCTTGTCTGAAGTAAGGGTGATTTGCCGTGGGTTGAATAAGTATGCATATTGTTAGAGAAGAACATTGGGCCGCCAACCAAAGCCATGTATCATGGTGGAAGTTTTAGCTTGGACTTAATCCTCAATCTCTTATGAGAATATGCTTATGCATTAAAGAGGAGTCCATCATCTATTTTCTATGTTGTCCCGGTATGGATGTCCTTAAGTTGAGATCTATCAAAAACGAGAAATCAAATGCGATTTATCTCCTTGGACCTTTGTACAGGTGGCATAGAGGTACCCCTTTGTGACACTTTGGTTGAAACATATGTGATGCAATGATAACCCATGGAAATCCGAGCTAATTAGGACAAGGTGCGAGCACTATTGGTATTCGATGCATGAGGCTCGCAACTTATAGGATGTCTTATGCATGACACATATGAAGTACTACTACCGTTGACAAAATTGCTTCTATGTTTTTAAAATAAAAAGCTCTAGCACATGACCATTCTTTTACTTTTATGTTGAGTCTCCACCTTCTTTTAAAAGCACCAACTACTGAGAGCATGATTGTCATTCTGAGTGTAATGTGCATTGTCCCAAAGTAGCATTGTCTTTTGCATGATTGTGATATCGTTTATTTTGAAATCATTGTATCTAGTCATCACTTAAACCTTGAAGGTGCCCCTGCATTTATGTTTTGCTTCACTAAAGGGGGCAAGCTAGATATCACTTTATCATATTTGCACATCATGTTCATTGCAAATCTATTTGATGTTTCAGTATCATATTGTAAAACTTTCAGTTCTTTGTGAATTTCTCATGAGGCAACTTAATTACTACAGATTCATTGTCTCAGTAAGCTTTTGTCATGTGACTATGAAAAAGTCCTATATGGTTAATATCATGTCACCACAGAAATTATTCTTGTTATCATTTACCTACTCGAGGACGAGCAGGAATTAAGCTTTGGGATGTTGATACGTCCAAAACGTATCTATAATTTCTGCTTGCTCCATGCCTCTTTTGGGTGATATTGTTATGATATTTATACACTTCCATACACTTTTGATCATATTTGGACTAACCTATTAACTCAGAGCACCCCAGTGCCAATTTCTGTTTTCGGCTGTTTTTGTATTTCAGGTTTTCACATTACGAGAACTGCCAGGAAAAATCCAGAAAAAATATATAAAAAATCAGCATTCCAGGAGCTACCGTGCGGCCAAAGTGCAGCCGGGGGGGACCCACAGGGGCTCCAGGCGCCCTGTGGGCGCGCCCCCCTGGTCCGCGCCGGGGGGGGGGGGCGCCTGGGCCCCCCGAGGCTCCTCCGATGCCCCCCTTTGGCATATATTTAAAGCGTCTCGCAGAAACCTTGATCCCGGACCCCTTTTCTCCAGACGCGATTCCGATCTCCGCCGCCATCGCCATCAAGCTTCGGGGGACCAGAATTCCTGCGCCGGCACCCTGCCAGGACGGGGAAGTGCCCCCGGATTCATCTCCATCGACGTTGCTTCCTCCCTCCATGATGCGGGAGTAGTTCCTCCTCGGGGCTGAGGTTCTTACCAGTAGCTATGTGGTCAATTCTCTCTCCCATGATGTGATCTTCGTTGTGATCATAGGCTATGTTAATCTAGGGTGATCCCATGATTTCCCCTTCCTCTATGTATTGGATTGATGTACTCACTTGTCTTTATCTAGTATAATCCCCGAGACCAAGGTGACAACGGTCTATTGGACATGGATTAGAAAAGTATTTTCATGAATGATTTCCCCTCTTGTGTGTTGATTGAAGATTGAGAGTCTCTTGGTGCTTGTCTTTGACTATCCTTTAGATATGTTGTGGTGATTGTGGGACTCTCTTTGGATGGCCGCGGTGACATTGGGAAATCCTTGGATTGAGAACTACGAACTTTGAGGTGTGCTTTTGTAGCCCTACATAATTCTCGTCCTCTCTTGACCACGAAGGAATGACCTCCGAGTGTGTCCCCTTTGCATGTTTTATGGGAAATATCATGTGATTTGATTATGTTAATGTTGTTGGGAGTTTCCACTAGTGAAAGTATGAAGCCTAGGCCTTATTTCCACCATTGCAATACCATTTGTGCTCACGTTTACCACTTGTTTGCTTGCTGCACTTTTTATTACAGATTTATATTACTTTGTTTTGCCATCCATATCACTTGCCATTTAACATCTCTTCGCCGAACTAGTGCACCTATACATCTGACAAGTGTATTAGGTGTGTTGGGGACACAAGAGACTTCTTGTATCTTAGTTGCAGGGTTGCTTGAGAGAGACCATCTTCAACCTCTACTTCCCTGAGTTCGATAAACCTTAGGTCATCCACTTGAGGGAAATTTGCTGCTGTCCTACAAACCTCTGCGCTTGGAGGCCCAACATACACTAGTAGATAAAGGGTCATCAGACCCGGTTCATTTGGGCCTTTAGCCCCGGTTCCAGAACCGGGACAAGAGGGTCGGTACTAATGCTCTGACCCTTTAGTCCCGGTTCAATCCAGAACCGGGGCAGAAGGGTGTCCACGTGTCCTGTGCGCCGAGCCCAGGCAGGAGGGGCTTTAGTCCCGGTTGATGGTACCAACCGGGACCAAAAGGCATCCACGCTTCAGCATTTCTGTGGCTGTGGTTTTTGTTTT
>LR738712.1:122871083-122971201 GCA_902687465.1 Secale cereale | reverse complement strand
ATGATGGTACGAAACTCTCCAAAGTTGTTTTGGAACGGAGTCCCAGATAAGATAATCCGTAACAAAAGACGGATTATCCTATCAGGAACTCCGTTCCAAAACATCTTTGCATACTTCGTACCAAAATGCCCCGGTTACTTCTGGCAAATGATGAAGTCATGGAATTCTTCAATACTTTGACACTAGCTAGGCAACCTCTCTCGACCCCTCGACCCCCGACTACTCGGCGACCACAACCCTAGGCCCCCTCATGTCACATTTTGTCGAGTGTCAAAGGATTCAACAAAACCAATACTTCATCATTAGGCGAAAGTAACAGTAGCATGATGGTACGAAGCTCTCCAAAGTTATTTTGGAACGGAGTCCCAGATAGGATAATTCGTAACAAAAGACGGATTATCCTATCAGTAACTCCGTTCCAAAATAACTTTGCATAACTTTGTACCAAAATGCCCCGGTTACTTCTGGCAAATGATGAAGTTATGGAATTCTTCAATACTTTGACCCCCGACTGCTCGGCGATCCACAACCCTAGACCCCCGACTGCTAGGCAACCTCTCGACCCCTCGACCTCCAGCCTCTCGACCCCTCGACGACCCTCGGCCCCTCGGCGATCTCTCGACCGGTCCCTCGGTCCCTCGACGACCCTCGACCCCGGTCCCCCCCTAATGTCGAAGTTATCGGGGAGGGTGTATATCGACATAGACATATCCGATAAAAAAAAGAGGAAGAAGAAGAAAAAAGGAACCGCTAGAGGAGAAGATCGAAGAAAAAAAAAAGAAAAAAAGGAGAAGAAGAAAGGAATAGAGGAGAAGAAGAGAAAATTTCTCTTCTTCTCCTCTATTCCTTTCTTCTTCTCCTCTTTTTTTCTTTTTTTCTTCTTCTTATTTATTTCTCCTCTTCTTCCTCTGCTCTTCTTCTTTCTTTCCTCTTTCTTATTTTCTTCTTTCCTATCCTTCTTTTTCTAAATTTCTAACTTTTGCATATATAAAACTTTCTATATATATTTAGCATATATAAACAAAAAACTATATAGCCACAAACACATACATATACATCACATACACACATCACATACAGCAACTTCCTAAGAAAAAAATATATATATACACATACATATATATTTAACATATATATTTAGCAAATTCCTAAGAAAAAAATATATATATACACATACATATATATACAACAACTATATATACACATGCATATATATACAGCAACTATATATACAACAACTATATATACAGCAATTTATATAAACATAAAAAAATATACACATATATACATATATATATACAGCAACTATATATATATACAACAATTTATATAAACATAAAAAAAAGCAAGGCCTCACATCGCGCGGCGGGGCTGGGCGGCGCGACGGCGGCGGGGCGGGGCGGGCGGCGCGGCGACGGCGCGGGGCGGGGCGGCACGGGGTCGCGGGGCGGGGCGACGGCGACGAGGCGGCGTCGGGGGCGACGGCGACGGCGACGGCGACGGGGCGACGGGGGCGGGGAAGGAGAGGGAGGCGTTGGGGGCGCGGAAGAAGGAAACTGGCGAAATTTTCGCAAGTCCTGGTTATATAGGAGGGGCATTAGTCCCGGTTTCAGCCACCAACCGGGACTAATACACCCTTTAGTCCCGGTTTCAGACATCAACCGGGACCAAAGGCCCTGTGCTGGCGCGGGTGCGGTGGGATGTTTAGTCCCACCTCGCTAGCTGAGGGAGCTCGAGAGTGGTTTATAAGGGCTGCTGCTCCCACCCTCTCGAGCTCCTCTCAAATGCAGGCTTCTGGGCCTAACTCTGCGCGCTGCCCTGTGAGCTTGCTGGGCCTTATAGTACAGGTGGATCCTGTGCTATAGGCCTTGCAGGCTCACTGGGCAGCGCCCAATTTTTTTTTTCCTTTTTTGCTTTATTTATTTCTAAGTTGTTTTTTGCTGTATTTAGAGTTGCTTTATTTATTTTATTTTCTTTGTTTATTTCTAAGTTGTTTTTTGCTGTATTTAGAGTTGCTTTATTTATTTTACTTCCTTTATTTATTTTCTTTGTTGCTTTATTTATTTTATTTTGTTTATACTTACAACAAAATACTTATTGTTGCTATTTTTTTTCAAGTTTATTTGTTTTGTTTTCTACATTATTTATTTTCTTTTGTTATTTGCTTTATTTTTTTAATTCTTTCTGGTAAAACCAATTACAAACTTTCTCTGTTAGTGCAAGTAGTATTGAAATTTGAATAGTACAAACGGACAATGGTATCATACTCGTTTGTTACAAAGTTGGCATGGTATCATCATAATAGTTGCGGAAAAAAGTCTTCACTTTTTCTTCGCTTGTGTCATTTGCTTATTGCGCCGTAACCATGGATAATCTTCATTGTTTATCAGGATGCTTGGGTCAGCCTTGACTTTGAAGGGAGGAATTTCATGAAACTTTTCATAATCTTCAGACATGTCTGTCTTGCCCTCCACTCCCAGGATGTCCCTTTTTCCTGAAAGAACTATGTGGCGCTTTGGCTCATCGTATGATCTATTCGCTTCCTTATCTTTTCTTTTTCTCGGTCTGGTAGACATGTCCTTCACATAAATAACCTGTGCCACATCATTGGCTAGGACGAACGGTTCGTCAGTGTATCCAAGATTTTTCAGATCCGCTGTTGTCATTCCGTACTGTGGGTCTACCTGTACCCCGCCTCCTGACAGATTGACCCATTTGCACTTAAACAAAGGGACCTTAAAATCATGTCCGTAGTCAAGTTCCCATATGTCCACTATGTAACCATAATATGTGTCCTTTCCCCTCTCGGTTGTTGCATCAAAGCGGACATCGCTATTTTGGTTGGTGCTCTTTTGATCTTGGACAATCGTGTAAAATGTATTCCCATTTATCTCGTATCCTTTGTAAATCAATACAGTCGAAGATGGTCCCCTGAACAACAAGTACAACTCATCACAAACAGTGTTGTCACCTCTCAGACGTGTTTCCAACCAACTGCTGAAAGTCCTGATGTGTTCACGTGTAATCCAGTCATCGTACTGCTCCGAGTGTTTGGAGCGCAGACTGTTCTTGTGTTCATCGACATACGGGGTCACCAATGTAGAGTTCTATAGAACTGTGTAGTGTGCTTGAGACCAAGAATATCCGTCCCTGCATATTATTGAGTCCCTTCCAAGCGTGCCTTTTCCAGTCAGTCTCCCCTCGTACCGCGATTTAGGGAGACCTATCTTATTAAGGCCAGGAATGAAGTCAACACAAAACCCGATGACATCCTCTGTTTGATGGCCCATGGAGATGCTTCCTTCTGGCCTTGCGCGGTTACGGACATATTTCTTTAGGACTCCCATGAACCTCTCAAAGGGGAACATATTGTGTAGAAATACGGGCCCCAGAATGACAATCTCGTCGACTAGATGAACTAGGACGTGTGTCATGATATTGAAGAAGGATGGTGGGAACACAAGCTCGAAACTGACAAGACATTGCGCCACATCACTCCTTAGCCTTGGTACGATTTCTGGATCGATCACCTTCTGAGAGATTGCATTGAGGAATGCACATAGCTTCACAATGGCTAATCGGACGTTTTCCGGTAGAAGCCCCCTCAATGCAACCGGAAGCAGTTGCGTCATAATCACATGGCAGTCATGAGACTTTAGGTTCTGGAACTTTTTCTCTGCCATATTTATTATTCCCTTTATATTCGATGAGAAGCCAGTCGGGACCTTCATACTGAGCAGGCATTCAAAGAAGATTTCTTTCTCTTCTTTCGTAAGAGCATAGCTGGCAGGACCTTCATACTGCTTCGGAGGGATGCCATCTTTTTCGTGCAAACGTTGCAGGTCCTCCCGTGCCTCAGCTGTATCTTTTGTCTTTCCATACACGCCCAAGAAGCCTAGCAGGTTCACGCAAAGGTTCTTCGTCACGTGCATCACGTCGATTGAAGAGCGAACCTCTAGGTCTTTCCAGTAGGGTAGGTCCCAAAATATAGATTTCTTCTTCCACATGGGTGCGTGTCCCTCATCGTCATTCGGAACAGCTAGTGCGCCGGGGCCCTTTCCAAAGATTATGTGTAAATCATTGACCATAGCAAGTACGTGATCACCGGTACGCATGGCGGGCTTCTTCCGGTGATCTGCCTCCCCTTTGAAATGCTTGCCTTTCTTTCGACATTGATGGTTGGTCGGAAGAAATCGATGATGGCCCAGGTACACATTCTTCCTGCACTTGTCCAGGTATATACTTTCAGTGTCATCTAAACAATGCGTGCATGCGTGGTATCCTTTGTTTGTCTGTCCTGAAAGGTTACTGAGAGCGGGCCAATCGTTGATGGTCACGAACAGCAACGCCTTTAGGTCAAATTCCTCCTGTTTGTGCTCATCCCACGCACGTACACCGTTTCCATTCCACAGCTGTAAAAGTTCATCAACTAATGGCCTTAGGTACACATCAATGTCGTTGCCGGGTTGCTTAGGGCCTTGGATGAGAACTGGCATCATAATGAACTTCCGCTTCATGCACATCCAAGGAGGAAGGTTATACATACATAGAGTCACGGGCCAGGTGCTGTGATTGCTGCTCTGCTCCCCGAAAGGATTAATGCCATCTGCGCTTAAAGCAAACCATACGTTCCTTGCGTCCTTTGCAAACTCCTCCCAGTACTTTCTCTCAATTTTTCTCCACTGCGACCCGTCAGCGGGTGCTCTCAACTTCCCGTCTTTCTTACGGTCCTCACTGTGCCATCGCATCAACTTGGCATGCTCTCTGTTTCTAAACAAACGTTTCAACCGTGGTATTATAAGAGCATACCACATCACCTTCGCAGGAACCCTCTTCCTGGCGGGCTCGCCATCAACATCACCAGGGTCATCTCGTCTGATCTTATACCGCAATGCACCGCATACCGGGCATGCGTTCAGATCGTTGTATGCACCGCGGTAGAGGATGCAGTCATTAGGGCATGCATGTATCTTCTGCACCTCCAATCCTAGAGGGCATACGACCTTCTTTGCTGCGTATGTACTGTCGGGCAATTCGTTATCCTCCGGAAGCTTCTTCTTCAATATTTTCAGTAGCTTCTCAAATCCTTTGTCAGCCACAGCATTCTCTGCCTTCCACTGCAGCACTTCCAGTACGGTACCGAGCTTTGTGTTGCCATCTTCGCAATTGGGGTACAACCCTTTTTTGTGATCCTCTAACATGCGATCGAACTTCAGCTTCTCCTTTTGACTTTCGCATTGTGTCCTTGCATCGACAATGACCCGGCGAAGATCATCATTTGGTTCCTCTTGATCTTCAGCAGCTTCACCCGTTGCAGCATCATTGGGCACATCGCCTGGTTCCTCTTGATCTTCACCAGCTCCCCCCATTGCAGCATCACCGTATTCAGGGGGCACATAGTTGTCATCGTACTCTTCTTCTTCATCGTCTTCCATCATAACCCCTATTTCTCCGTGCCTCGTCCAAACATTATAGTGTGGCATGAAACCCTTGTAAAGCAGGTGGGAGTGAAGGATTTTCCGGTTAGAGTAAGACATCGTATTCACACATTTAGTGCATGGACAACACATAAAACCATTCTGCTTGTTTGCCTCAGCCGCATTTAGAAACTCACGCACGCCCTTAATGTACTAGGAGGTGTGTCTGTCACCGTACATCCATTGCCGGTTCATCTACGTGCATTTATATATAATTAAGTGTGTCAAAAACCATTACAGAACATCATAAATAGATAATTAGTTAAGTGACCAAATGGATAAAAGTTCATCATCACATTAAAACCAAAGTACATACATATATAGTTCTCATCTAACAACATATAGCTCTCCATACACATCTAAACTATGTAAAACATTTCAACACGAAAACAAATGCTATCATAATCGCAACCAAGGTAACAATTGATCCAACGGCATAATGATACCAAGCCTCGGTATGAATGGCATATTTTCTAATCTTTTTAATCTTCAACCGCATTGCATCCATCTTGATCTTTTGATCATCGACGACATCCGCAACATGCAACTCCAATATCATCTTTTCGTCCACAATTTTTTTTATTTTTTCCTTCAAGAATTTGTTTTCTTCTTCAACTAAATTTAACCTCTCGACAATAGGGTCCATCTTGATCTTGTGATCATCGATAACTTCCGCAACATGCAACTCCAATTCCATCTTCTCCTCCTCCATTTTTTCCAATTTTTTCTTTAACGAAATGTTTTCCTCTTCAACTAAATTTAACCTCTCCACAAGAGGGTCGGTTGGAATTTCCGGTTCAACTACCTCCTAGACATAATAAAACATCTATGCATGTCAGGTTGGTCGGCATAACTATCATAAGCACTAAAACAAATAGTTATAAATTAAAGATAATATACCACATCCGAATCGTAGAACGGACGAGGGCCCACGTGGGCGGATATCAAAACCATCGCACTATATAATAACAAGCAATAATAAACGTAAGAAAATTAGACAAATATCTATCTAAAGCAATAATAAAAGTAAGAAAATCATGGACATAACAAGAGGCTCACCACGGTGGTGCCGGTGACGGGATCGCCGGGGGCGATCGACGGCGGCGAAGACGGGGACGGGACGTGACCGACCACTAAACCTTGACAAATCTCGGAGAAAATAGAGCTTCGAGAGGAGAAAAGCTTAACTAGTGTGGCTCGGGCATTCCACCGAACAAGTTGTGTGCATAGGAGGTGAGCTAGAGCACCACTAACCCCTCTCCACCTCGGCCAGAAAAAAAAACAGAGCAGTGAGCTCTGCTCTTGAGTGAGGGGGTATATATAGGCAACTCACTGGTCCCGGTTGGTGCTACAAACCGGGACTAAAGGGGTGCCTTTGGTCCCGGTTGATAACACCAACCGGGTCCAATAGTGGTGGGCCAGGAGCAAGAGCCATTGGTCCCGTTTTTTAGCTCCAACCGGGACAAATAGGTCCAGATGAACCGGGACCAATGGCCCACGTGGCCCGGCCGCCCCCCTGGGCTCACGAACCGGGTCCAGTACCCCCATTGGACCCGGTTCTAGATTGAACCGGGGCTAATGGGCTGGACCAATGCCCTGTTTTCTACTAGTGATAGTCTACAAGAGTAGAAGCGTGTGTAGACATCAGGTGTCAACTTACTCAAGTCAAGTCTACGATATAAGGAGAGAGGCATAACACTAACACCAGCTCCAAGATCACACAAAGCAGTTTTAACATAGTTTCTTTTGATGGAGAAAGGTATAGTAGGTACTCCTGGATCTCCTAATTTCTTAGGCATTCCACCCTCAAAAGTGTAATTAGCAAGCATGGTGGAAATTTCTACTTCAGGTATCTTTCTTTTGTTGGTAATAATATCTTTCAGGTACTTAGCATAAGGATTTGTTTTAAGCACATCAGTCAAATGCATACGCAAAAGATAGGTCTAATCATTTCAGCAAAGCGCTCAAAATTCTCATCATCCTTTTTCTTGGATGGTTTCGGAGGAAAAGGCATGGGTTTCTGAACCCATGGTTCTCTTTCCCTATTGTGCTTCCTAGCAACAAAATCTCTCTTATAATAACGTTGATTCTTTGATTGTGGGTTATCAAGATCAACAGCGGGTTCAATCTCTACATCATTATCATTGCTAGGTTGAGCATCAACATGAACATCATCATTAATATTACCACTAGGTTCATGTTCATTACCAGATTGTGTCTCAGCATCAGAAACAGATATATCATTAGGGTTCTCAGGTGTGTCAGCAACAGGTTCACTAGAAGCGTGCAAAGTTCTATCATTTTTATTTTTCTTCTTCTTAGAAGAACTAGGTGCCTCTAAATTAGCTCTCCGAGAATCTTGCTCAATTATCTTAGGGTGGCCTTCAGGATACAGAGGTTCCTGAGTCATTTTACCACCTCTAGTTGCAACTCTAACAACAAAGTCATTATTCTTACTATTTAATTCATTGAGCAAATCATTCTGAGCTTTAAGTACTTGTTCTACTTGAGTGGTGACCATAGAAGCATGTTTAGTAATAAGTTTCAATTCACTTCTAGCACTAGACAGATAATCACTCAAGCGTTCAATCATATAAGTATTGTGTTGCAATTGTCTACCGACATAAGCATTGAAGTTTTCTTGTTTCACAATAAAATTGTCAAACTCATCTAAGCATTGGCTAGCCGACTTATAACGAGGAATATCACCTTCATCAAATCTATTAAGAGAATTTACCTTTACTACCTGTGTCGGGTTATCAAGACCATGTATTTCTTCAATAGGTGGTAAATTCTTAACATCTTCAGCTTTAATACCTTTTTCTTTCATAGATTTCTTTGCCTCTTGCATATCTTCAGGACTGAGAAATAGAACACCTCTTTTCTTCGGAGTTGGCTTAGGGGCTGGTTCAGGAAGTGTCCAATTATTTTCATTGGCCAACATATTATTCAATAGTAATTCAACTTGTTCAACTGTTCTTTCCCTGTAAACACAACCAACACAACTATCCAGGTGGTCTCTGGAAGCATCGGTTAGTCCATTATGAAAGACATCAAGTATATCATGCATCTCAAGAGGATGATCAGGCAAAGCATTAAGTAACTGGAGAAGCCTCCCCCAAGCTTGTGGGAGACTCTCTTCTTCAATTTGAGCAAAGTTATATATTTCCCGTAAGGTTGCTTGTTTCTTATGAGCGGGAAAATATTTAGCAGAGAAGTAATACATCATATCCTGGGGACTACACACACAACTAGGATCGAGAGAATTAAACCAAGTCTTAGGATCACCCTTTAACAAGAACAGAAATAGCTTAAGGATATAGTAATAACGAATCTTTTCATCGCTGGTAAACAGGGTGGCTATATCATTCAACTTAGTAAGATGTGCCACAATAGTTTCAGACTCGTAGCCATGGAAAGGATCAGATTCAACCAAAGTAATTAACTCGGGATCAACAGAGAATTCATAATCCTTATCAGTAACACAGATAGGTGAAGTAGCAAAAGCAGGGTCATGTTTCATTCTAGCATTCAAGGACTTTTCTTTTAGCTTAGCTAATAACTTCTTAAGATCATATCTATCATTGCAAGCAAGAAAGTCTCTAGCAGTTTCTTCATCCATAACATAACCCTCAGGAACAACAGGCAATTCATATCTATTGGGAGTAGTTTCATCATCACTTTCATAAATATCATCAACATTTGCACTCTCCCTAACCTTAGCAATTTGTTCATCTAGAAATTCACCTAGTGGCACAGTATCAGGCATAGAGGTAGTTTCATCATACATAGCAGAAGTAGCATCATCAAGAACATACGACATATCAGATTCAATAGCAGGAGTAGGTGTCGCAAGTTTACTCATAACAGAAGGAGAGCTAGATGGCAGTTCCTTACCTCCCCTCGTAGTTGAGGGTAAGATCTTGGTTTTTGAGTCCTTCAAATTCTTCATAGTGATACACAGATATAAATCCCAAGTGACTTAAAGAATAGAGCTATGCTCCCTGGCAACGGCGCCAGAAAATAGTCTTGATAACCCACAAGTGTAGGGGATCACAACAGTTTTCGAGGGTAAAGTATTAAACCCAAATTTGTTGATTCGACACAAGGGGAGCCAAAGAATACTCTTAAGTATTAGCAGTTGAGTTGTCAATTCAACCACACCTGGAAACTTAGTATCTGCAGCAAGATAGTTTAGTAGCAAAGTAATATGATAGTGGCGGTAGCAGCAATAAAAGTAACGATAGTGTTTTTGTAGTTTTTGTGATAGTAGCAACGGAAAAGTAAATAAGCGACAAGCAATATAGGTAAAGCTCGTAGGCATTGGATCGGTGATGGGAAATTACGTCGGATGCAATTCATCATGTAGAAGTTATAACCTAGGGTGACACAAAACTAGCTCCAGTTCATCAATGCAATGTAGGCATGTATTCCGAATATAGTCATACGTGCTTATGGAAAAGAACTTGCATGACATCTTTTGTCCAACCCTCCCGTGGCAGTGGGGTCCTATTGGAAACTAAGGGATATTAAGGCCTCCTTTTAATAGAGTACCGGACCAAAGCATTAACACATAGTGAATACATGAACTCCTCAAACTACGGTCATCACCGGGAGTGGTCCCGATTATTGTCACTTCGGGGTTGCCGGATCATAACACATAGTAGGTGACTATAGACTTGCAAGATAGGATCAAGAACACACATATATTCATGGAAACATAATAGGTTCAGATCTGAAATCATGGCACTCGGGCCCTAGCGACAAGCATTAAGCATAGCAAAGTCATAGCAACATCAATCTGAGAACATAGTGAATACTAGGGATCAAACCCTAACAAAACTAACTCGATTACATGATAGATCCCATCCAACCCATCACCGTCCAGCAAGCCTACGACGAAATTACTCACGCACGGTGGTGAGCATCATGGAATTGGTGATGGAGGAAGGTTGATGATGACGATGGCGACGATCTCCACTCTCCGCAGCCCCGAACAGACTCCAGATCAGCCCTCTCGAGAGAGATTAGGGCTTGGCGATGGCTCCGTCTCGTGAAATGCGATAATTCCTTCTCTCTGATTTTTCTCTCCCCGAAACGAAAGATATAGGATCTGGGGGTACGTCGATGGAGCATCGGGGGGCCCACGAGGCAGGGTGCGCGCCCTGGGCAAGGGGGCGCGCCCCCACCCTCGTGGGCAGGGTGTGGGCCCCCGGTGAGGATATTCTTGCAGATGTTTTTTATATTTTCTGAAAAAATTCTCCGTTGATTTTCAGGCGATTCCGCGAACTTTTTATTTCCGCACAAAAACAACACCATGGCAATTCTGCTGAAAACAGCGTCAATCCGGGTTAGTTCCATTCAAATCACGCAAGTTAGAGTCCAAAATAAGGGCAAAAGGGTTTGGAAAAGTAGATACGTTGAAGACGTATCAGTGATGCGTAGGAATTTTTTCGATTTTTTGCAACGATCCCCAACATTATCGTCTCAGTATCTCGGAGGTGCTCGGTGTGGAAGTGCGGCTCGTGGGGGGGCATGCTTGTTGTGGGCGTCTGTGTTTGTACCGTGTTTTAAACTAATTTAACGCGGTAAAAAGGCTTCCCAATGAAGAAGGTGAAGGAGCACTAAATGTTGCAAAAGGGTGATAAGGACTTGAGGAAGAAAACCACAGTGGATCGCCCGTGCGCAATCGCAAATTGTGCTCCACCTAGGCACACATATTTGAGCATTTCAAAATGGATGCCATGACATCTATGAATGCATAACGTGTGATAAATTATATGTTTGCCAATTGCCATATTCATGTATGCGGAACAATTTTTTTACACCATGTCGATGCAAAACCTATTATCACTTGTGAAGCCTTGAAATCTATGTATCTTATTGAAATGATCGAGAAGAGGTGTCTAGAGGGGGGGGGTGAATAGACTCTTAGCAAGAAAAGTGGTTGTTCTTAATTACTTCAAGTTGAGGTGGAGATTTAGGACACGTTTAAACATTCACAATACATATCAAGCATGCATAAAAAGAGCATATGGGAATTGAAAGTAAAGCATGCAGTTTTCACTACTTGACCAAATAAAAACCTAGCCTTTTCCCAATTTTAAGTCTTGGCAGATTTTAGCAACTTAGCACAAGTCAAGCAATCAACCTACACATGCAATTCTAAGAGTATAGCAGCGGAATGTAAAACAATTGCATATGAAGGTAAAGGGAGGAGTTTGAGGGAGCAAAGGCAGTGTAGACACGGAGATTTTTTACGCGTGGTTCCGATAGGTGGTGCTATTGTACATCCACGTTGATGGAGACTTCAACCCATGAAGGGTAACGGCTGCGCGAGTTCACGGAGGGCTCCACCCATGAAGGGTCCACGAAGAAGCAACCTTGTCTATCCCACCATGGCCATCGCCCATAAAGGACTTGCCTCACTAGGGTTGATCTTCACGAAGTAGGCGATCTCCTTGCCCGTACAAACTCTTTGGTTCAACTCCACAATCTTGTCGGAGGCTCCCAAGTAACACCTAACCAATCTAGGAGACACCACTCTCCAAAAGGTAATAGACGGTGTGTCGATGATGAACTCCTTGCTCTTGTGCTTCAAATGATAGTCTCCCCAACACTCAACTCTCTCTCACAGATTTGGATTTGGTGGAAAGATGATTTGAGTGGAAAGGAACTTGGGGAAGGCTAGAGATCAAGATTCATATGGTAGGAATGGAATATCTTGGTCTCAACACATGAGTAGGTGGTTCTCTCTCAGAACAGTGAGTAATGGAAGTGTAGGTATGTTTTGATGGCTCTCTCCATGAATGAAGAGTGGGTGGAGGGGTATATATAGCCTCCACACAGAATCTAACCGTTACACACAATTTACCAAACTCGATGGGACCTATTCAGAGAACTCGGTCAGACCGATTTAGTTCATAATGTGACCGTTAGGCATTTCGGCCGGACCGATATGATCAACTCGGTAGGACCGATTTCATTAGGGTTAGGGCATAACGTAATCTCGGTGAGACCGATTACACAAACTCGGTAGGACCGATTTTGGTAATAAGCACACAGAGGGTTGGTCAGGCAAACTCGTGGGACCAATTCGCTCATTTCGGTGAGACCGAAATGTTATGAAGAGGCAACAGAGAGTTTACAATGCTAACTCGGTGAGACCGACTCTCACATCTCGGTCAGACCGAAATGTTTCAAATAGGAAATAGAGAGTTTACATTCCCATCTTGGTGAGACCGATATCCCTTTCGGTGAGACCGAAATGATTAGGGTTTCTCGCAGTGGTTATGTCAAGTGAACTCGGTTGCGCCGGATAGAATATTTCGGTGGGGCTGAGTTTGACTTTTGGTTTGGGACATATGTGGATGTGAGAAAGTGGTTGAGGGTTTTTAGAGCATATCACTAAGCACTTTGAGCAAGCAAGCCATTAAGCAACACCTCATCCCCTTTTAATAGTATTGGCTTTTCTATGGACTCAATGTGATCTTGGATCACTGAATAGAAAATGTAGAGTCCTGAGCTTTGAGCTTGAGCCAATCCTTTGTCCTTATATTCTTGAAGGGGTTCCACATCCTCTAGTCCATGCCACTCCATTTGTTGAACCTGCCTGAAATATACTAGATGAAAGCATTAGTCCAACAAGAGATATGTTGACATTAATTACCAAAATCACCGAGGGAGCACTTGTGCTTTCAATCTTCCCCTTTTTGGTAATTGATGACAACATACATCAAAGCTTTAGATAAAGATATGAAGAATAATAAGTAAAGCTTTGGAAGGACATGTAACATGCATAGGCTCCCCCTACATGTATGCAATCATGTAAATATGGAATATAAGAGCATGTGAAGGCATAGACATGACAGAGCAAGCAATGAGTTACATGTATCTTGGCTATATGCATCAGAGAAAATGATATGAATATATGAAGTGTATCCTCATGTTCATGATTCCTTCTTGCAAACAATATGTACATTAGCAAGAAATCTTCATGCACATGAGTGTGATGCATATACTTACCTTGTGATCTTGAGCTGGCTTATGAAGGGATGAACCTGAGTAAACAAGGTTAGATAACACATGTACATCTACCAGACAGAACAACAAAAGAGCCACAAGAGTACTAAGATTGGGATAACATGTAGAGAGTGATTACTAGGTACTCTTGAATACACACATGTTCCCAAAGGTAAAAGATATGCAATGAATTCAACGACTTCTTTCCCTAGTAGTCTTTCTCCCCCTGAATCTTATATTGGATAATGGAAGAAAGTAGGGAAACAGAATCAGAGCAAAACAGGTCAGATCAAAGACATAACATAGATATGTCTTTCCCCTCTTAAAGACATGTGACTTCTCTTCTCTTGAACACCAAGCATCTGGAGCATGTGATTCCTCTCTCCCATAGGGTCTCTCTCTCCCTTTGGTGTATTTAAGCTTTGATGTGAACTCTCTCTCCCCCTTTGACATCAATTTCCAAGAAGGGGTCTTCTGGAGTGTGAGTCAAAATGGGTTTGGTCCTTGAGTCACAAAGCAGAGCAGTGTATAAAATGTGATGATGGTAGAGGTCAAGAATCAATGAGTGGAGCTGTAACAAATATGCAGGATGCAGATGACAAAGTGTCTCCTCAGTATTGAAATCGGTAGCACCGAGTTGTTTTCTTCGGTGGCACCGAGATGGTTCGGTTTAACAGAAAGAGGCAAATCGGTGGGTCCGAGTTCAACACACAGATAACAGTTTTTCATGTCAGCTCACTAGGCAAATAAGATCTCACAAAGATTTGCAAGGAATTAACTGAAGGATTTGCAATGAATTTGATGCAGAAAATGCAGAACAAAACAGAGAAAAGAAAATCTAGATGAAGTTTTTGTTTTGTTTTGTTTTGTTTAAAAGAAGAGGAACAAAATGCAAGGAACAAATGCACAAACCTAGAGAAACACTGGAGAACTTCATCTAAAATTGGTCCGCGACAAAGTCACCTATGTTAGAGTATATTGACTTAGGAGTCAAGTGAAGACACTTGATCATAGGTCATTGATACGTCCAAAACGTATCTATAATTTCTGCTTGCTCCATGCCTCTTTTGGGTGATATTGCTATGATATTTATACACTTCCATACACTTTTGATCATATTTGGACTAACCTATTAACTCAGTGCACCCCAGTGCCAGTTTCTGTTTTCTGCTATTTTTGTATTTCAGGTTTTCACATTACGAGAACTGCCCGAAAAATCCCGGAAAAATTATATAAAAAATCAGCGTTCCAGATTCTCCCCGGTAGCCAAAGTACAGCCGGGGGGGGGGGGCACCAGGGCTCCAGGCACCCTGGTGGCGCGCCCCCCTGGCCGCGCCGGGGGGGTGCCTGGGCCCCCGAGCCTCCGCTGATGCCCCCCTTTGGCATATATTTAAGACGTGTCTCGAAACCCTCGAGACGGGAACCCTTTTTCGCGATCTCATCTCTGTTCCGCCGCCGCCGCGCTTCCAAGATCGGGAGCACCAGGAGAACTCTTCCCGGCACCCTGCCGGAGGGAAGGATCACCACCGGGAGCCTCTCCACCACCATGGACGCCTCCCGGATGAGTTGTGAGTAGTCTCCCTTGGACCATGGGTCCATGACCAGTAGCTATGTGATGTTCTCCTCCCCTTCTTGTGCTTCACTAATTAGACCTCGTGAGCTGCCCTACATGATCGAGGCACATATGTAATCCTTATGCTGTTGCTATGTTGAGTTTGCTGGGATCCGATGGATTGTGAGATTATGTTCTGATTGTGTTTGAGTAATATATTTGATCTACCTCTTTTATATTTATGTTCGTAAATAATTCTTGCATGTTCTCCTTTGTTATTTATTGCTTTGGCCAAGTAGTAGGTAGTGACTCCAAGAGGGAACGTTATGCTTGATTGTGGGTTCATGCCCCTCGATGACTAGCTTGAGTGACAGAAACACGAGTCTAGGGGATGTGCTGTTGCCACAAGGGGGAAAACAACGGTGCTTGTGCCCGCGGGTGGAAGGATTGTTTACTTTACGCAAAGTTCTTTTAATGCAGTTGTCTGTTGCTTTGAGTTTACACTATGGGTGGGACTCGCAACTTAATACCAGCGAGATGTTCTGGATAGATATCTCAAGGTGGATGATTAGTAGTAGATGCAGATGGATTTCGGTCTACTTGCCTTGGCGTACCGCCCATGCTTTGAACCTCTACCTTTCTTGCAATATAATTAGCATTGGTTTGCGCACATAATTCTGTTAATTGCCCAGCTGTAATTCGTTTACCTCACATAGCTGTTTTATTGTCTTTTGGGAGAGAGACATCACTAGTGAACATCATGGGACCCCGGTCCATATTACCATCACTGATCACATCCGCTATTTACTTTCTGTTTTACTTACTATTGCAGCAATACCTATCACTATTATCAGTTGCGTTTGATCCTTTGTAAACTACAAGGCCGGAGGGATCGACAACCTCTCTGTACTCGTTGGGAGCAAAGTTATTTGTATCTGTGTGCAGGTCCACGTTGATTGCTAATATCTGGCGCCGTTAGCAGTTGACACCTTCTTGTTGAAACTAGGAGTCTCAGGGAAATCGATCCTTGGTATCTTTGCCAAGGGAAAACTTCCGCTGCACTGCATCTCAAACCTTCCACTTGGGGTAACCAACGAGGGGCAAGAAGCCATCAAGCAAAGTTTTCTAGCGCCGTTGCCGGGGACTCCACTCTTCAAGATAGGGGAGTTGCACGCTATCTTTTACCTTTGTTTTTTAGTCTTGATTAGTTTACCTTTCAGTTTTTGCTTTAGTATTTTTTATCGAAAATCACAAAAATAGTTATCTTGCTTGCTTGCTACTATGGGTTCCACCGAGAACACCAAGTTGTGTGACTTCACTAGTCACAACAACGATGACTTTATCTGCACGCCTATCACTACACCTGCCACTTCAGCACCTTCGTATGAAATTAAACCTGCTTTACTGAACCTAGTTATGAAAGAACAATTCTCCGGTGCTGGAGATGATGCTGATTTACACTTAAACAATTTTGTTGAAATTTGTGATATGCAAAAGTACCAAGAAATAGATGGTAATATTGTTAAGCTTAAGCCTTTTCCTTTCTCCTTGAGAGGAGGAGCTAAAATTTGGTTTCAATCTTTGCCTAGAAATAGCATAGATTCATGGGACAAGTGCAAAGATGCTTTTATTGGAAAATACTATCCACCTGCTAAAATTATCCAACTAAGAAGTAACATAATGAATTTTAAGCAATTGGATAATGAACACGTTGCCCAAGCTTGGGAACGCATGAAATCTCTTGTCAAGAACTGCCCTACTCATGGTTTGACTACTTGGATGGTTATCCAAACTTTTTATGAAGGCTTGAACTTTACCTCGCGGAACTTGTTAGATTCGGCCGCGGGAGGAACCTTTATGTCAACTACACTTGGTGCTGCCACGAAGCTTCTCGATGAGATGATGACTAACTATTCCCAATGGCACACCGAACGCGCTCCAACAGGTAGGAAGGTAAACTTTGTCGAGGAGATTTCCTCCCTAAATGAAAAAGTTGACTTGATCATGTCTCTACTTTCGAAGCAATCTTTTGTTGATCCTCGTGATGTTCCTTTAAATTCTTTGATTGCTCAAGAACAAGTAGATGTGAACTTTATCTCTAGAAACAATTTTAACAACAATGCTTATAGGAGTAATTTTGGTAGCAATCCTAGACCGTTCCCCTCTAATTCTTATGGGAACAACAATGCTTATCTTAGCACCAAGAACTCCACTACTGAACTAGAGATTATGCTTAAAGATTTCATCACTACCCAAAAAGCCTTTCATAAGAGTGTAGAAGAGAAACTAAATAAACTAGATGATCTCTCTTCGAAGGTAGACAATTTAGCCCATGAGGTAGAATTGCTTAAAATTAGAACTTCTCCTCTTGAGGAGAGGAAGGTCACTCCTATGAATGCTATTCAAGTGCAAATTAATGAAAATATTAGGATGTTGGCTAAACTTAAAGAGAAACGGGCTAGAGAAAGGGAGGAAGAAGATAGAATTAAGAACCTTCCTACCCACCACACTGTTGCTACTATCCAAGTTGTTGAGGATATCCAAACTCTTAGCACCCAATGCGCTCCTGGACCCAATGGACCTATTAATGGTGATGCTATGACCATAGAAACTACCAAACAAGTGAACCTAAAGGACACCACTACCACCTTACTTGATAGTAGTGACCTTGATTTTGATAATTGCACTCTTACCGAAGTTATTAATTTCCTTCACAAGATGTCTAGAGATCCCCGCACTAGCACGCTTAACCTTGCCTTCATGGAGCATATCACTAATGCTCTCATCAAAGCTAGGGAGGAGAAACTCAGAGTAGAAGCCTCCATACCTAGAAAGCTAGAAGATGGTTGGGATCCTAAGATTAAAATTAAATTAAATAACTTCTCTTGCTATGCTTTATGTGATGTTGGAGCTAGTACCTCTGTTATGCCCAAAAGAATATATGATATGCTTAAATTAAAACCTTTTGATTCTTGTTCTTTTGGTGTTCATCTCGTTGATTCTTCCATAAGGAAACCTTTGGGGAGGATCGATGATGTTCTTATCATTGTCAATGACAATTACGTTCCCGTTGATTTTACTATTATGGACATTGAGTGTGAACCTTCTTGTCCAATTATTTTGGGACGTCCTTTTCTACGCACCGTTGGTGCTATCATTGACATGAAAGAGGGGAATATAAAATTCCAATTCCCTCTCAAGAAATGGATGGAACACTTCCCTTGAAAGAAGATTAAGTTACCTTTTGAGTCCGTTATACGGGCTAGCTATTCTTTTACTCTTGATAAAACTTGATCTCTTTGCATTATGCCTAGCTTAAAGGCATAAAAGAAAGCACTTTTGGGAGGCAGCCCACATGAATAAAATTTTGCTTTTGTTGTGTCTTGATGTTGTTACTACAGTAGCATCATCATTGTATCCTTACTTTTCAATTTTGTGCCAAGTGTAGCCTCTGATTGCAAGAAAGTTCAAAAGTTGTGACGTGCTGTCCAGGAAACAGATTCTGTCCTTGGATAAAAAAATTCGTATAAAATCACCAGATCATCTTTTTGGTCTGAATTTTTTCGACAGCGTGCTCTATACAATTGTCTTTCGCGCGTCTGTTCTGAGGTTTTTGATTAGAGTTGTAGAAGTGCCCCGAAAAAATCATTTACTACCTGCTGTTCTGTTTTTCACAGATTCTGTCCTGTTTTGCCTTTCCTTCATTTTGCAAACCTTGAGCTTGCTTTTTCTTTGCAAAAACCTTTTGGCAATCTTGAGAAACAGTAGACCTTCAAGAATATCCTTATTTCCATCAAGGAACAATTATTTTATTAAGGGTACTAACCTCGCTAATCAGTTTATGATGAGTTATGTATGAAGGGAGTTTTCAAGTGTGCGAGGGAAGATGATAAAAAGATTCAGGAGTGTCAAACGCTCAAGCTTGGGGATGCCCCCATGCACCCCCAAGAAATATTCAAGGAGACGCAAGCGTCTAAGCTTGGGGATGCCCCCGTGCATCCCCTTCTCCATCAACATTATCAGTTCGTCTTTCGTTCCACTATATTTTTATCACTTCATGTGTTATGTGCTATGCTTGGAGCGTCTTGCTTTTAGTTTCCTTTTTAGTGTCCTTTAACTTTTCATAACGAGTCGGAACTCAGCATTTCTTTGTGTGGGAGAGAAACACGCTCCACTTCTACCTAGAACATAACATAGAATTTTCATGTCTATCTTTGCTGTGTGTGTTCTTTGTCTTTCAATAGCTACTATCATGCTTCGCTCTTATTTTCATGCTTATCTTTTTAAAGAGCTTTTGTTTAGTTGGTTGCTTGAACTCTCTTTAGTTATCATGCTTATCTTATTAAGAGAGTTCGCTTCTGTTGCATTGGTCGATATGTCTATGATAAAAATGCTACGTGCATAATGGCGCTTAGTAGTTCATGTTTTCTTATGGTTAGTCTCAAATAGCTGGGGGGTTCCCAATGTGTTATTGGAGTACCAACATGATTTGTTTGCCTATGATGTGGTATGGTTTAGTAATATCTTCCTCCAAGAATTTATTTTGATTGACTTGGCGTATGCTCACGCATATTTAAGACTATAAAGAAAGTCTGTCAAGCCTTGATGATCTTTTATTTCTGAGTAGCGATATAACTTCCATGCCTGATTCAATGTTGCTTTGTCGCTCTGCATGATTATGACCGTCATTGCTCTCTTAGTTGGTCGCTCCCAGTCTTTTGCTAACCTTCGCCTGTACTAAGCGGACTGACTGCTTGTGCATCCAAAATCCTTTAAACCAGTTATGCCATATGAGTCCACCATACCTTCCTATACATGGTATTTACCTGCCATTCCTAACGAAGACTTTCATGTGCCATCTCGAAATTATTCAAAAAAAATGCATTTCTATTTTGTGCCCCTGTTTTAGCTCATGAGGAAGTAGTGGTTAATTCATGATCTTTTTAAGTTGGACAAGCTTCACCCCGGGATTGCATGTATAATGTGCAAACCCATAATACGAGAAGGAACTGGCAATGAGTGCGCCCGTCTCAAAATTAATATAACAAACAAACCCTCCTTCACGCTTTGTTCATGAGAAATCAGAAAACTTTGGCAGTGATAAACAAAGGAGATTAAGAGGATGTGATCGTCCTCATTCGGGTGCCGTTCCTCGAAACTTGTCCATCTCAAAAAGTAATTGAGTTATCTGCTAGCATTCGTTGGCGAAACATGCATATAAACAAAATTATTACCTTTGTTTTTAAAACCAAGAGCTCTGGTACATGTTTTGTCTTTGTTTCCGACCACGGGTTTTCAACCTTGCCAACAAAAGCCACGGTTTGAGAGTCTCCACCTTCTTTTAAAAGCACCAACTACTGAGAGCATGATTGTCATTCTGAGTGTAATGTGCATTGTCCCAAAGTAGCATTGTCTTTTGCATGATTATGATATCGTTTATTTTGAAATCATTGTATCTAGTTATCACTTAAACCTTGGAGGTGCCCCTGCATTTATGTTTTGCTTCACTAAAGGGGGCAAGCGAGATATTACCTTATCATATTTGCACACCATGCTCATTACAAATCTATTTGATGTTTCAGTATCATATTGTAAAACTTTCAGTTCTTTGTGATTTTCTCATGAGGCAACTTAATTACTACAGATTCATTGTCTCAGCAAGCTTTTGTCATATGACTATGAAAATGTCCTATATGGTTAATAGCATGTCACCACAGAAATTATTCTTGTTATCATTTACCTACTCGAGGACAAGCAGGAATTAAGCTTGGGGATGTTGATACGTCCAAAACGTATCTATAATTTCTGCTTGCTCCATGCCTCTTTTGGGTGATATTGCTATGATATTTATACACTTCCATACACTTTTGATCATATTTGGACTAACCTATTAACTCGGTGCACCCCAGTGCCAGTTTCTGTTTTCTGCTGTTTTTGTATTTCAGGTTTTCACATTACGAGAACTGCCCGAAAAATCCCGGAAAAATTATATACAAAATCAGCTTTCCAGAAGCTTCCCGGTAGCCAAAGTACAGCCGGGGGGAAGGCCACCAGGGCTCCAGGCGCCCTGGTGGCGCGGCCCCCCCTGGCCGCGCCGGGGGGCGCCTGGGCCCCCCGAGGCTCCGCTGATGCCCCCCTTTGGCATATGTTTAAGATGTGTCTCGAAACCCTCGAGACGGGAAGCCTTTTTCGCGATCTCATCTCTATTCCGCCGCCGCCGCGCTTCCAAGATCGGGAGCACCAAGAGAACTCTTCCCGGCACCCTGCCGGAGGGGAGGATCACCACCGGGAGCCTCTCCACCACCATGGACGCCTCCCGGATGAGTTGTGAGTAGTCTCCCTTGGACCATGGGTCCATGACCAGTAGCTATGTGATGTTCTCCTCCCCTTCTTGTGCTTCACTAATTAGACCTCGTGAGCTGCCCTACATGATCGAGGCACATATGTAATCCTTATGCTGTTGCTATGTTGAGTTTGCTGGGATCCGATGGATTGTGAGATTATGTTCAGATTGTGTTTGAGTAATATATTTGATCTACCTCTTTTATATTTATGTTCGTAAGTAATTCTTGCATGTTCTCCGTTGTTATTTATTGCTTTGGCCAAGTAGTAGGTAGTGACTCCAAGAGGGAACGTTATGCTTGATTGTGGGTTCATGCCCCTCGATGACTAGCTTGAGTGACAGAAACATGAGTCTAGGGGATGTGCTGTTGCCACAAGGGGGAAAACAACGGTGCTTGTGCCCGCGGGTGCAAGGATTGTTTTCTTTACGCAAAGTTCTTTTAATGCAGTTGTATGTTGCTTTGAGTTTACACTATGGGTGGGACTCGCAACTTAATACCAGCGAGATGTTCTGGATAGATATCTCAAGGTGGATGATTAGTAGTAGATGCAGATGGATTTCGGTCTACTTGCCTTAGCGTACCGCCCATGCTTTGAACCTCTACCTTTCTTGCAATATAATTAGCATTGGTTTGCGCACATAATTCTGTCAATTGCCCAGCTGTAATTCGTTTACCTCACATAGCTGTTTTATCGTCTTTTGGGAGAGAGACATCACTAGTGAACATCATGGGACCCCGGTCCATATTACCATCACTGATCACATCCGCTATTTACTTTCTGTTTTACTTACTATTGCAGCAATACCTATCCCTATTATCACTTGCGTTTGATCCTTTGTAAACTACAAGGCCGGAGGGATTGACAACCTCTCTGTACTCGTTGGGAGCAAAGTTATTTGTATCTGTGTGTAGGTCCACGTTGATTGCTAATATCCGGCGCCGTTAGCAGTTGACACCTTCTTGTTGAATCTGGGAGTCTCAGGGAAATCGATCCTTGGTATCTTTGCCAAGGAAAAACTTCCGCTACACTGCATCTCAAACCTTCCACTTGGGGTAACCAACAAGGGGCGAGAAGCCATCAGTCATACTCTTTGTTTAAGCTCAAAATGGGGTTACCATTTTTCGTTTAAGCATTTGATGTATTATCATCTTGTTGAGTTGCTTAGACCCATGTCTTGGGGTAAAGCTTCTCTAAGATGGAATGGCATACCTTGGGTGGTGGTGTTGATCTTGATCATGTAGTTGAACTTGTGTGGGGTGCTCAAGGTTGATGTAGCTCATCAAGAATTGGGAACACCACTTGTAGTTTGAGTTCATCTACCTACATGGGTTAGATTTGCAAGGAAGAGCACTTGTGTATCCACAATGACAATCATGAAAACTTGATACCAAATGAAATTTGATATATAGAAATTGTCAAAGGATATGTTGAAGGGTTTCATGCTTCCTTGTCTTCAACCACCACGGTGTAGGGGCTTGGTGATGTAGAGATTGGTCAAGATGTGAGTGAGTTGCAATCTCATCGATTTAGATTCATCCAAGTGCCTACAAGGGTTAGATAGCATGCAAGGGTACAAATGTATCCAAGACATATGATCAACATCATAAGAGAAAAAGTCAAGGATTAGTCAAAGGCTTATGCCTTGCATGTATCCAAATTGAGTTCCTACTCCAAGTTTGAAGCATATATAATGTTCAATTCACCTCTCAACCTGCAAAACACTTTCTCATCAAGTAGTTTAGTAAATATATCTGCTAATTGCTTATCGTTGCGAACATGTTTAAGATTGATATCACCCTTAGCAACATGATCTCGAATAAAATGATGACGAACATCAATATGCTTAGGTCGAGATTGTTGCACAGGATTATGAGCAATCTTAATAGCACTTTCATTGTCACAAAGCAATGGAACATGTTTCACATAGATCCCATAATCTTTAAGAGTTTGGGTCATCCGAAGTAATTGAGCACAACATGATCCAGCGACAATGTATTCCGCTTCGGCGATGGATAAGGATACCGAGTTTTGTTTCTTGGAGGACCAAGACACAAGAGATCTACCAAGAAATTGTCAAGTACCCAAAGTTGACTTTCTACCAACCTTGTCTCCGGCGTAGTCCGAATCGGAGTAGCCAACAAGATCAAAAGAGGACCTCTTAGGATACCAAATGCCAAAATTTGGTGTATGTATTAAGTATCTCACTATCCTTTTCACAGCCTTAAGATGACATTCTGTAGGGGCCGCTTGATATTGTGCACACATGCACACACTTAGCATAATATCAGGACGGGAGGCACATAGATATAACAATGAACCAATCATAGAGCGGTAAACTTTTTGGTCAACCGGTTCACCATCCTTAGTCAAGTCAAGATGTCCACTAGTAGGCATGCGTGTAGTCATACCTTTGCATTCTTGCATGTTGAACTTCTTGAAGAAGTCCTTGGTATACTTTGTTTGAGAAACAAAGGTACCCTCCTTAGTTTGCTTGATTTGCAAACCAAGAAAGAACTTGAGTTCACTCATCATAGACATCTCAAACTTTTCCGACATTAACTTTCCAAACCTTTCACTAAAATGGGGTTTAGTAGAACAAAATATGATATCATCAACATAAATTTGGCACACAAATAATTCACCATTAACCCTTTTAGTAACAAGTGTGGAATCAATTTTTCCAATCTCAAAGCCTTTTTTAATAAGGAACTTGGTCAAGCATTTATACCACGCTCTAGGAGCTTGTTTAAGACCATAAAGAGCTTTGTGAAGTTTGCAAACATGATCGGGTTTCTTAGGATTGACAAAGGAGGGAGGTTGTTTAACATAAACTTCCTCCTCAATTTCACCGTTGAGAAAAAAACTTTTGATGTCCATTTGGTACAAGGTGATATCATGGTAATTAGCATAAGCAAGTAAGATGCGTATGGACTCAAGTCTAGCAACGGGGGGCATATGTCTCACCGTAGTCCATACCTTCGACTTGAGTGTAGCCTTGGGCGATGAGACGTGCTTTGTTGCGGATGACTTGACCATCTTCGTCTTGCTTGTTGCGAGACACCCATTTGGTACCGATGATGCTGTGGTTGTTGTCGGGCTTCTCGACCAATGTCCACACTTGATTTCTCTCAAATTTATGTAGCTCTTCGTGCATAGCATTCACCCAATCTAGATCATCAAGAGCATCTTCAACCTTCATAGGTTCAAGGTTAGATATGAAAGAGTAATGTTCACAAAAGTTAGCTAGGTGAGATTTAGAGCGAGTGATTCTCCCGGTTTGGATATCATCATATATTTGCTCGATGGGATGATCTCTAGCAATTCTTGCTCTAACTCGTGAAAACTTTTGCTTGGGTCGGGGTGGAACATCCTCTTCATCATCTTCTTCTTGTTGTCCTTCTTCATTGTTGTTGGTGTTGTTGTCCCCTTGTGGAGGTGGAGAAGGAGGTCGATGAGGTTCATCTTGATGCACCTCCTCATTTCCTTCATCATGGCGTGTCCCTCTTGTGGATGCCTCCAAGTCAACTTGTGGTTCACCTTGTCGTGAGGTAGAAGCTTACACATGGACAGACGAAGTACTCTCTTTCACCTTCGCTGGATGGATCTTGCCAATAGACAAGTCTTGAATTGCTTCCGAAGGATCTTTATCTCCTACATCAATTGGCAATTGCTCTACTTGCGAGCCGTTAGATTCATCAAACTTCACATCTACCGTCTCTTCAACCTTTCTGGTGAAATTGTTGTAGACACGGTAAGTGTGAGAGTTTGATCCATAACCAAGTAGGAAACCTTCATGAGATTTAGGAGCTAATTTAGAACGACGATGCTTATCAAGAATGTAGCACTTTGAGCCGAATACTCGAAAGTATCCAACTTGGGGTTTGTTACCGGTGAGAAGCTTGTATGCCGTCTTGCCGAGAAGCTTGTGAAGATACAAGCGATTTGTTGCATGACAAGCTGTCTCAACCGCTTCCGCCCAAAAGTGTCTTGGCGTCTTGTATTCGTCAAACATAGTTTTTGCCATTTTGATGAGTGTCCGGTTCTTCCTCTCAACAACTCAATTTTGTTGAGGCATGTTCGTAGCCGAGAACTCATGTGAAATCCCTTCTTCATCAAGAAAGGTATCCACATTTGCGTTCTTGAACTCCCTTCCGTTGTCGCTGCGAACCTTCTTGATCTTCACTTCAAATTGATTTTGGGCCTTCCTAGCGAAGTTTTTGAAGATCTTTTGGACCTGTGATTTATCATCAAGAAAGAACACCCACGTAAATCTTGAAAAATCATCAACAATGACTAATCCAAAAGAGTTACCACCGAGGCTTTTGTAAGCATTGGGACCAAAAAGATCCATATGAAGTAGCTCAAGCGGTCTTCTCGTAGTCATGATGTTCTTCACGGGATGACTTCCTCCAACTTGTTTTCCTGCTTGACAAGCACTACAAAGTCTATCATTGTCAAATATAACATCTTTAACACCAAGGATATGATCACCTTTAATAAGCTTGTCAAGATTTCGCATACCAACATGACCTATGAAGTCAACAATGTATAGGTCACCTCTACGAATGCCGGTAAAGATCATGTTATGATTATCTCTACGAAAGACTTGGCAATCAACATGAGTGAACATCACATTTAAACCAAATTCAGCTAATCTAGACACACAGAGAAGATTATATCCGAGAGATTCTACAAGCATGACATTCTTAATTGAGCTATCATTGGATATGGCCACATTACCAAGGCCAACAACTTTACCCTTAGAGTTGTCGCCAAAGGTAACATACTTTCGTGGACCATCATTTCTAGCAAGCTCATCAAACATGTCCTTATCTCCGGTCATGTGATCCGTGCATCCACTATCTAGCACCCATTCCTTTCACTACACCACGCACCAGAATTCCCTACTGGCGTGTGTTAGGGAAAGGTCATTTATACTAACACACAGTCAGTCGGGAAAACTTGCATCGGGCAGTTGGTCGAGAATTCATACTTGTGGCGTCCAACAGTCAGTCGGGAATGCTTGTGTATTTCACGTCTGCTGATCGGTCGGGAGTACGAGGACTTCCATCGAACCATCGGTCGGCAATTTTTCCCGACCAACTGTTGGTGGCTAATTGGGCCGATCAGTCTCTCACGCGGGAACGTGAAAATTGTTGGCGCCGAAATGAGCCCAGGCCAGTAAAAAAGCCACCTCCCATTTTCCCCTTCTTCCCCCAAATCCCTCAGATCTGGAATCCAGTTTCTACATCCACCGCCGTCCGCCGCCCATGCTCGGGCTCTCTCTCCGCCGCACGCGCTGCTCCCCGCAGCCAGCCAGGTGCGCTCCAGCCGGCGAGACAGCCGCAGCCTCTCTCCCCCCACCGGCCTGTCCACCGCCGACCCCACTCCACACAGCCGCCGGTGGAACCCTACTCCATACTGCCTCCGCCTCCACTGGCAGGAGCTTTCTCCGCTGCCCCCTCCGTCTGCAGGTATTCTTCCCTCCTGTCTGTTTTCCCTTCCCTTCACCGCCGCTCACCGCACTGCCCTGCATGCACAGATGGTCTTGCCGTTGCCGTCCAAACCCTACCGGTGGTTGCACTTTTTGTCCGTGCCCAAGCTCATCTATCTCCTGGAGGTGCCGCCGGCAAGAAGGTAATGCTCCAAGATGCCTCTTCCCAGATCCAACTAGGACAGTGGGTTGATTTTAGTCCTAATGCCATGTCTTTAGCACCTCTGGTGTTTTTTCGGAGTGAGACAACGATTTCTCTTCTAAAGAATTGCTTTTTCCTTTCACATCTGCATGCTTATGTTATTTGCGGATGTTGAAAGCTAATTTACACGTACTATGTGCTTTGAGAAGAGAACTGCGTAATTGTTATGCATGAGCACACCTTCTGCATAGTGGTCAATTTGGTTGACCTTGATTGTCAAAAGAAATATGCTTAGTGAATTGTCATAAGTAACTCGCGTAGTGCTGAAACTTGGAACATAGAACTTAGCTATAAATCTTAACTATGATGGTACTTTGGGGAAAATTGCACATTTATACTGATTTTAGTGACTTATTTATTGCTCTAAACCTTGGTTTGTCACCATAGTTTAGACTCTTGAGTGTTGTTCTGGCTTTGAAAAGTGGGATCCTAGAGAGGCTAGTCTGTGCAATATATGAAAATGCTAATGATGTCCTGTGAGAAGTTGAGATCATGTACAAGAACAATAATTATGTGTGTAGCAATGACACATTCTGAGGCAAAGCAAGACTTGAGATTCTGGTTTAGTTTCACCTCTTACCTCTGCACATAAATTAAGATACCAATTGAGCATGGCACCTTTAGTTCCTATTTGTCATCATAAAAGTACTGAACCTGACATCTACAACAATATATTCCTTGCATAATCTCTTGCTTTTTCTTGACGAGCACTAACCAGGAATACCACTGACGAGCGGGATTCAAACGATGTGTGGATTTCCAAAAAGGTATTTTCTTATAGTGATATATACCGTTTGATATTGATTTCATGAATTCCTGCTAACTTTGTTGTTTTCTATGAAGTTCAGTTCCCGCAACACCTGTTTCGTTTCCTGTCATCCACATGAGGCATAGAAAGGGTTTGATTTTAACTTTTGTTTCAGTTTCAGAGTCGTTTTGTTCAGATTTTGAATTTTCTAGTTTTTTGTGTGGATAGTGTGTGAGGCATTTAAATTCACTATTAATTATGTGTGCAGCTGGAAGACAAAGGTTGGATGGATGCACCTAGGTACAACACTCTGTATTTTAAAATCTTAGATGTTAGTACTTGCTGAAATCTTTCCTGACTGACAGTGCAAACTTTTAGCTTCATTTTACTTGAATGGTTGTGCAGACTTTTATCTTCGTTTAAAAAAAAGCTATAGTTAAGTAAAGCATCTGCTCTTATATAGTTTATGAGATGAAAGGGGAAGGGACTGTTAGTTAAGAACACTTGTATATTGAACGGTGCAGTTAAACATTTGGATTTAAGCAATAGATCAACAAAGTATTTTTTCTGCAGTTTAATAACGCTATAAGATAAAGATTCTTCTAAATGGTTGAAATTAAATTTTACTTGAATGATGTGCTAAAATCAACCTCTATACACCCAGGCACCATTTTTCTACAGAATTGATATGATGCTTGCTCTGTGAATGACTATCTTGTTGCACGCATGTCTCCGAATAAAATGCAAGGGGTTAGAAACACATGCAGCACTTCGTAAATGGTTCCTTATTCCTGATCTTTTTATTGCGCACAGAGCTTACAACTTTTTGGTGGGCCACTATTAGAGGTCTGACCTACAGAAGTCTCCATGGTAAATAAAATCTGCCGCCTACCTCGCAGCCTGCTCCTTTCATAGGAATCATTGTGTTGTCTTCATACTTCATAGGTTTTGTGCTAGCCGTGAAATGTTTTTGGCCACATAACTTATTCAACTAGGTACCCCGCTGCTCTGCGACCACGAGAAGCTCCATGCCTTGGTGAGGTTGGTCCCTATTTTTTAGGACTAGGTGTGCTATGATTCCCGCTTCCTACAGATTTGTCCACTTTTTCTCTGTCCTACTCCTCTCTTTTGATTTAATCCCCTGAATCCAAGCAAGCTGCAAAGAATATTCATCTATGTAATATCTAACTTCCATTGTTTCTGCTTAATAACTTTTCCTGAAATTTAGTTGCATTCAATGATTACTTCCTCTCATGTCAATGCGGCAATATCTCTCATCCGAATTCTCATTTGTCTTTGCCAGTTACATAGTGGCTTACGTGCTACCTAGATATTGGAGTAGCATAGTATCTGCGAAAATGCTTTTCTTTTTTACTGTCGTTTGTATGCCACATCTAGTAGCGTTGGTCCTTTCTAAAGGCCAATATGAAAGGGCAACTTATATATGTCAAGTCTCGGGTTTTTCTATAACCATTCCCCCATGGTGGTAAGCTCTCCCAGCGAATCATAATGTAAACTGACTCGGATCAGGTGTAAATTTATTCGTTTTTCTGCTGTAAAAAAAACTTTCCACTGAGTACACTAAAGTGCAGCATCCAACAAACAGACTTAATGATATTCTATTTGAATAATTAACATATCATGTTCTTGGACTTCTGTCATGAGTGCCTTATAGATGTGCACCATGGCATAAGTACAAGCAGCATGCATAAGTGCATGGAATCATCCAACGCGAGGTATAGGAGAGAAAAAAGCGGGTCCACATTGAAAAGCGGCGTGGCAAGGCACGCGTCTACTTCCAGTGGTTACCTATACTTGAATGGAGTGCCTTCTTGTGTAAGTGTTTCGGTACTAGCTTGCCTTGTGAAGTAATAGTTTTCGTCAATGCTATGCTTTATACAAGCTTTTATGGTGCCATTGCATTTATGAACAAATGTAATCGCAAGTTTACATTTTGCATCTTCATTATTTTGCAGGAAAGGCATGCAAGAGGACAAGGAACCATGAAGCTGGTTGTGCGGGATCTTTTGTTTAATGGTGACTGAATCATTGGAGATGCATTTTACCATCATTTTGTAAACCCGCATTGTGTTTGAGACAGTGAACCATATGTTTCCTCTTTAATTAGTTACATCAGTTTATGGAAAAATTTGGATGGTCATTATGTTAATAATGAATGAACTATTTATATGTGGAATTAATTAATATTTGTTTTTATTGTCTGGTTATGGTTCATTATTGTTGGAGGAGATGCATGTTATTGTTATGAAATAACTTGATTGATATTCTGTTGGTAATGCAAATGTATGCTATGGGAGGGCTATTGGATGTTGGTCGGCAAAACAAACATTGTCTGTGGAAGTCAATGCTAGGGCCAACGAAAAGTTGGACGGGAAAACAAACCCCGTTGGATAGTCGGACGGGAAAACAAACACCGTCTGACAATCAGTTGGGAAAGCCACATGGTATACCCAATAGTCTGTTGGTCGGGAATACAAACCCATCGGACAGTCGGTCGGGAAAGGCTTCTTGAATGCCCTACAGACTGTCGGTCGGGAAAGGCCCATTGCAGGCCCAACAGAATGTTGGTCGGGAAAGTTACCCTGTTGCTGACAAACAGTCGGTCGGGAAAGATATGTCGGTCGGGAAAGGCTTTTCCCGTCTGGACTTTCCCCAACAGACACTTTCAGTCGGCAATAATCTTTCCCAACCGACAATCTGTCGGTGGAAGCTGTTTTCCTGACCAACCTAGCTCTCAGGGATGTAGTGTTGTGGTGTAGTGTTTCCTCCGGCTGCGTAGCCACGAAGATTTGCTATAAGACCAAAATGTCTCATTTGTTCATCAAGTTCACAGTCACTATCATCCTCATCATAGTATCCATGTTCAATATCGTCATGTGAGTGATCAACACCTAGAGAGAGTGATTCATTAGAAGTATGACCGTAACAATGCTCATCTCTATGAATTCTAGTGACTTCGGAAATGATATTGCTAATAATTCCAACATCTCCTTTGGCACGCATGAGGTCATGAAGCTCAAATAAGCAATCACTAAACTTAGGATCACTAGTACTCATCCTATTCAAGGCAATAGACTTATGGAGAATCTCATCCAGATTTTTCAAAGAGTAGTCCGAAAAGCGTTCCTCAAGGAATCTCCATATAGTATAAGCACATTCAAAAGTTGGCAAACATACAAGCAAGTTTCTAGGCAATCCTCTAGTGATAAGATTAATAGTTCTAAGGTTTCGAATCATGTCAAGTTTCTCATTGAAAGTAGGATTCGAAGCATCAATGGGGGGCATACAAGGATTATCAATATACTTGTTCAAATGATATTCATTGAGGATCTCAAGCATCTCATTTTTCCATTCCTTACAAAATTCTCCATCAAGCATAGGTACTCTACGTCTAATACTCCCCAACGTAGACTCATCCATCTTCCTCCAATGGTAATTAAACCAAAGCAATGGAGACCAAAGCTCTAATGCCAATTGAAAGGATCGAGAAGAGGTGTCTAGAGGGGGGTGAATAGACTCTTAGCAAGAAAAGTGGCTGTTTTTAATTACTTCAAGTTGAGGAGGAGATTTAGCACACGTTTAAACATTCACAATATATATCATTGAAAGTAAAGCATGCAGTTTTGACTACTTGACCAAATAAAAACCTAGCTTTTTCCAAATTTTAAGTCTTGGCAGATTTTAGCAACTTAGCACAAGTCAAACAATCAACCTACACATGCAATTCTAAGAGTATAGCAGCGGAATGTAAAACAATTACATATGAAGGTAAAGGGAGGAGTTTGAGGCAACAAACGCAATGTAGACACGGAGATTTATTACGCGTGGTTCCGATAGGTGGTGCTATCGTACATCCACGTTGATGGAGACTTCAACCCACGAAGGGTAACGGCTGCGCGAGTCCATGGAGGGCTCCACCCACGAAGGGTCCACGAAGAAGCAACCTTGTCTATCCCACCATGGCCATCGCCCACGAAGGACTTGCCTCACTAGGGTAGATCTACACGGAGTAGGCGATATCCTTGCTCATACAAACTCCTTGGTTCAACTCCACAATCTTGCCGGAGGCTCCCAAGTGACACCTAACCAATCTAGGAGACACCACTCTCCAAAAGATAATAGACGGTGTGTCGATGATGAACTCCTTGCTCTTGTGCTTCAAATGATAGTCTCCCCAACACTCAACTCTCTCTCACAGATTTGGATTAGGTGGAAAGATGATTTGAGTGGAAAGCAACTTGGGGAAGGCTAGAGATCAAGATTCATATGGTAGGAATGGAATATCTTGGTCTCAACACATGAGTAGGTGGTTCTCTCTCAGAACAATGAGTAATGGAAGTGTAGGTATGTTCTGATGGCTCTCTCCATGAATGAAGAGTGGGTGGAGGGGTATATATAGCCTCCACACAGAATCTAACCGTTACACACAATTTACCATACTCGGTGGGACCAATTCAGAGAACTCGGTCAGACCAATTTAGTTCGTAATGTGACTGTTAGGCATTTCGGCGGGACCGATATGATCAACTTGGTAGGACCGATTTCATTAGGGTTAGGGAATAACGTAATCTCGGTGAGACCGATTACACAAACTTGGTAGGACCGATTTTGGTAATAAGCACACAGAGGGTTGGTTAGGCAAACTCGATGGGACCGATTCGCTCATTTCGGTGAGACCGAAATGTTACGAAGAGGCAACAGAGAGTTTGCAATGCTAACTCGTTGAGACCGACTCTCACATCTCGGTTAGACCAAAATGTTTCAAATAGGAAACCGAGAGTTTACATTCCCATCTTGGTGAGACCGAGATCCCTTTCGGTGAGACCAAAATGATTAGGGTTTCTGGCAGTGGCTATGTCAAGTGAACTCGGTGGCGCCGGATAGAATATTTCGGTGGGGCCGAGTTTGACTTTTGATTTGGGACATATGTGGATGTGAGAAAGTGGTTGGTTTTTTTTGGAGCATATCACTAAGCACTTTGAGCAAGCAAGCCATTAAGCAACACCTCATCCACTTTTAATAGTATTGGCTTTCCTATGGACTCAATGTGATCTTGGATCATTGAAATAGAAAATGTAGAGTCCTGAGCTTTGAGCTTGAGCCAATCCTTTGTCCTTATCTTCTTGAAGGGGTTCCACATCCTCTAGTTCACGCCACTTCATTTGTTGAACTTGCATCAAATATACTAGATGAAAGCATTAGTCCAACAAGAGATATGTTGACATTAATTATCAAAATCACACAGGGAGCACTTGTGCTTTCACTTATATAGACAAAACCCATCATAAGTCATTAATTGCTATTTTTGCACATGCATGCTTCCACATCGTCCAAATTGTTATATCCATTGGATTGGCTAGCTTGGTCAAGTGACATATGTTAGTTCTGAATATGAGAATTTATATACCTTGCAACATGCATAGTGGATCTTAAATGCCACCACATTAAATTCATGGCATGCTCTTTTTTGCGTCTACAAATATCCTCACATAGTTTAAATCTTAAAGTTGAATTTATATTATGTGTAATTTGTATCTAATTCCCCGACAATGTGTGGGGTATCGTATAGTATCATTTAAAAGGTGCACATTTGCAGCGAAGGAAAAAAAAAGAATACATCATTATTATTTTTTGAGTTTTTTAGGGATCTTTTTTAGTGGAAAGAAGCATTCAAGATGGTTCACTGATCCACCGATAAATCAGTCGTCGGCCGCAAGTCCATGGGCCTGACGTTTTTTTGGAGGTGATTCATTATTGATGAAGACAGTCCATGGGCCACACACGCATGAAACGGGGACGAGAGACAGACTAGGGCGGAGCGTGTGGGCCATGAGAACTGAAAGCCGGTCTTTGAACTTCTTTGCTTGACACTAGGCAGTGGTGCTGTTTAGTCCCACACCGGTAGCCGCAGCGGACGGCGAGCTTCCGAGAGCTATAAAACGGGAGGCGGGTGTGCTGGGGCAAACCATGATCCTTCAGGCAGCAAAGGGAAATGATGAGTGGTACCAGCTCACAAATTTCAAAGCGAGTGGGGTGTCCGCCCCAACAGCCTGTTACGACAGTGGGGCATCCGAGTCTCTTATCATCTGATCCTGAATTTTATTTGTTCTTTTTTCTTGTGTTTGATTTTTATTTTTTGTTAGTTTTTTATTTTTTGGAATTTTTTTCTTAGTTCATGTTTCTTACTTTTTTTTATTTTAGTTATTTAATCTTTTGTTCCTTAGGATGTTTTAATTAAGACATATTTGCCTTTTAATGGGTTCTTATTGAAATCGCTGTTGAAATCTAATTTGTCCACTGGACGAAGACGTGAGTCAACTACATGGTCATGTAGTCGTGAGTCAACTTACACGGTTTACATAGATGAAATTTATGAACGCGTTCGTGGAAATAGTTGCTCTGTGTTGTTTGGCCGCTCTTGTCTTTTTCTTGTTTTGGTTTTTTCCCATCTGTGCTTCCTGACCGTTCCGAAACAAAAATCTTAGGAAAAATTTCTGAGTGATTCCTTGGATAGTTAAAAACATAAGCGTAATTTGTCAATACTTTGAATTTTTCTCTTCGAAAAACAAAACTTGAAATCTTGGCCTCTGCATCATTATGAGCACACAACCAACTTTGTTTGTAGTTGGTGCAAATTAATGAAATAAAAAACATCAACAAACAAAGTGCATAACATAAGTAAGCACATACCAACCATTACAAGATATGAAATTAACACCTATCATTAGGTTGGCTTCTTTCACAGCAACACTTTCAAGAAGGAACAAATGCCCTTGTGTCATCACTTCAACATCCGTTCGGACTAGCATGAATAAGGATTTTCATCTTGAGTCGAGACCAGTGTAACACTCCAAATTTTTGGTTTGGTTTCTCTTCCAAAATTTTGGTCTTTTGGAAGGGGGATGTTTGATCTTCTCTTGAAACCCTTCTAAAATCTTTTCTGACCAAAGTTTGTGTGTTCTTCTCAAGCTTGATTTTTGGTCTTGAAGGTTTTCCTCTTGTGTTAGCTCAAACACAAGTTGTTTTTTAGGGGTTTGTTTGATTCTTTTCCCCTTCTTGATTTAACCACCATGGGTTTAACCATGGGCTTATCTTCCTCTCCAACTTTCATCTTGCCTTAACACCCAACATAAATATTTCTCTCCAAGACCTCCTCTACATCTTAGGACAAGCCTCACATTAATTCCAGTGAGTTTCAACCTTATTGGAATTTTTCCTCTATTTATTTTACTCCTAAAACAATTTACGTTCATTAAAGTGAACCTTGGGGATTTACAAAGGAACCACCATGTCCACCTTGTTATTTGTTTCCAAACTAACTTCCCTGGATAGTCCTTAGTACCCACAACTTAGATCCATCTTATTTCACTGGTCAACAGTTCAAAATTTTCAAATTTCACCTGCTGCAATTTTGGACCAGATTTGCAAATTTGGGTGAAATTCATGTTTTTCTTCTTCCAAAAATTCTGTGAAAATTCAGGCAGCCTCTAGATGCATCAAGAGGCCACTCCACCAAATATCAGCCCCAGAAACATTTCCCACATGCCAGAATCATTTCATCGAGCAGCTGGCATGCACTGTACTGTCAGTTTCAAAAATTGCTAATTGAAGATCACATTCGATAGTGCAGTTCGTCAGTTTCGTCAGAGTCGCAGCGTCAATCTCGCCAGTGCTCGCCTTGAATCGATGCTCACTGCACCTCCTTCTTATCCAGCACACCGCATGCTTGCTTGGCTGCTTCTTGGCGTCGGTGGCGCCCTGGCCCGACCACGCCGGCGTCCTCCGCGGCGACAGAACCTCCCGTGAAGGCCGACAGGAGGCATCCTGCGGCTTGACGCCGTTTGGCACCGCCCAAGCCACCCCAGAGCTCCGCGTGGCCTCCTCCACTGCCAGCACACGCCTGCAGCACCGTCGCCGTGGCCTGGCGCGCACAGAGCGCGTTCTCTGCCGCCGACGTGCCGCACGGCCGTTCCGTCGAGGGCAGACCGTAATCGCCCCTCCCCTGCTGAGTTAGACACAGGAATGGAACCAATACATCTCCTAGTCGATGCTCAAGCCCCTAAACCCCACTGTCCCGCCACTGCGCCACCGTAATCACTCGCCGGACTTATCCCGTTCACGGCAACCACCTCGGGCCGGCTATTTATAGTGCCCCCGAGCTCACTCTCGAGCCCGCACACCTCCATCGTCACCCTAGACCGCGCCCAGCCTCTGGAAGAGCCTCGAGGGGCCCTTCTTCCTCAACTCCGGCCAACTCCGTCCGCCTTGGGCTCCAGCAGTGTTCTCTCTGGTGAGAACTCCTCCGCCTCTCTAGACTCGAGCGTAACCTCCTATCACTTACCTCAGCCTACCCCCCACTCCAATTTGACCCCAGGAGCTCTCTTCGACAAGGCCCACGACCACCCGAGCCGCCGTCCGCCGAAGACAGGGTCGCCGTCGACGTGGGGCTCGTCGACGCTCAACTCCACCACCCACCGACGCGGAAGAACACCAGGAAGCTGTACGTACCACTCCCTTCCCCTACCTCGCCGTGGATCGGCGCGGCGAGCACCGCAGCTTCTGGCGCCGGCGCGGCTCTGCTTCAGCTTTTAAACCCGACGAGTGGGACCCCCTCGTCAGCCTCTCGTTTCCATCCGAAACGTTTTTCTGGAAAGCGCCTTCGGGCAAAGTACGTCTTCGTATTCAGTTGGCGTACTGCGTACCGGTTCCCTTTTCTGTTTTCTATTCTAGCCCATGGAAACTTTCTGTTTCATTACAGATGAGTCCCTGGACAGAAACTCTAATATCTTTTTAACTAAAGATGATTTTGAGTTGATTCTTTTTCTGTCCTCTTTAGTTTTCTGTCTAGTTTTTGTCATATTTTTATGAAAATATTTGGAGCAACTTTCTTTGCACGCGCGGTATTTATGTTAGTATCCGTTTTGTTTGAACACGTAGATACCGAAGGACGTGACGGAGCCGCGAACCTCACCGAGTTAGACTCCGACTACTCCGAACCAGGCAAGCATGTTTGAACCTTTGATATGATGAGTGTGTTACATGTTTGCTCGAGTAGTTCTTTTCATAGCATGGTCATATAAGCATTTGTGTATGGTTATATTTCACGCAAGCAAGCTTCGGGTGAGCCTCGTATGATAATGGTTAAACCACCTCGATCATGTGGTGACATGATGGGTGGTGTACTGGTATTGTTGGAGCATGCCAGTAGAAGGTTAACTTAGTATCAGCGTGGATCAAGTCGTGATCCCGCTCATCTCCTTTTTGGTACTGTCATATGCCGTCTGTTATGATTACGGTCTAGTCAGTTGCAAACCACTTTCCGAGTACACACCAAGTAGAGAGGCCGGGATGAGGGTTCCATGGCCCTGGATTAAAGCCCGTCATCCGGTCAGGGGGCATGGGTGTTTCCGGTTGGGACCGAGAGGGGGGCACCCCTTAGAGCGCGCATATATAAATTTGATCCCATGCTATTCGAGGTTGTAGCCTCCCCGTCTTAAAGTTTTTCGTGAATGTTGCCACGGGTGATTCCGGACAGCAGGATGTGAAATGGGTGTGTACTGGTCAGTTGGGTTTCTGCTAAAACACCGTAGACGGAACTAGTCCCTCTGGCTAGTAGAATCCGTTGGCTATGATTTTATAGTACAAGCTCTGCAGAGTTAAATCTTCCGAGTAGCCATGTTTATGGCCTAGGGAAAATCTTCGTGACAACCCCGGTGACCGTCTCTAGTAAATTCTTGATAGTAACAAGAGCGGTGATTTTGTCAAGTTCATTTTGGGTAGATGAACTAACCAGTTATCTCTGTATTGATTTACTACCTGGAATATTTCACCATTAGACTTCTGTTTATTTATAAGCCCTTTATGTGATGTCGCTCAGACGTCCGACTGTGGCATTCTTGTTATTTATAAGCCCTTTATGTGATGTTGCTCAGACATTCGACTATGGCATTCTTGTTATTTATAAGCCCTTTTTGTGATGTCGCTCAGACGTCCGACTGTGGCATTCTCGTTATTTATAAGCCCTTTATGTGATGTCGCTCAGACGTCCGACTGTGGCATTCTTGTTATTTATTTTCATTATAAGCCCTTTATGTGATGTCGCTCAGACGTCCAACTGAGGCATTCTTGTCATTTAATTTCTTTATAAGCCCTTTACGTGGTGTCGCTCAGACGCCCGACTGTGGCATGTTTCTAGTTATTTACCCTCACGAGGCGTCACTCAGACACTCGTTTGGTTTTCTTTTATTTATCTTATGAATTTCGGGAGGATTACCGCCCGACTTCTATTTTTCGTACAGCACAGAAATATTATTGTCCGGTTGCATTTTGCTAGAATACTCCTATGCATCATGTTTGCATTTATTATATCTTATGTCCGAACTGTCTTGCGAGTACATTCAAAGTACTCACCTGGCTTGTTGATTTGGCCAGATGTGGACGAAGGCGATCTCATGGATGAAGAGTTCGGTAGCGAGTCCGACGTCTAGTGGAGTCTTAGTCAGTCTCTTGCGATCCTGGAGTTGAACAGTATTACATAACCGCTTCCGCCAACCACCAAATAAATTCATCGGGTCTCACTCCGACACTCGATGAACTGTATTATATTGGAGTCATGTCACCCACTACACCGTGACATATCCACCACCTTTTTATTACGAGTAGTAGTATGCCACCCTACCATTGTGTCATATCCGCCTTTATGTACTATATTGGCGCGCTTGTAATAAAATTGTTGAGCTATCCCAGCTCAACCTTGTATAATATTCAGTACTCTGGAATTCTGTATAAAGGAATTGTCTATCGGCAAGAAGTATTCTTCCTTGCTGGTTTATTAAAAAGGTCGGTCTTTCGGTAATTATTTTACTGAAAAACCGGTCCTGACAACCAGACAATAGAGTCCACCACAATAACAAGGAGAGAAACGCCTTCAATGAGATAACGACCTAGCCACTTTCCTGGGGAAGCATCTTGGTATCCCTCTACACTATAGAAGGCTCGAAAGGCCGGCGTCCATCCGCTAATCGACAAATTTACTGGTAATATAAGCTCCTGGTTGGAAATGGAAGAACCTTAATAGGATGATATGTGTTGCTCTCGTGAAGTCAGTCTGTATGGCAAGAATGACTCACCACCTCACGGTCCTTCCCCAACCTAAGTGGTCATTCTAAGCTAAACAAGATCTTGCGAGTTCATCTGGAATGATGAGGACTATGAGAACACCACTGGAGAACTTTGGCCAACTAGAAGGGTATTTGTCGACCTAAAAGCCTGGGCGGGTTGGGCCTTGCCGACATTGAAAAAATTAGCCACGCGTTGCAACTATGGTGGCTCTGGTTCCAATGGACCGACCCTGAGTGTGCTTGGGTTGGATCTATGTACTATGTCGTGCGACAACACTGATATGAGCCTGTTTCGTGCTTCTATGACCATTACCATTGGTAACGGAGCCAATGCACTTTTTTTTGGCATGACAACTTGATCGAAGGGAGCCAAGTTACACAACTGCTCTCTTCAAGGTGGCCACCAGAAATACCAAAGCTGCCATGAAACAGTTGCATGATGACTGTTGGATTAGATATGTGCCAAGGCTTAACTCTCCCGCTCAGTTGCACGAGTTTATCATCACCTAGAACCTCATTGCCACCATTAACCTCACCTAGGATAGGGAGTACACCATCCGATGGAACTAGACATCCGACGACATCTACACTTCTGCGTCTGCCTATGCCATGCAATTCTAGGGATCCGACTCTCGCTTCACTCCAGAGAATAATTGGTCGGTACACGTGGAACCCAAGTGCAACTTCTTTGTGTGGTTGATGCTCCATGAAAGGATCCTCAAGATGGACATGCACGTGCTTGGCCTCATATGACCTAATTTTTCACCTTTTCTCCAAGATCCCAAAACCATGCGGCACCTCTAAATGGAGTGCCTATTCTCCAAGTCAGTGTGGGGGTCATGTCATGGCTTGGACAGGGAACCTACCGCTGCTCACACAGTGGCTGTGGACTCATGGGGAATCTCCTACTGGAGGGGTTCCATGGTTTCCTCTAATTCAAAAGAGAAGAGCTGTAAGCAGAGGAGAAACTTCATGTATTATCTATGGAACATTTGGAAAGAGAGGAATTGACACATCTTTTAGGGGTACTCGTATGACCCATTTCGAGGTGGATGCCTTAGCTCTTGAAGATATTTCTCAGTGATAGATGGCCTTTGGCCGACCATGTGTCAGCGAGGGTATTGGCTAGCGGGTTAGGTTATTTTTGCCATAGGGTTTTGGAGAGTGTACTTCAACCAGCCCTCTTTGTACATCTCATTGCTTCTTTCTTCTATATGAAAATGCAACGGTCCCGCCGGTTCCTCACAAAAAAAGATAACGACCCACGTTCATCACTTCTGAAACCAACCAATAAAGGTCGGGACTAGACTTATTACCCCGAACATGAAGCGATGCTTCAATCACCATTTTGTTGTTGGTCTTTCGATAGTTGCACCAACCAATACTCCATGCCAAGTCGAAAAAGCACTAGCCGAAAAGGTAGCAGGGTCCTTGCGGTGAAGCCCAGCATCACCGCGATCACCATGTTGGCCTTGGAGATTGCAAATGGCAGTGTCCGTGTCGCACTGTCGTGCAATACTGACATGACGCTGCTACCTCTTGAGCTTGTGTTGTATTCCCTCGAAGAGGAAAGGGAGATGCAGAACAGTAGCGTAAGTATTTCCCTCAGTTTTTGAGAACCAAGGTATCAATCCAGTAGGAGACCATGCGCCAGTCCCTCGCACCTGCACAAACAAATAAGAACTTCGCAGCCAACGTGATAAGGGGTTGTCAATCCCTTTACGGTCACTTACGAGAGTGAGATCTGATAGACATGATAATTATATTTTTGGTATAGAAAGAGAAAGTAAAGAAAGGAAATAAACAACGGCGACAAAAATTGACTAGTTGACGGGAAAGTAATATGATAACGATAGACTCGGGGGCCATAGTTTTCTCTAGTGGCTTCTCTCATGATAGCGGTATTCTACGCCGGGTAAACAAATTACTGTCGAGCAATTGATAGAAAAGCGGATAATTATGAGACTATCTAGGCATGATCATTGTATATAGGCATCACGTCCGAGACAAGTAGACCGAAACGATTCTGCATCTACTACTACTACTCCACACATCGATCGTTGTCCAGCATGCATCTAGTGTATTGAGTTCATACGAACATAGTAACGCCTTAAGCAAGATGACATGATGTAGAGGGATAAACTCAAGCAATATGATGAAACCCCCATCTTTTTATCCTCGATGGCAACAATACAATACGTGCCTTGCCGCCCCTACTGTCACTGGGAAAGGACACCGCAAGATTGAACCCAAAGCCAAGCACTTCTCCCATTATAAGAACTATAGATCTAGTAGGCCAAACCAAACCAATAATTCGAAGAGACTTGCAAGGATATTATGAGCACACATAAAAAGTTCAGAGAAGAACCAAATACCTTTCATAGATAACCTTGATCATAAACTCACAATTCATCGGATCTCGACAAACACACCGCAAAAAGAGATTACATCGAATAGATCTCCTCAAAGAGCGAGGAGAACTTTGTATTGAGATCCAGAGAGAGAGAAGAAGCCATCTAGATACTAGCTATGGACCCGAAGGTCTGTGGTGAACTACTCACAACTCATGGTGAGGGCGATGATGATGATGATGAAGGCCTCCGTGATGGATCCCCCTCTCGGAAAAGGCTCCAAGATGGGATCTCCACGGGAACAGAAGCTACGACGGTGCAATTAGGGTTTTCTCTCTGTGTATGGAGTTTCTGGGGTACGTAGGTATATATAGGTAGAAGGAGGGCACCGGGGGCCGTGTGGGCCAGCCTCGAGGTAGGGGGCGCGCCCTGGGAAGGGGGGCATGCCCCCACCCTCGAGGGCTGGCCCTCCGTCCCCTGACTTGGTCCCGAAGATTCCCGAGTGTGATTTCCTCCAAAAATATCTCTTGCGAAGGTTTCATTCCGTTTGGACTCCGTTTGATATTCCTTTTCTGCAAAACCCTGAAATAGGCAAAAAATAGCAATCTGGACTATGCCTTTGGGTTAGTAGGTTAGTCCCAAAAATGATATAAAAGTGAATGATAAATCCCATTAAACATCCAAGACTTCATAAATAATAGCATGGAACAATCAAAAATTATAGATACATTGGAGACGTATCAGACGCCTGGGCTAGCTTGTCGCCAATGTACAAATATGAGGACTTGGGCTCCTATGGGGTCTTGGACGCCGGCGAGAATAATGATTAGGGTACTCAGACGAGGTTGTCTGTCGCCATGGCGGTATCCACCATCGACATCGACGTTCCCAGAACCCTCGAGTTTGCCATTGAAATCATGTCTCTAGTAACGGGTCGCCGCCACCACAACAGTAGGATGCGGCAACATGGACGAGGAGGAAGGTTAGGATAACAGAGAGCGGCAAGCAATCCGGCCGTTTTCACCGCGAGGAACTTCATTGGAGGGATGTGTTTGAAGGAAATATTCCCTAGAGGCAATAATAAAGTTGTTATTTGTATTTCCTTATATCATAATAAATGTTTATTATTCATGCTAGAATTGTATTAACCGGAAACTTAGTACATGTGTGAATACATAAACAAAAACAGAGTGTCCCTAGTATGCCTCTACTAGACGAGCTCATTGATCAAAGATGGTTATGTTTCCTAGCCATAGACATGAGTTGTCATTTGATCAATGGGATCACATCATTAGGAGAATGATGTGATGGATCAGACCCATCCGTTAGCTTAGCAACTTGATCGTTTAGTTTTACTACTATTGCTTTCTTCATGACTTATACATGTTCCTATAACTATGATATTATGCAACTCCCGAATACCATAGGAACACCTTGTGTGCTATCAAATGTCACAATGTAACTGGGTGATTATAAAGATGCTCTACAGGTGTCTCCGGAGGTGTTTGTGGTGTTGGCATAGATCGAGAATAGGATTTGTCACTCCGAATGTCGGAGAAGTATCTCTGGGCCCTCTCGGTAATACACATCATAATAAGCCTTGCAAGTAAATAACTAATGAGTTAGTCATGAGATGATGTATTACGAAGCGAGTAAAGAGAGTTGCCGATAACGAGATTGAACTAGGTATGATGATACTGACGATCGAATCTCGGGCAAGTAACATACCGATGACAAAGGGAACAACGTATGTTGTTATGCAGTTTGACCGATAAAGATCTACGTAGAATATGTAGGAACCAATATGAGCATCCAGATTCCGCTACTGGTTATTGACCGGAGATGAGTCTCGGTCATGTCTGCATAGTTCTCGAACCCGTAGGGTCCGCACGCTTAACGTTCGATGACGATCGATATTATGAGTTTATGTGTTTTGATGTACCGAAGGTAGTTTGGAGTCCCGGATGTGATCACGGACATGACGAGGAGTCTTGGAATGTCTGAGACATACATATTGATATATTGGAAGGTTATATTCGGACACCGGATGAGTTCCGGGGGTTATCGAATAAATACCGTAGTACCGGGGGCTACGTGAACCCCCCGGGGGGTTAATGTGCCTACATGGGCCTTAGTGGGAATAGAGGGCAGCAAAGGGAGTATAGGGCGCGCCCCCAAGTCCCAAACCGAATTGGTTTAGGGCAAGGGGGGCCGGTCCCCTCTTTCCTTCTCCTCATCTCTCCCTTCCTTCCCCCTCTCCTACTCCTACTAGGAAAGGAGGAGTCCTACTCCTAGTGGGAGTAGGACTCCCCTTATGGCGCGCCCCCTAGGCCGGCCGCCTCCTCCTCCCCTCCCTCCTTTATATACGTGGGGAGGGGCACCCCATAGACACACAAGTTGATTTTAGCCGTGTGCGGTGCCCCTCCCCACAGATACACACCTCGGTCATATCGTTGCAGTGCTTAGGCGAAGCCCTGCGCCGGTAGCTTCATCATCACCGTCACCACGCCGTCATGCTGACGAAACTCTCCCGTGAAGCTCAACTGGATCAAGAGCTCGTGGGACGTCATCGAGCTGAACATGTGCTGAACGCGGAGGTGCCGTACGTTCGGTGCTTGGATCGGTTGGATCACGAAGACGTTCGACTACATTAACCGCGTCACTAGACGCTTCCGCTTTCGGTCTACGAGGGTATGTAGACACACTCTCTCCACTCATTGCTATGCTTCTCCTAGGTAGATCTTGCATGATCGTAGGATTTGTTTTTTGAAATACTATGTTCCCCAACAGTGGCATCATGAGCCAAGTCTATGCATAGATGATATGCACAACTAGAACACAATGACTTGTGGACGATAATAGTCATACTGCTTACCAGCATGTCATACTTTGATTCGGCGGTATTGTTGGATGAAGCGGCCCGGACCGACATTACGCGTATGCTTACGCGAGACTGGTTCTACCGACGTGCTTCGCTCACAGGTGGCTGGCAGGTGTCAGTTTATCCAACTTTAGTTCAATCGAGTGTGGCTATGCCTGGTCCTTATGAAGGTTAAAACATCACACTTGACGAAAAATCGTTGTGGTTTTTGTATGCATAGGTAAGAACGGTTCTTGCTAAGCCCATAGCAGCCACGTAAAACTTGTAACAACAAAGTAGAGGACGTCTAACTTGTTTTTGCAGGGCATGTTGTGATGTGATATGGTCAAGACGTGATGAGTTATACGTTATTGTATGAGATGATCATGTTTTGTACAGTTATCGGCAATCGGCAGGAGCCTTACAGTTGTCTCTTTATTGTATGAATTGCGAAGGCCATGTAATTGCTTAACTTTATCACTATGAGTTAGCGATAGTAGTAGTAGCAATAGTTGGCGAGACGACCACGACGCTACAATGAGGATCATGGTGTCTAGCCGATGACAATGGAGATCATGATGATGCTTTGGAGATGGAGATCAAAAGCACAAGATGATGATGGCCATATCATGTCACATATTTTGATTGCATGTGATGTTTATCTTATTATGCTTATTATTTTGCTTAGTATGGCGGAAGCATTATAAGATGATCCCTTACAAAATTTCAAGGTACAAGTGTTCTCCCTGAGTACGCACCATTGCGAAAGTTCGTCGTGCCGAGACACCACGTGATGATCGGGTGTGATAAGCTCTATGTTCAAATACAACGGGTGTAAGACAGTTTTGCACATGCAGAATACTCGGGTTAAACTTGACGAGCCTAGCATGTACATACATGGCCTCAGAACACTAGACACCGAAAGTTCGAGCGTGAATCATATTGTAGATATTATCAACATAAGATGTTCACCATTGAAAACTACTCCATCTCACGTGATGATCGGGCATGGTTTAGTTGATTTGGATCACGTGATCATTTAGATGACTAGAGGGATGTATATCTAAGTGGGAGTTCTTTAGTAATATGATTAACTGAACTTTAATTTATCATGAACTTAGTCCTGATAGTTTTTGCATATCTATGTTATTGTAGATCAATGGCCCGTGCTACCGTCCCTTGAATTTTAATGCATTCCTAGAGAAAGCTAAATTGAAAGATGATGGTAGCAACTACATGGAGTGGGTCCGTAACTTGAGGATTATCCTCATTGCTGCACAAAAGAATTATGTCCTGGAAGCACCGCTAGGTGACAGGCCTGCTGCAGGAGTAACTCCGGACATTATGAACGTCTGGCAAGCTCGTTCTGATGACTACACGATAGTTCAGTGTGCCATGCTTTACGGCTTAGAATCGGGACTTCAAAGATGTTTTGAACGTCATGGAGCATATGAGATGTTACAAGAGTTGAAGTTAATATTTCAAGCAAATGTCCGAATTGAGAGATATGAAGTCTCCAATAAGTTCTATAGTTGCAAGATGGAGGAGAACAGTTCTATCGGTGAACACTTGCTCAGAATGTCTGGGTACTACAATCATATGACTCAACTTGGTTGCAAAGTTGACGAAGATAGTGTTATTGATAGAGTTCTTCAATCACTACCACCAAGCTATAAAGGCTTCATGATGAACTATTACATGCAAGGAATGCAAAATACAATTCCCGAGCTCTTCGCTATGCTCAAAGTTGCGGAGGTAGAAATCAAAAAGGAGCATCAAGTGTTGATGGTTAACAAGACCACTAGTTTCAAGAAAAAGGGCAAGGGGAAGAAGGGGAACTTCAAGAAGAATAGCAAGACAGTTGCTACTCTCGCGAAGAAACCCAAGTCTGGAGCCAAGCCTGAAACTGAGTGCTTCTACTGCAAAGGGACTGGACACTGGAAGCGGAAATGCCCCAAGTATTTGGCGGACAAGAAGGATGGCAAAGTGAAGAAAGGTATATTTGATATACATGTTATTGATGTGTACCTTACTAATGCTCGTAGTAGCACCTGGGTATTTGATACTGGTTCGGTTGCTAATATTTGTAACTCGAAACAGGGGCTACGGATAAAACGAAGATTAGCTAATGACGAGGTGACGATGCGCGTGGGAAATGGCTCCAAAGTCGATGTGATCGCTGTCGGCACGCTACCTCTACATCTACCATCGGGATTAGTTTTAGACCTAAATAATAATTATTTGGTGCCAGCATTGAGCATGAACATTATATCTCGATCTTGTTTGTTGCAAGATGGTTACTCATTTAAATCAGAGAATAATGTTTGTTCTATTTATATGAGTAATATCTTTTATGGTCATGCACCCTTGAAGAGTGGTCTATTATTGTTAGATCTCGATCATAGTGATACACATATTCATAATATTTAAGCCAAAAGATGCAAAGTTGATAATGATAGTGCAACTTATTTGTGGCACTGTTGTTTAGGTTATATTGGTGTAAAGCGCATGAAGAAACTCCATACTGATGGACTTTTGGAATCACTTGGTGCTCGCGAACCATGCCTCATGGGCAAGATGACTAAGACTTCGTTCTCCGGAACAATGGAGCGAGCAACTGATTTGTTGGAAATCATACATACTGATGTACGTGGACCGATGAGTGTTGAGGCTCGCGGCGGGTATCGTTATTTTCTGACCTTCACTGATGATTTGAGCAGATATGGGTATATCTTCTTAATGAAACACAAGTCTGAAACATTTGAAAAGTTCAAAGAATTTCAGGGTGAAGTAGAGAATCATCATAACAAGAAAATAAAGTTTCTACGATCTGATCGTGGAGGCGAATATTTGAGTTACGAGTTTGGTCTTCATTTGAAACAATGTGGAATAGTTTCACAACTCACGCCACCCGAAACACCACAGCGTAATGGTGTGTCTGAATGTCATAACCATACTTTATTAGATATGGTGTGATCTATGATGTCTCTTACCGATTTACCACTATCGTTTTGGGGTTATGCTTTAGAGACAACTGCATTCACATTAAATAGGGCCCCATCTAAATCCGTTGAGACGACGCCTTATGAACTGTGGTTTGGCCAGAAACCAAAGTTGTCGTTTTTTGAAGTTTGGGGCTGCGATGCTTATGAGAAAAAGCTTCAACCTGATAAGCTCGAAGCCAAGTTGGAAAAATGTGTCGTCATAGGATTGATACGTCTCCAACGTATCTATAATTTTTGATTGTTCCATGCTATTATTTATGAAGTCTTTGATGTTTAATGGGCTTTATCATTCACTTTTATATCATTTTTGGGACTAACCTACTAACCCAAAGGCCCAGTCCAGATTGCTATTTTTTTGCCTATTTCAGGGTTTTGCAGAAAAAGAATATCAAACAGAGTCCAAACAGAATGAAACCTTCGCGAGAGATATTTTTGGAGAAAATCACGCCAGAGGGACTTGGGAACCACGTCAAGGGAGCCTCGGGGCATCCACGAGGGTGGGGGGCGCGCCCTCCCTGCCTCGTGGGCCCCCCAAGCACCCCCCCGGTGCCCTCCTTCTTCCTATATAAGTCTACGTACCCTAGAAACTCCTTGAATAGAGAAAAAACCCTAATTCCACCGCCGTACCTTCTGTTCCCGTGGAGATCCCATCTTGGAGCCTGTTCCGGAGCTCCACCAGAGGGGGATCCACCATGGAGGCCTTCTTCATCATCATCATCGCCCTCACCATGAGTTGTGAGTAGTTTACCACAGACCTTCGGGTCCATAGCTAGTATCTAGATGGCTTCTTCTCTCTCTCTCTCTGGATCTCAATACAAAGTTCTCCTCGTTCTTCGAGGAGATCTATTCGATGTAATCTCTTTTTGCGGTGTGTTTGTCGAGATCCGATGAATTGTGAGCTTATGATTAAGGTTATCTATGAAAGATATTTGGTTCTTCTCTGAACTTTTTATGTGTGCTCATAATATCCTTGCAAGTCTCTTCGAATTATCAGTTTGGTTTGGCCTAGTAGATCTATAGTTCTTGCAATGGGAGAAGTGCTTGGCTTTGGGTTCAATCTTGCGGTGTCCTTTCCCAGTGACAGTAGGGGCAGCAAGGCACATATTGTATTGTTGCCATCGAGGATAAAAAGATGGGGTTTATATCATATTGCTTGAGTTTATCCCTCTACATCATGTCATCTTGCTTAAGGCGTTACTCTATTCTTATGAACTCAATACACTAGATGCATGCTGGATAGCGGTCGATGTGTGGAGTAATAGTAGTAGATGCAGGCAGGAGTCGGTCTACTTGTCTCGGACGTGATTCCTATATACAATGATCATGCCTAGATAGTCTCATAATTATTCGCTTTTCTATCAATTGCTCGACAGTAATTTGTTTACCCGCCGTAGAATATCGCTATCATGAGAGAAGCCACTAGAGAAAACTATGGCCCCCGGGTCTATTCTCAACATTTCAATCTACATCTACTTTACTTTTACCGCTTTTACTTTCTGTTCTTATAAACTAAAAATACCAAAAATATAAACTATCATCTCTATCAGATCTCACTTTCGTAAGTGACCGTAAAGGGATTGACAACCCCTTATCGCGTTGGCTGCGAAGTTCTTATTTGTTTGTGCAGGTGCGAGGGACCAGCGCGTGGTCTCCTACTGGATTGATACCTTGGTTCTCAAAAACTGAGGGGAAATACTTACGCTACTGTGCTGCATCTCCCTTTCCTCTTCGAGGGAATACAACGCAAGCTCAAGAGGTAGCAAGAAGAATTCCTAGCGCCGTGCCGGGGAGGCTTATGCAAAAGTCATATACCAAGTACCTATCACAAACCCTTATCCTTCGCATTACATTTTTTTCCTCTCGTTTTCCTCTCCCCCACTTCACCCTTGCTATTTTATTTGCCCTTCTTCTGCCGTGTGTTTACCGTTCGCGTGCCTCTTGTTTGCTTGTGTTGCTATGTGCCCTCAATTAGCTTGCATCTTCGCTTGCTAAAGTATGAATCCTCATCCACTTGCTAATCTCTTTAAGAGATCCAATTATGTTGAACCTATTGCTAGTGAGCTGCGTGCACTAGATTATCTTTATGGGGTTTTGCTTGAAATTTAAGAATTTGAAAATTGTGATGAATTGTTAAAATAAAAAGTGATTCATGTTAGCTCCTCAAATAAAAGGCATGATTGCAATGATATTACTATGAATTCTATTGATGTCAATTGTGCTAATAATATGCAAAACCCTAAGCTTGGGATGCTAGTATTGTTATGTCCACTACTTGTTGCAATGATCATGATTGGTGTGATTCTTCTTATGATCTTGGAAATTTATTAAAGCCCCATGATGAATATGAGATTGATAATAATGTTTGCAATAATATTGAAAGTGGGTTTGGAAGAGTGTCAACTTTAGATCCCAATATTTTGGAAGAGTGTCAACTTCTTATGCATGTGGATCGTTGATGGCTTCTCGCCCCTCGTTGGTTACCCCAAGTGGAAGGTTTGAGATGCAGTGTAGCGGAAGTTTTCCCTTGGCAAAGATACCAAGGATCGATTTCCCCTGAGACTCCCAGTTTCAACAAGAAGGTGTCAACTGCTAAGGCGCCAGATATTAGCAATCAACGTGGACCTGCACACAGATACAAATAACTTTGCTCCCAACGAGTACAGAGAGGTTGTCAATCCCTTCGGCCTTGTAGTTTACAAAGGATCAAACGCAAGTGATAATAGTGATAGGTATTGCTGCAATAGTAAGTAAAAACAGAAAGTAAATAGCGGATGTGATCAGTGATGGTAATATGGACCGGGGTCCCATGATGTTCACTAGTGATGTCTCTCTCCCAAAAGACGATAAAACAACTATGTGAGGTAAACGAATTACAGCTGGGCAATTGACAGAATTATGTGCGTAAACCAATGCTAATTATATTGCAAGAAGGGTAGAGGTTCAAAGCATGGGCGTTACGCCAAGGCAAGTAGACCGAAATCCATCTGCATCTACTACTAATCATCCACCTTGAGATATCTATCCAGAACATCTCGCTGGTAATAAGTTGCGAATCCCACCCATAGTGTAAACTCAAAGCAACAGACAACTTCATTAAAAGAACGTTGTGTAAAGTAAACAATCCTTGCACCCGCGGGCACAAGCACCGTTGTTTTCCCCCTTGTGGCAACATCACATCCCCTAGACTCATGTTTCTATCACTCAAGCTAGTCATCGAGGGGCATGAACCCACAATCAAGCATAACGTTCCCTCTTGGAGTCACTACCTACTACTTGGCCAAAGCAATAAATAACAACGGAGAACATGCAAGAATTACTTATGAACATAAATATAAAAGAGGTAGATCAAATATATTACTCAAACACAATCTAAACATAATCTCACAATCCATCGGATCCCAGCAAACTCAACATAGCAACAGCATAAGGATTACATATGTGCCTCGATCATGTAGGGCAGCTCACGAGGTCTAATTAGTGAAGCACAAGAAGGGGAGGAGGACATCACATAGCTACTGGTCATGGACCGATGGTCCAAGGGAGACTACTCACAACTCATCCGGGAGGCGTCCATGGTGGTGGAGAGGCTCCCGGTGGTGATCCTCCCCTCCGGCAGGGTGCCGGGAAGAGTTCTCCTGGTGCTCCCGATCTTGGAAGCGCGGCGGCGGCGAAACAGAGATGAGATCGCGAAAAAGGGTTCCCGTCTCGAGGGTTTCGAGATGCGTCTTAAATATATGCCAAAGGGGGGCATCAGCGGAGGCTCGGGGGGCCGAGGCGCCCCCTCGGCGCGGCCAGGGGGGCCGCGCCACCAGGGCGCCTGGAGCCCTGGTGCCCCCCAGCTGTACTTTGGCTACCGGGAAGCTTCTAGAGCGCTGATTTTTTATATAATTTTTCCGGGATTTTTCGGGCAGTTCTCGTAATGTGAAAACCTGAAATACAAAAACAGCAGAAAACAGAAACTGGCACTGGGGTGCACTGAGTTAATAGGTTAGTCCAAATATGATCAAAAGTGTATGGAAGTGTATAAATATCATAGCAATATCACCCAAAAGAGGCATGGAGCAAGCAGAAGTTATAGATACGTTTTGGACGTATCAACATCCCCAAGCTTAATTCCTGCTCGTCCTCGAGTAGGTAAATGATAACAAGAATAATTTCTGTGGTGACATGCTATTAACCATATAGGACTTTTTCATAGTCATATGACAAAAGCTTACTGAGACAATGAATCTGTAGTAATTAAGTTGCCTCATGAGAAAATCACAAAGAACTGAAAGTTTTACAATATGATACTGAAACATCAAATAGATTTGTAATGAGCATGGTATGCAAATATGATAAAGTGATATCTCGCTTGCCCCCTTCAGTGAAGCAAAACATAAATGCAGGGGCACCTCCAAGGTTTAAGTGATGACTAGATACAATGATTTCAAAATAAACGATATCATAATCATGCAAAAGATAATGCTACTTTGGGACAATGCACATTACACTTAGAATGAAAATCATGCTCTCAGTAGTTGGTGCTTTTAAAAGAAGGTGGAGACTCTCGAACCGTGGCTTTTGTTGGCAAGGTTGAAAACCCGTGGTCGGAAACAAAGACAAAACATGTACCAGAGCTCTTGGTTTTAAAAACAGAGGTAATAATTATTTTTTTGGATATGCATGTTTCGTCAACGAATGCTAGCAGATAACTCAATTACTTTTTGAGATGGACAAGTTTCGAGGAACGGCTCTCGAATGAGGACGATCACATCCTCTTAATCTCCTTTGTTTATCACTGCCAAAGTTTTCTGATTTCTCATGAACAAAGCGTGAAGGAGGGTTTGTTTGTTATATTAATTTTGAGCCGGGCGCACTCATTGCCAGTTCCTTCTCGTATTATGGGTTTGCACATTATACATGCAATCTCGGGGTGAAGCTTGTCCAACTTAAAAAGATCATGAATTAACTACTACTTCCTCATGAGCTAAAACAGGGGCACAAAATAGAAATGCATTTTTTTTGAATAATTTCGAGATGGCACATGAAAGTCTTCGTTAGGAATGGCAGGTAAATACCATGTATAGGAAGGTATGGTGGACTCATATGGCATAACTGGTTTAAAGGATTTTGGATGCACAAGCAGTCAGTCCGCTTAGTACAGGCGAAGGTTAGCAAAAGACTAGGAGCGACCAACTAAGAGAGCAATGACGGTCATAATCATGCAGAGCGACAAAGCAACATTGAATCAGGCATGGAAGTTATATCGCTACTCGGAAATGAAAGATCATCAAGGCTTGACAGACTTTCTTTACAGTCTTAAATATGCGTGAGCATACGCCAAGTCAATCAAAATAAATTCTTGAAGGAAGATATTACTAAACCATACCACATCATAGGCAAACAAATCATGTTGGTACTCCAATAACACATTGGGAACCCCCCAGCTATTTGAGACTAACTATAAGAAAACATGAACTACTAAGCGCCATTATGCACGTAGCATTCTTATCATAGACATATCGACCAATGCAGCAAAATCAAACTCTCTTAATAAGTTAAGCATGATAACTAAAGAGAGTTCAAGCAACCAACTAAACAAAAGCTCTTTACAAAGATAAGCATGAAAACTAAGAGCTAAGCCTGATAGTAGCTATTGAAAGACAAAGAACACACACAGCAAAGATAGACATGAAAATTCTATGTTATGTTCTAGGTAGAAGTGGAGCGTGTTTCTCTCCCACATAAAGAAATGCTGAGTTCCGACTCGTTATGAAAAGCTAAAGAAAACTAAAAAAAGAAACTAAAAGCAAGACGCTCCAAGCATAGCACATAACACATGAAGTGATAAAAATATAGTGGAAAGAAAGACGAACTGATAATGTTGATGGAGAAGGGGATGCACGGGGCATCCCCAAGCTTAGACGCTTGAGTCTCCTTGAATATTTCTTGGGGTGCATGGGGGCATCCCCAAGCTTGAGCGTTTGACACTCCTGAATCTTTTTATCATCTTCCCTCGCACACTTGAAAACTCCCTTCATACATAACTCATCATAAACTGATTAGCGAGGTTAGTACCCTTAATAAAATAATTGTTCCTTGCTGGAAATAAGGATATTCTTGAAGGTCTACTATTTCTCAAGATTGCCAAAAGGTTTTTGCAAAGAAAAAGCAAGCTCAAGGTTTGCAAAATGAAGGAAAGGCAAAACAGGACAGAATCTATGAAAAACAGAACAGAAGGTAGTAAATGATTTTTTCGGGGCACTTCTGCAACTCTAATCAAAAAACTCAGAACATACGCGCGAAAGACAATTGTATAGAGCACGCTGTCGAAAAAATTCAGACCAAAAAGATGACCTGGTGATTTATACGAATTTTTCTATATAAGGACAGAATCTGTTTCCTGGACAGCACGTCACAACTTTTGAACTTTCTTGCAATCAGAGGCTACACTTGGCACAAAATTGAAAAGTAAAGATACAATGATTGTAATGCCCAGGATGGAGTTATACCTCCTACGTGTCGAGGCACGACTTAAAGGCATAAGTCCATCCTAGAATGATCTCAAGTTTGGTAATCTTTGCACAACTCATGTAAAAGGGGGATAGTAAACTGAAAATAGTTGGCTTACAATCGCCACGTCACAGAATAACAGTACAAGTCTCAAACATCAAACATTAAGATCACTACAACCCTCTAAGGGCAAAAGCCAAAAGTCAAAGTACCAAACTCAGATAAATAAAACAACCACAGGCGGATCGAATCCTAGTAAGAGACTCCACTACTGATCGTCGAAACGTCACAAGCAAACAGCCACAAGCTTCAACGAACTCCCGGTGAAGAGCTGATCCAACTCCTGCATCAAACTCGGCTGAACCTGCATCTGGTGTGGTGAAGTAACTGTGAGCCACAGAGGACTCAGCAATCCCGTTCCCGGGTAACAAGACTATTTAAGCCTTGGGTGAGGATAAGGCTGAAGAAAGAACGAGAGGTGAAGGGAACAAAACAAGAGACTGCAGCAGCAACTAGCACTAACTTACGTAAAGAGAGCGAGAAGAGAAGTGCATCGGTCGAAAGATGATCACGAAGTGATCCTAACTAAAGCCGGTCAAACATAACCCCACCGTGTTCAACTCCCGAATCCCTATTCGGAAATTGACAGTCACGGAACACACGCTGGTAGTGTATTGAAACATTGTGTCAAGTTATCTACAACCGGAATTAACAAGCTCCCATCTGCCACATAACCGCGGGCACGGCTTTCGAAAGTTCAAACCCTGCAGGGGTGTTCCAACTTGACCCATCACAAGCCCACGATCCGCGAAGTCGCAACTCCATAGGTGGGAAGACCCGAGTATTCTCGGAATCCCGTGCTCAAGTTAAACCGAACTAAGGTAAGGCTAATCCAGCAAATCCTCCCGGCGTGTCGACACCCTGATAGTAGCCGCGCGTATCTAAGTCTCAGGACACGACCGGATGGGTGATGCTACAGGACCCAAACCTCGAGTTTCCCCGTGGTGGTTCCCGCAGGACCCCCGTTTGGGACCAACACCATCGGCACTGGCCCCCCCTGCTATGTAGAAATAAAGGATCCTCGAGGGAGCGACCCTCTATGCAAATTTAATTAATTAATTAAGTTGTTATTATGAGGCAAATAGTACCAAATGTTGGGACTTGCTGGAAAAGACTTAGCACTTAGCGGTTTATCAAGGGGGTCCCATACACCCCAACCGTGTTAGGAACGCATAATCAAGGAACATAACACCGGTTTATACGGTTCCTAACGGCATGAGTGGAACAAAACACCAAGCAAAAGGCTTAGCCTTCCACCCTGCCAATATATAGATGATTTCATTTATAAGCATTTATATAGTGTGATATAACCCAACCAAACTTCAACAGGAAGCAAGCATCTTCAATCTTCACCTGCAACTAACAATGCTATAAGAAGGGCTGAGCGAAGCGTACTTAACCAAGCAACGGTTTGCATAGGTAGGGTGGTTAAACATGGCAAATGGTTACAAGTAGGAGGCTGACAAGAAGAACATGGGCATCGAGGCAAAACTAAAGATCGAGACTACTAGCAGTAGGCAAAGATAGTAATGGTATCCGGGTTCGGTCATCTTGCCTGGGATTCCACAAGGGAGAAGAACGGATCCAAGAAGAAGACGGAGCAACAGTCGAGCAGATCCTCACAACTCCGAAACGAAACCGAAGCTAACAAGAGAAGCAACCGGAAAGAAGAAACAACACGGTAAACACACAATACATAAACATGGCATACGATGCACAAACAAGTATGATGCATGTCCGGTTTAATATGCAAGGCATGGCAAGTGCACAATCAAATACTACAAGTTAAGTGGAGATCAATATGCAACGAGTTGCATATTGACGAAACACCACATTAATTATTTAGTTGACTCTCATTAATTACAAGACAAGATTAAATGTTTTTAACATGGCAAGAGGTGAAGCATAATAAAACTACACTATTTAGACATTTTAAATGGGGCCGGAGAATAACAACAACAAGTCCGGAAAATCCCCATATGCATGTTTAATAATTATAAGCAAACAACAATTAACCATATAATGTTGTTATCATGATGCGGATGACATGATCAAGTTTATGCAAGTTTTATTAAAAGGTTGACTTAAAGGAGATATGAAGCATTTGTCACCATGGTGGAAAGAAAAGAGTGCCACGGCAACGATCCGAAAATGATGCAACGCATCATATCGGTTCCGGTAACTCATTGAGAGACCGGTGCAAAAGATGAAGGGCTGTGTGAACGAGTCAAACGAGATGAAAGGTGGGGCGATCCCGTTACCGGGTTCCCACGAGTCGGTGACGAGGCAACCGAGGAACATGACAAAAGGTCGGAACGGGCACGAAGCACACACGGGAGACATTTCATACAACACAACAAGCATTCACGGGTCACGTCTCGGGGTTATACCTTTGAAGCGTGCGTTATCGGAGCGGTTCGAGACGTCGAGGGACGTAGTGGAAGGAGTCGTTCACGTCGGAGAGGAAGTAGCCGTAGTAGAGGGAAGTAGTCGTTCTCGCAACTCGTAGTGGAAGTAGTGGTTCACGTCATCGTGTCGTGGTACTTGGCGAATTCCTCGTTTGCGACGGTAGTGGTACTCGGGGCGACGGTAGACGTTCGGGCCGTAGATGTACTCGGTCGTCGTGGTACTTGGTCGTAGGGGTACTTGGTCGTGTCATGTAGAGGTACTTGCGCGTCGTGTAGTTGTTCACATTCCGTAGTCGTTCACGTCTCCAAAAGGGTACACGGGTCTCCTGTCAAATCAACAGCACAGAGCAACACCAAAACTAAACAAAAACTACAGCACGTTCTCGGGACGACGAGGCCAGGCAGCAGTAGTCTAGAACGGGTGACGAGGCGAGGACGCGGCCTCGAGGCACGGCAGCTCCTGGCCGCGGAACACGGCACGGGCATGCTGAGATCGACGGGCTTCGGCCTTGCTGGAGTTGAAGACGGAGGGCACCGGCGCTCGCAGGAGCTGGGAGGGGCCACGGACGCGGAGGTCCAGCGGGCACCCCTGGCCGCGGGAGGAGAGGCGTCGCTCGCGGGGCGATGGAGGGCGGAGCCTGGGCTCGAGGCGCCGCACGGGAGGACGAGGCAGGGGCGGCCAGCCTGAGGACGGAGGGGCCGCGGAGCAGGGGGAATCGAGGCAGGGCACGGCTCCTGGTGGCGAGGGAGCGACGGGATGCGGGGAGGCCGCGGCCTCGGGCCGGGGCGTCGCTGGCGCTGCTGGGGAGGAGCGGCGCTCCTGGCCGGCGAGGTTCTGGCCTCCACTTCGCGGACGATGCGGGCTGCTGGGGAGAGAGGTGAGGCGCGAGAGAGGGAGGGACGAGCGAGAGGAACGGGACAGGCCGCGAGGGAAAAAAGGAGAAGAGTGGTGGCGGCGGTCGGGCGAAGAGAAGGGAGGATCGAGGGGGAGATCGGGTCGAGGGAGACTGAGGGATCGAGGGAAAGGGTGGCGGCGCACCGAGGGAAAGAGAGGGAGAGCGAACGATCGAGGGATGGGCTAGGGTTTCGGTGCAAGGGAGTTGGGCTGGGAGAAGAGATGGGCCTTGAGGCCTGGAGGGAGGAGGAGATGTGGGCCGGCTGGGAGGGAGGCCCAAGAGGCAGGTTTGGGCTGCACTAATTTTATTTCTTAGCAGAAATAAAATAGAGAGGGATCCAAAAAAAAATAAGGAAAAGAGGCCAGGAACAGAAAAAATAAAATATGGAACATTTTTATAAGGCTTTACGGGATAATTCCAACCTCACAAAAATAGTTCCAACAAAAAGGGAAGTGCAAACTAAATTAAATAGCTTGCCTTAAAGGAGTTTAAAAGGAGTCTAGATATGGAAGAGCCTCGAAACAACGGAAAAGAATATAGCAAGGTTTAGAAGGTGAAACTCGAAGTGAAAAGACAATGGGGAAATTATGCAAATGTGTTACGGTGATTCCGAAGCAATGGAATAATTAATAAATATAGCTCCCTAAATATTGAGAGGCTTTTATATGTTATAAAGAGAAGTCATCTTCCCTCGATTTAAATGGACCGAAGGCCCACACAATTTATTAGGTTGAGATGCAAAATAAAATGACATGATGGCATGATGACATGATGCAATGCAAAAATAAATAACACAAGCACAATGCAACCCACGGGAGGACCCGGAACATCTGGAATCTCGGGAATCTTCTGGAATCTTCTGGGACGTCGGTCTCGGGCGTCAAACGAAGCTTCTATCTTGTATTTGTTCTATCTGATCCTTGTTCCTTTTTATTTACTTTTGTTCTCCAAGTGGTTTCTCGTTGAGTTGATGTACCTACGGAATTCATTCGTTCATTCCTCTGTTCGAATGATGTTGTGAAGATTAGGCTGTTGCATATCTACCCCTTTGTTCTTGTTTTGATTCTGGTATTCGAGTTGCTTCGATGTCAAATGTTGATTCCATACCTTTCCTAATTGGTGTTCTCATATTTCTATGGGAATGCAGGTCCTTCTTGATCATCGAGATATTCATGTTAATCCTTTCAACCGGTGTGCCTTCCCTTCAAGTTATTCCATACGGACGCCGTTGAGAAATCTGACGATTGTCTGTTTCATTCATTCCAATTTGTCTTTGTTTTCCCCACCCTCCCACCCTTCTTCTTCTTGGAACCAGTAATTCTCAGATGAAGTATCCATTTTATTCATGTGATATTTCTTCATTCTTTTCCTTCAATATTCTTATCCGGTGATTTATCGTGAAGATGCTCAACAGCTTCTAGTTCATCATTCTTTTGTTCTCTAATTCTTCCGGTGGATGTAATTCAAGATTTTGGTGTTGATCTTATTCTTTCCTCATTTCATAATGCTTTCTTATTCCGGTGCACCAATTAATCATTCTCCTCTTGCTATTCATATCCGGAGTGCTGAAGATTCATAATTCCATTCTTAATCCGTTCAAGCTATTTTTGAGGATTGTTATCTTATTCAAGCCATTTAATTCAACCGGTGCAATATCTCATAAGCATTCTTTTCCAACGGTGATTTCTTTGAGTGGGCCCTAACCCACAGGTTTTTTCCCAGGATCTTACCTGACTCTTCTATTTTCTGGAGTTATACCCAAATTCTTTTCAAAGTGTGATGTAAGAATGATTCCCATCAGTCATATGCCTTCTCCAAGTTTACTTTCAAATTCTTTTCATCATTGGTTCAACTTTTAATTCTTCATTCCGGAGTGCTCAACAATTCTTCTTGACATTTCTCGTCTTCATTCTCAACATTTGAAGACCGGAGAAGAGTTTCTCTTAAATCTTGGCCCGTTCTCTTGAAGATTCGTGGTTCTAGCTTCTTGCCATCCTCATTATTGTTCCGATTGTGAGGAATTCTTTTTATACTCGTCCGGAGCATTTCATGAATTCTTTTCCTTGTGTTCCTCCGAAGGCCATCATTTCAGAAGATTTCTTCGTTCTCAGTTTTCAACTTCGTCCTCCAACTATTCTTCATTTGATGTCTCTTCGTTCGTCTCCTAATTCTTACGGTGGTTCATTCTAGTTTACTCTTCCCTGTTATCGTTTTAATTCACTCGTTCTTTCATAATCCTACCGGTGTTGTGTTGAATAATTATCCAAGCTTGTGCTAGATCTCTCTTTAATTCTTTCCAACGAGAATAAGTAGTATGACAAATCCTTGGTTGTCATCAATTTAATTGGTGAAGGAGATGCATAACATAATTCTTATTCTTATTCCTTCAAGGTAATTTAATTCTTTTGTCTGGAGCTTGTTCATCATATCATATTCTCGGTTCTAAGTTTTTCATCTTGTTTTCCGGAGCTTCAAGTTATTTCAATTATCATTTCAAACCTCCATCTAATTCATCACAGGCCTTGAATCTTATTCTTTCATCTATCACTTCTCATGTTTTCATTACCGGAGTTCTCATGGTGGTTCATCATGTTTTAATTCATCCTTGAAGTCTTCATCAAGATTCTTGTTGGAGCTCAAATATTTCTTCTTCTTGCATTCCAATTGCAATCCGTTCTACCTTATTTTTTTCAGATGGTGTTATGTCATTCGTGTCAATTCCTTCATGTTTTATGATTCACGAGTTGTCAAGATCGAGATATTTAAAACCATCATTTTCTTTGTTCAAGAGATCCTTCTAACCCTTCAATTTATTTCTTGGAGTTATCTTGGGTTGTATTTCACCTAAAAGCTTTCCCTGAGGATTGTTGCAATTATGGTGCTTATAAATGACCCAAGTTCTTCATTAATCCTTCCGAGGAGATAAGTTTTTTCGTCTCCTTGTTGATCTCAATCCAATCTTTTGTTTCGTTAGTGGCTGGGTGTCACCTCTTAATTTGGAGATGTTTTCCATAAGCCCACATGAAGCTTATTCCTTTTCGTTGTTGATTTTCCTTCAACTCTGTTCAACCCTTCTTCGTAAGGATGCTCTTTCAAATTCAATTTTGAGAGAAGTTGTCATTTTCTTCTCCGTTCTTTCTTCCCAACGATCTTGCATCTATTCCTTCATTCCGGAGGTATTGTGATGATCTCTTTTTAACCATCATCTCCTTTTATCGAGATCATGTTCTTTCCCTTGTTTATCTATTTATCCGGAGTGTTGTTTTCTTCATTCTAGTTCCCTCATCGTATCAAGTTTGCCTCTCTTTTCAACCGGAGTGCTGTCTGAGTCTTTCTTAACCTTGTGCCATTCTTTTAATTGTTTCAGAAGCTATATGTTGTTCTTTTCATCAAGTATCATTCCATCTCCTCAAGTTCTTGTTAATTCCTTCCATTTTCAGACGGAGTGCTGCCCAAATTCTGTCATTCTTATTCCTTGGCTATACCGTTGCGGTTTCTTATTCTTTTGGTTCGTAAGCTCATGCTTCATGTCTGTCAACATACAAGGTTCTCATAATGTTCCTTGTTACTCTTTCTAACGGAGTGTTCTCAACTTCGTTCATCTCCGTTGTATTCTTCTTTCATTTTGTTCAACCTCTCAGGTTCCTGGTTTCACTCGTCTGTCAAAGAAGCAACTTTGTTTTACCTCTTCCTCTTCCGTTTTTACCCGGTGATATCTCTAGGATCTCGGGTCGAGATCCTCTGTTAGTGTGGGAGAGTTGTGACGCCCGAGACCGACGTCCCAGAAGATTCCAGAAGATTCCCGAGATTCCAGATGTTCCGGGTCCTCCCGTGGGTTGCATTGTGCTTGTGTTATTTATTTTTGCATTGCATCATGTCATCATGTCATGTCATATTAATTTTTTGCATCTCAACTTAAATAATTCGTGTGGACTTTCGGTCCATTTAAATCGAGGGAAGGTAACTTCTCTTTATAACATATAAAAGCCTCCTAATAATTATGGAGCTATATTAATAATCATTCCATTCCTCGGAATTACTCAAACACACTTGCATAATTCCCCATTGTCTTTTCACTTCGAGTTTCACCTTCTAAACCTTGTCTTAATTCTTTTCCGTTTTTTTCGAGGCTCCTCTAAAGTCTAGACTCCTTTTAATCTCCTTAAGGCAAGCTATTTTTTTTTTAGTTTGCACTTCCCTTTTTGTTGGAACTATTTTTGTGAGGTTGGAATTATCCCGTAAAGCCTTATAAAAATGTTCCATATTTTATTTTTTCTGTTCCTGGCCTCTTTTCCTTTTTTTTTTGGATCCCTCTCTATTTTATTTCTGCTAAGAAATAAAATTAGTGCAGCCCAAACCTGCCTCTTGGGCCTCCCTCCCAGCCGGCCCACATCTCCTCCTCCCTCCAGGCCTCAAGGCCCATCTCTTCTCCCAGCCCAACTCCCTTGCACCGAAACCCTAGCCCATCCCTCGATCGTTCGCTCTCCCTCTCTTTCCCTCGGTGCGCCGCCACCCTTTCCCTCGATCCCTCAGTCTCCCTCGACCCGATCTCCCCCTCGATCCTCCCTTCTCTTCACCCGACCGCCGCCACCACTCTTCTCCTTTTTTCCCTCGCGGCCTGTCCCGTTCCTCTCGCTCGTCCCTCCCTCTCTCGCGCCTCACCTCTCTCCCTAGCAGCCCGCATCGTCCGCGAAGTGGAGGCCAGAACCTCGCCGGCCAGGAGCGCCGCTCCTCCCCAGCAGCGCCAGCGACGCCCCGGCCCGAGGCCGCGGCCTCCCCGCATCCTGTCGCTCCCTCGCCACCAGGAGCCGTGCCCTGCCTCGATTCCCCCTGCTCCGCGGCCCCTCCGTCCTCAGGCTGGCCGCCCCTGCCTCGTCCTCCCGTGCGGCGCCTCGAGCCCAGGCTCCGCCCTCCATCGCCCCGCGAGCGAGGCCTCTCCTCCCGCGGCCAGGGGTGCCCGCTGGACCTCCGCGTCCGTGGCCCCTCCCAGCTCCTGCGAGCGCCGGTGCCCTCCGTCTTCAACTCCAGCAAGGCCGAAGCCCGTCGATCTCAGCACGCCCGCGCCCCTCGCCAGGAGCAGCGGCCAGGCCCGAGGCCGCACCTCTACCTGGCCTCCCGCGGCGCTCCTACAGCCCCGTCGCCCAGGGCCGGAGTCCGGTCAGCGCCCTCCTCTCCAGGCCGGCCGCGGGGATCCCCTCCTCCCTCGCCTCGCCCTCTGCCTCCTTCAGCGCCATGGCGCCCGACCCCGACGGCACGATCCCATCCCGCTCCCTTCTCCCGCGAGGCCAGGAAGGAGCAGCGCCCGAGCCCGCTTCGGCCCCTGCCCCGCGAGCGCGTCGTCCTCCCGAGCGCCTTGGAGCAACCAGGCCGCGCAGCCGCGGCCAGAAGCCGCGACGTCCGAGCGCCCTCGTCGTCCCTCTGGCCGGGTCCGCCGCCTCCTCTGCGCCCTGCGCCTCCCCGTCGTCCTCAAGGCCGGCCCTGCCTCCTCGCCAGCAGCGTCCAGGGTGTTGCCCTGCTGCCTCTTTTGCCTTGGATGTCGCTGCCGCCCTGTTCTTGTTTTTTTTTATTGTTGCTGTAATGTTAATCTCAGATAATCACGGAGATGCAAGTATTACTACTTTTGGGCCCGAACGTCTACCGTCGCCAAGACCCGACGCAACAAGTTCCACGACACGTGACTTGACCGCTACGAGCCTCGAGTACGACTACACGGTGGCGTGTCAAGTACCCCTACGACCGCGAAGTAACAAGTACCGCGACGACCGAGTACATCTACGGCCCGAACGTCTACCGTCGCCCCGAGTACAACTACCGTCGCCGAGTACCACTACTTCCTCTACCGTCGCCCGAGTACAACTACCGCCACGTGAACGACTTCTTCCTCTTCGACCGTGTACCACTACTTCCCCTACTACGGCTACTAACACTACGATCTCGAACCGTCCCGAAACGAGCGCTTCGAAGGTATAACCCCGAGACGTGACCCGTGTGATGCATGCTTGTGTTGTATGAAATGTTTCCCGTGTGAGCACCGTGTCCGTTTCGTCCCTTTTGTTGTTCCTCGGTTGCCTCGTCACCGACTCGTGGGAACCCGGTAACGGGATCGCCCACCTCTTTTCATCTTGTTCAACTCGTTCACTCCACCTTTTGTTTTGCACCGGTCCCTCACCGAGTTACCGGAACCGATATGTTGCGTGGCATCATTTTCGGATCGTTGCCGTGGCACCCTTTCTTTCCACCACGGTGACAAATGCTTCATATCTCTTTTAAGTCAACCTTTTAATAAAACTTGCATAAACTTGTTCATGTCATCCGCATCATTTAACAACATTATAAATGTTTAATTGTTGTTTGCTTATAATTATTAAACATGCTCATGAGGATTTCCGGATATGTTGTTGTTATTTTCCGGCCTCATTTAAATTGTCTTAATAGTGTAGTTTTATTATGCTTCACCTCTTGCCATGCTAAAAACAATTAAACTTGTCTTGTTAATAATGAGAGTCAACTAAATAATTAAATGTGGTGTTTCGTCAATACGCAACTCGTTGCATATTGATCTCCACTTAACTTGTAGTATTTGTTTGTGCACTTTGCCATGTCTTGCATATTTAAACCGGACATGCATCATACTTGGATGTGCATCGTATGCCATGTCTATGCTTGTGTGTTTACCGTGTTGTTTCTTCTTTCCGGTTGCTCTCTTGTTAGCTTCGGTTTCGTTCCGGAGTTGTGAGGATCCGCTCGACTGTTGCTCCGTCTTCTTATCCGTTCTTCTTCCTTGTGGAATCCCAGGCAAGATGACCGAACCCGGATACCATTACTATCTTTGCCTACTGCTAGTAGTCTCGATCTTTAGTTTTGCCTCGATGCCCATGTTCTTCTTGTCAGCCTCCTACTTGTAACCATTTGCCATGTTTAACCACCCTACCTATGCAAACCGTTGCTTGGCTAAGTACGCTTCGCTCAGCCCTTCTTATAGCATTGTTAGTTGCAGGTGAAGATCGAAGATGCTTGCTTCATGTTGAAGTTTGGTTGGGTTATATCACACTATATAAATGCTTAAAATGAAATCATCTATATACTGGCAGGGTGGAAGGCTAAGCCTTTTGCTTGGTGTTTTGTTCCACTCATGCCGTTAGGAACCGTATAAACCGGTGTTATGTTCCTTGATTATGCGTTCCTAACACGGTTGGGGTGTATGGGACCCCCTTGATAAACTGCTAAGTGCTAAGTCTTTTCCAGCAAGTCCCAACATTGGTACTATTTGCCTCATAATAACAACTTAATTAATTAATTAAATTTGCATAGGGGGTCGCTCCCTCGAGGATCCTTTATTTCTACATAGCAGGGGGGCCAGTGCCGATGGTGTTGGTCCCAAACGGGGGTCCTGCGGGAACCACCACGGGGAAACTCGAGGTTTGGGTCCTGTAGCATCGCCCATCCGGTCGTGTCCTGAGACCTAGATACGCGCGGCTACTATCAGGGTGTCGACACGCCGGGAGGATTTGCTGGATTAGCCTTACCTTAGTTCGGTTTAACTTGAGCACGGGATTCCGAGAATACTCGGGTCTTCCCACCTATGGAGTTGCGACTTCGCGGATCGTGGGCTTGTGATGGGCCAAGTTGGAACACCCCTGCAGGGTTTGAACTTTCGAAAGCCGTGCCCGCGGTTATGTGGCAGATGGGAGCTTGTTAATTCCGGTTGTAGATAACTTGACACAATGTTTCAATACACTACCAGCGTGTGTACCGTGACTGTCAATTTCCGAATAGGGATTCGGGAGTTGAACACGGTGGGGTTATGTTTGACCGGCTTTAGTTAGGATCACTTCGTGATCATCTTTCGACCGATGCACTTCTCTTCTCGCTCTCTTTACGTAAGTTAGTGCTAGTTGCTGCTGCAGACTCTTGTTTTGTTTCCTTCACCTCTCGTTCTTTCTTCAGCCTTATCCTCACCCAAGGCTTAAATAGTCTTGTTACCCGAGAACGGGATTGCTGAGTCCTCTGTGGCTCACAGTTACTTCACCACACCAGTTGCAGGTTCAGCCGAGTTTGATGCAGGAGTTGGATCAGTTCTTCACCCGGGAGCCCGATGAAGATCGTGGCTGTTTGCTTGAGACGTTTCGATGTTCAGTAGTGGTTTCTACTAGGATTCGATCTTGACCTGTGGCTTTATGTTGTTTTGGTATCTTTCTTTTGGTCACCCGTAGTCGGGTTGTGATGTTTTGAATGATGTTATGCTTATGTAATGTATTGTGTGAAGTGGCGAGTGTAAGCCAACTATCTCCTTTTGCATTTTAATCCCTCTTTTACATGAGTTGTGCAAAGATACCAAACTTGAGATCATTCTAGGATGGGCTTATACCTTTAAGTCGTGCCTCGACACGTAGGAGGTATAGTCCCATCCTGGGCATTACAATGATGATGCTACTGTAGTAACAACATCAAGACACAACAAAAGAAAATTTTTATTCATGTGGGCTGCCTCCCAAAAGCGCTTTCTTTTATGCCTTTAAGCTAGGCATAATGCAAAGAGATCAAGTTTTATCAAGAGTAAAAGAATAGCTAGCCCGTATAACGGACTCAAAAGGTAACTTAATCTTCTTTCGAGGGAAGTGTTCCATCCCTTTCTTGAGAGGAAATTGGAATTTTATATTCCCCTCTTTCATGTCAATGATAGCACCAACGGTGCGTAGAAAAGGACGTCGCAAAATAATTGGACAAGAAGGTTCACACTCAATGTCCATAATAGTAAAATCAACGGGAACATAATTGTCATTGACAATGATAAGAACATCGTCGATCCTCCCCAAAGGTTTCCTTATGGAAGAATCAACGAGGCGAACACCAAAAGAACAAGAATCAAAAGGTTTCAATTTAAGCATATCATATATTCTTTTGGGCATAACAGAGGTACTAGCTCCAACATCACATAAAGCATAGCAAGAGAAGTTATTTAATTTAATTTTAATCATAGGATCCCAACCATATTCTAGCTTTCTAGGTATGGAGGCTTCTACTCTAAGTTTCTCCTCCCTAGCTTTGATGAGAGCATTAGTGATATGCTCCGTGAAGGCAAGGTTAAGCGTGCTAGTGCGGGGATCTCTAGACATCTTGTGAAGGAAATCAATAACTTCGGTAAGAGTGCAATTATCAAAATCAAGGTCACTACTATCAAGTAAGGTGGTAGTGGTGTACTTTAGGTTCACTTGTTTGGTAGTTTCTATAGTCATAGCATCACCATTAATAGGTCCATTGGGACCAGGAGTGCATTGGGTGCTAAGAGTTTGGATATCCTCAACAACTTGGATAGTAGCAACGGTGTGGTGGGTAGGAAGGCTCTTAATTCTATCTTCTTCCTCCCTTAGGGGTGCAACCACTTCGGGTTTAGCTGCCATTTGGTTTATCAAAGTGGCTTGTGTGTGGGACATATTGGAAACTTGGGTCTCAGTGATAGTGAGTCTAGTCTGGAGGTTAGAAATCTCAATATTTAGGCTCTCTAATTGTCTACTAATGTCTTGCAAGATAGCAGTATGCTCATTTAATTGCCTCGAGAAGGTTTTGTTTTGTTCATATTGGGTGTGCATGTAATTCTTAGTGGCCTTCTCTATTTCTGGAAGTTTCTCATAACCAGGCAAGTCTCTATCTTTTTGGGTGGAGTTCTTGGCGCTAGGATAAGCACTGTTGTTCCCATAAGAATTAGAGGGGAACGGTCTAGGATTGCTACCAAAATTACTCCTATAAGCATTGTTGTTAAAATTGTTTCTAGAGATAAAGTTCACATCTACTTGTTCTTGAGCAATCAAAGAATTTAAAGGAACATCACGAGGATCAACAGAAGATTGCTTCGAAAGTAGAGACATGATCAAGTCAACTTTTTCATTTAGGGAGGAAATTTCCTCGACAGAGTTTACCTTCCTACCTGTTGGAGCGCGTTCGGTGTGCCATTGGGAATAGTTGGTCAGCATATCATCGAGAAGCTTCGTGGCAGCACCAAGTGTAGTTGACATAAAGGTTCCTCCCGCGGCCGAATCTAACAAGTTCCGCGAGGTAAAGTTCAAGCCTGCATAAAAAGTTTGGATAACCATCCAAGTAGTCAAACCATGAGTAGGGCAGTTCTTGACAAGAGATTTCATGCGTTCCCAAGCTTGGGCAACGTGTTCATTATCCAATTGTTTAAAATTCATTATGTTACTTCTTATTTGGATAATTTTAGCAGGTGGATAGTACTTTCCAATAAAAGCATCTTTGCACTTGTCCCATGAATCTATGCTATTTCTAGGCAAAGATTGAAACCAAATTTTAGCTCCTCCTCTCAAGGAGAAAGGAAAAAGCTTAAGCTTAACAATATTACCATCTATTTCTTGGTACTTTTGCATATCACAAAGTTCAACAAAATTGTTCAAGTGTAAAGCAGCATCATCTCCAGCACCGGAGAATTGATCTTTCATAACTAAGTTCAGTAAAGCAGGTTTAATTTCATAAGAAGGTGCTGAAGTGGCAGGTGTAGTGATAGGCGTGCAAATAAAGTCATCGTTGTTATGACTAGTGAAGTCACACAACTTGGTGTTCTCGGTGGAACCCATAGTAGCAAGCAAGCAAGATAAGTATTTTTGTGATTTTCGATAAAAGATACTAAAGCAAAAACTGAAAGGTAAACTAACAAGACTAAAAAGCAAAGGTAAAAGATAGCGTGCAACTCCCCTATCTTGAAGAGTGGAGTCCCCGGCAACGGCGCCAGAAAACTTTTCTTGATGGCTTCTCGCCCCTCGTTGGTTACCCCAAGTGGAAGGTTTGAGATGCAGTGTAGCGGAAGTTTTCCCTTGGCAAAGATACCAAGGATCGATTTCCCCTGAGACTCCCAGTTTCAACAAGAAGGTGTCAACTGCTAACGGCGCCAGATATTAGCAATCAACGTGGACCTGCACACAGATACAAATAACTTTGCTCCCAATGAGTACAGAGAGGTTGTCAATCCCTCCGGCCTTGTAGTTTAGAAAGGATCAAACGCAAGTGATAATAGTGATAGGTATTGCTGCAATAGTAAGTAAAAACAGAAAGTAAATAGCGGATGTGATCAGTGATGGTAATATGGACCGGGGTCCCATGATGTCCACTAGTGATGTCTCTCTCCCAAAAGACGATAAAACAGCTATGTGAGGTAAACAAATTACAGCTGGGCAATTGACAGAATTATGTGCGCAAACCAATGCTAATTATATTGCAAGAAAGGTAGAGGTTCAAAGCATGGGCGGTACGCCAAGGCAAGTAGACCGAAATCCATCTGCATCTACAACTAATCATCTACCTTGAGATATCTATCCAGAACATCTCGCTGGTATTAAGTTGCGAGTCCCACCCATAGTGTAAACTCAAAGCAACACACAACTGCATTAAAAGAACTTTGCGTAAAGTAAACAATCCTTGCACCCGCGGGCACAAGCACCGTTGTTTTCCCCCTTGTGGCAACATCACATCCCCTAGACTCATGTTTCTGTCACTCAAGCTAGTCATCGAGGGGCATGAACCCACAATCAAGCATAACGTTCCCTCTTGGAGTCACTACCTACTACTTGGCCAAAGCAATAAATAACAACGGAGAACATGCAAGAATTACTTACGAACATAAATATAAAAGAGGAAGATCAAATATATTACTCAAACACAATCTGAACATAATCTCACAATCCATCGGATCCCAGCAAACTCAACATAGCAACAGCATAAGGATTACATATGTGCCTCGATCATGTAGGGCAGCTCACGAGGTCTAATTAGTGAAGCACAAGAAGGGGAGGAGAACATCACATAGCTACTGGTCATGGACCCATGGTCCAAGACCGACTACTCACAACTCATCCGGGAGGCGTCCATGGTGGTGGAGAGGCTCCCGGTGCTGATCCTCCCCTCCGGCAGGGTGCCGGGAAGAGTTCTCCTGGTGCTCCCGATCTTGGAAGCGCGGCGGCGGCGGAACAGAGATGAGATCGCGAAAAAGGGTTCCCGTCTCGAGGGTTTCGAGACGCGTCTTAAATATATGCCAAAGGGGGGAATCAGCGGAGGCTAGGGGGGCCCAGGCGCCCCCCGGCGCGACCAGGGGGGCCGCGCCACCAGGGAGCCTGGAGCCCTGGTGCCCCCCCCGGCTGTACTTTGGCTACCGGGAAGCTTCTGGAGCACTGATTTTTTATATAATTTTTCCGTGATTTTTCGGGCAGTTCTCGTAATGTGAAAACCTGAAATACAAAAACAGCAGAAAACAGAAACTGGCACTGGGGTGCACTGAGTTAATAGGTTAGTCCAAATATGATCAAAAGTGTATGGAAGTGTATAAATATCATAGCAATATCACCCAAAAGAGGCATGGAGCAAGCAGAAATTATAGATACGTTTTGGACGTATCAATCGTGTCGAGAATATGTTATGTGATAGCTATATTGTTGAGTTTGAATATGATTCTAAATGCAATTATTATGAGAGAGGAAAATATGGTTGTAGAAATCTTCATGTTGCTAAATTACCTCTCTTCATGTTGAGATTGATCTTGTTTCTTTCTCCTTCCTTGCATATGTTAGATCTTGTCTTGCTAATTTGTTTTCCTTTAAAATGCCTATGCATAGGAAGTATGTTAGACTTAGATGTGTTTTTCACATGCTATATGATGCTCTCTTTGTGCTTCCTTTCTTATCTTTCATGTGAGCATCATTTCATTATCGTGCCTAGCGAGGGGCGTAAAACGATAGCGCTTGTTGGGAGGCAACCCAATTTTATGTTTTTGTTTTTGTTACTGTTAGGGAATAAATATTGCATCTAGCCTCTGATTAGATGTGGTTTCATGTTTTGTTTAGTGTTTGTGCCAAGTAGAACCTTTGGGAAGACTTGTGTGAAGTTTATGTGATCTTGCTGTGAAAAACAGAATCGTTAGTGCTTATATCTTTTTGTAGATCTTGCTGTGTGATGTTTAGTCTTAAGATTTTACTGGAGCATGCTTTTTGGTTGATTCTTTTTGCAGATGATTGGTAGACAAATTCCGCAAATTTAACAATTTAGTTCAATTTTTTTGGAGTTCTAGAAGTAGGCGAAACCTGCAGATTACTACAGACTGTTCTATCTTTGACAGATTCTGTTTTTCGTGTGTTGTTTGCTTATTCCGATGCATCTATGTGTAGTATTGGAGGATATAAACCACAGAGAAGTTGGAATACAGTAGGTTTAACACCAATATAAACAAATAATGAATTCATTGCTGCACCTTTGAGTAGTGGTTTGCTTTCTTATACTAACGGAGCTCACGAGAAATTTTGTCTAAGTTTTGTGTTGTGAAGTTTTCAAGTTTTGAGTATTGCTTTGATGGACTATGGAACAAGGAGTATCAAAGGACTAAGCTCGGGGATGCCCATGGCACCCCAACTAAATTCAAGATAATCAAAAGCCTAAGCTTGGGGATGCCCCGGGAAGGCATCCCCTCTTTCGTCTTCATCCATCGGTAACTATACTTGGAGCTATATTTTTATTTGCAACATGATATGTGTTTTGCTTGGAGCGTCTTGTATAATTTGAGTCTTTGCTTGTTAGTTTGCCACAATCATCCTTGCTGAACACACCTATTTTAGAGAGTTAAATATGGCCTAGAAATTTTTAGAACACTCTATATGCTTCACTTATATCTTTTGAGTTGAATAGTTTTTGCTCTAGTGCTTCACTTATATCTTTTAGAGCACGGTGGTGGTAATATTCTGTAGAAATTGTTGAACTCGCATGCTTCACTTATATCCTTTTGAGAGTCTATTAAAACAGCATGGTAATGTGTTTAGGCTAAAGAAATTAGTCTTCACATGAAAAACATCCAATGTCAATGTAGTAAAAAATTTCACACCAAGTGCATTGAATAGAATGAGATGTTGGATACTTGATAATTGTTTTGAGATATGAGGATAGTGATATTAGAGTCATGCTAGTGGAGTTATTATGAAATTGAGAAATACTTGTGTTAATGTTAGTGATTCCCGTATCATGCACGTATGGTGAACCGCTATGTGACGAAGTTAGATCATGAGGTATTTGTAGAGTGCCAACCTTTGTGTGGAGGTCGGGGGCGCGCGATGGTTAACTCCTACCAACCTCCCCTCTAGGAGCATGCGTTGATTGCTTTGTTTTGATGATCCGTAGATTTTTGCAATAAGTATATGAGTTCTTATGACTAATGTTGAGTCCATAGATTATACGCACTCTCACCCTTCCACCATTGCTAGCATCTCTTGTACCGCACAACTTTCGCCGGTACCATAAACCCACTATGTATCCTTCCTCAAAACAACCACCATATTATTCCTCAAAACAGCCACCATACCTACCTATCATGGCATTTCCATAGCCATTCCGAGATATATTGCCATGCAACTTTCCACCGTTCCGTTCATATGACACGCATCATATTGTCATATTGCCATTGCATGATCATGTAGTTGAAATCGTATTTGTGGCAAAGCCACCATGCATAATTTTTTATACATGTCACTCTTGGTTCATTACACATACCGGTACACCACCGGAGGCAGTCATATAGAGTCATAATTTGTTGTTGTAGTATCGAGTTGTAATATCGAGTTGTAATGAAAGTGTGATGATCATCATTATTAGAGCAATGTCCCATGGGAGGAAAGGCTAAATCTATAAAGCCACTCCGCAAAAAAAGGCCCAAAACAAAGAAAAAGAAAAGAAAAGAAAAGAAAAGAAAAAGGGACAATTGCTACTATCTTCTTTTCCACACTTGTGCTTCAAAGTAGCACCATGTTCTTCATTGTAGAGAGTCTCATGCTTAGTCACTTTCATATACTAGTGGGAATTTTCATTATAGAACTTGGCTTGTATATTCCAACGATGGGCTTCCTCAAATGCCCTAGGTCTTCATGAGCAAGCAAGTTGGATGCACATCCACTAGTTTCTTTTGTTGAGCTTTCATTCATATTTAGCTCTAGTGCATCCGTTGCATGGCAATCCCTACTCACTCACATTGATATCTATTGATGGGCATCTCCATAGCCCGTTGATACGCCTAGTCCATGTGAGACTATCTCCCTCCATTTTGTCTTCTCCACAACCACCTCTATTCCACCATAGTGCTATATCCATGGCTCACGCTCATATTTGCGTGAAAGTTGAAAGGTTTGAAAAGATAGAGTATGAAAACAAGTGCTTGGCTGAAATCGGGGTTGTGCATGATATGAATATTTTTGTGTGATAACGAGGGAGCATAGCCAACACTATATGATTTTGTAGGGATAACTTTCTTTAGCCATAGTATTTTGAGAAGACATGATTGCTTTATTAGTATGCTTGAAGTATTGTTGTTTCTTATGTCAATATAGACTTTTATCTTGAATCTTTCAGATCTGAACATTCATGCCACAATTAAGAGAATTACACTGAAAAACTATATTGGTTAGCATTCCACATCAAAAATTCTTTCTTTATCATTTACCTACTCGAGGACGAGCAGGAATTAAGCTTGGGGATGCTTGATACGTCTCCAACGTATCTATAATTTTTTATTGTTCCATGCTATTATTTATGAAGTCTTGGATGTTTAATGGGCTTTATAATTCACTTTTATATCATTTTGGGACTAACCTACTAACCCAAAGGCCCAGTCCAGATTGCTGTCTTTTGCCTGTTTCAGGGTTTTGTAGAAAAAGAATATCAAACGGAGCCCAAACGGAATGAAACCTTCGCGAGAGATATTTTTGGAGAAAATCACGACAGAGGGACTTGGGAACCATGTCAGGGGAGCCTCGGGGCGTCCACGAGGGTGGGGGGCGCGCCCCCCTGCCCAGGGCGCGCCCCCTACCTCGTGGGCCCCCCGAGCACCCCCCGGTGCCCTCCTTCTTCCTATATAAGTCTACGTACCCTAGAAACTCCATGAACAGAGAAAAAACCCTAATTCCACCGCCGTACCTTCTGTTCCCGTGGAGATCCCATCTTGGAGCCTGTTCCGGAGCTCCACCAGAGGGGGATCCACCACGGAGGCCTTCATCATCATCATCATCGCCCTCACCATGAGTTGTGAGTAGTTTACCACACACCTTCGGGTCCATAGATAGTACCTAGATGGCTTCTTCTCTCTCTCTGGATCTCAATACAAAGTTCTCCTCGGTCTTCGAGGAGATCTATTCGATGTAATCTGTTTTTGCGGTGTGTTTGTCGAGATCCGATGAATTGTGAGTTTATGATCAAGGTTATCTATGAAAGATATTTGGTTCTTCTCTGAACTTTTTATGTGTGCTCATAATATCCTTGCAAGTCCCTTCGAATTATCGGTTTGGGTTGGCCTACTAGATCTATAGTTCTTGCAATGGGATAAGTGCTTGGCTTTGGGTTCAATCTTGCGGTGTCCTTTCCCAGTGACAGTAGGGGCAGCAAGGCACATATTGTATTGTTGCCATCGAGGATAAAAAGATGGGGTTTATATCATATTGCTTGCGTTTATCCCTCTACATCATGTCATCTTGCTTAAGGCGTTACTCTGTTCTTATGAACTCAATACACTAGATGCATGCTGGATAGCGGTCGATGTGTGGAGTAATACTAGTAGATGCAGGCAGGAGTCGGTCTACTTGTCTCGGACATGATGCCTATATACAATGATCATGCCTAGATAGTCTCATAATTATTCGCTTTTCTATCAATTGATCGACAGTAATTTGTTTACCCGCCGTAGAATAGCGCTATCATGAGAGAAGGCACTAGAGAAAACTATGGCCCCCGGGTCTATTCTCAACATTTCAATCTACATCTACTTTATTTTTACCGCTTTTAATTTATGTTCTTATAAACTAAAAATACCAAAAATATAAACTATCATCTCTATCAGATCTCACTTTCGTAAGTGACCGTAAAGGGATTGACAACCCCTTATCGCGTTGGCTGTGAAGTTCTTATTTGTTTGTGCAGGTGCGAGGGACTCGCGCGTGGTCTCCTACTGGATTGATACCTTGGTTCTCAAAAACTGGGGGAAATACTTACGCTACTGTGCTGCATCTCCCTTTCCTCTTCGAGGGAATACAAGGCAAGCTCAAGAGGTAGCAAGAAGAATTTCTAGCGCCGTTGCCAGGGAGGCTTACGCAAAATTCATATACAAAGTACCTATCACAAACCCTTATCCTTCGCATTACATTTTTTGCCTCTCGTTTTCCTCTCCCCTGCTTCACCCTTGCCGTTTTATTTGCCCTTCTTCTGCCGTGTGTTTACCGCTCGCGTGCCTCTTGTTTGCTTGTGTTGCTATGTGCCCTCAATTAGCTTGCATCTTTGCTTGCTAAAGTATGAATCCTCATCCACTTGCTAATCTCTTTAAGAGATCCAATTATGTTGAACCTACTGCTAGTGAGCTGCATGCACTAGATTATCTTTATGGGGTTTTGCTTGAAATTTATGAATTTGAAGATTGTGATGAATTGTTAAAAGAAAAGTGATTCATGTTAGCTCCTCAAATAAAAGGTATGATTGCAATGGTGTTACTATAAATTCTATTGATGTCAATTGTGCTAATAATATGCAAAACCCTAAGCTTGGGGATGCTAGTATTGTTATGTCCACTACTTGTTGCAATGATCATGATTGGTGTGATTCTTATTATGATATTGGAAATTTATTAAAGCCCCATGATGAATATGAGATTTATAATAATGTTTGCAATAATATTGAAAGTGGGTTTGGAAGAGTGTCAACTTTAGATCCCACTATTTTGGAAGAGTGTCAACTTCGTATGCATGTGGATCGTGTCGAGAATATGTTATGTGATAGCTATATTGTTGAGTTTGAATATGATTCTAAATGCAATTATTATGAGAGAGGAAAATATGGTTGTAGAAATCTTCATGTTGCTAAATTACCTCTCTTCATGTTGAGATTGATCTTGTTTCTTTCTCCTTCCTTGCATATGTTAGATCTTGCTTGTCTTGCTAATTTGTTTTCCTATAAAATTCCTATGCATAGGAAGTATGTTAGACTTATATGTGTTTGTCACATGCTATATGATGCTCTCTTTGTGCTTCCATATTTATCTTTCATGTGAGCATCATTTCATTATCGTGCCTAGCTAGGGGCGTAAAACGATAGCGCTTGTTGGGAGGCAACCCAATTTTTTGTTTTTTGTTTTTGTTGCTGTTAGGGAATAAATATTGCATCTAGCCTCTGATTATATGTGGTTTCATGTTTTGTTTAGTGTTTGTGCCAAGTAGAACCTTTGGGAAGACTTGTGTGAAGTTTATGTGATCTTGCTATGAAAAACAGAATCGTTAGCGCTTGCTAAAGTAGTCTTCAGATTTTACTGGAGCGTGATTTTTAGTTGATTCTTTTTTCAGATGATTGGTAGACAAATTCCGAAAATTTACCAATTTAGTATGAATTTTTTGGAGTTCCAGAAGTAGGCGAAACCTGCAGATTACTACAGACTGTTATGTCTTTGACAGATTCTGTTTTTCGTGTGTTGTTTGCTTATTCCGATGCATCTATGTGTAGTATTGGAGGATATGAACCATAGAGAAGTTGGAATACAGTAGGTTTAAAACCAATATAAACAAATAATGAATTCATTGCTGCACCTTTGAGTAGTGGTTTGCTTTCTTATACTAACGGAGCTCACGAGAAATTTTGTCTAAGTTTTGTGTTGTGAAGTTTTCAAGTTTTGAGTATTGTTTTGATGGACTATGGAACAAGGAGTATCAAAGGCCTAAGCTTGGGGATTCCCATGGCACCCCAAGTAAATTCAAGATAATCAAAAGCCTAAGCTTGGGGATGCCCCGTGAAGGCATCCCCTCTTTCGTCTTCATCCATCGGTAACTATACTTGGAGCTATATTTTTATTTGCAACATGATATGTGTTTTGCTTGGAGCGTCTTGTATAATTTAATTCTTTGCTTTTTAGTTTGCCACAATCATCTTTGCTGGACACACCTATTTGAGAGAGTTAAATATGGCCTAGAATTTTTTAGAACACTCTATATGCTTCACTTATATCTTTTAAGTTGAATAGTTTTTGCTCTAGTGCTTCACTTCTATCTTTTAGAGCACGGTGGTGGTAATATTTTGTAGAAATTGTTGAACTCTCATCCTTCACTTATATCCTTTTGAGAGTCTATTAAAACAGCATGGTAATGTGTTTAGGCTAAAGAAACTAGTCTTCACATGATAGACATCCAATGTCAATGTAGTAAAAAAAATCATACCAAGTGCATTGAATAGAATGAGATGTTGGATACTTGATAATTGTTTTGAGATATGAGGATAGTGATATTAGAGTCATGCTAGTGGAGTTATGAAATTGAGAAATACTTGTGTTAAGGTTAGTGATTCCCGTATCATGCACGTATGGTGAACCGCTATGTGACGAAGTTAGAGCATGAGGTATTTGTAGAGTGCCAACCTTTGTGTGGAGGTCGGGGGCGCGCGATGGTTAACTCCTACCAACCTGTTGGGTAACGTAGTATTTTAAAAATTTCCTACGATCACGCAAGATCTATCTACTAGATGCATAGCAACGAGAGGGAAGAGTGTGTCTACGTACCCTCGTAGACCGGAAGCGGAAGCGTCAAGTGACACGGTTGATGTAGTCGAACTTCTTCGCGATTCAACCGATCAAGCACCGAACGTACGGCACCTCCGCGTTCAGCACACGTTCAGCTTGATGACGTCCCACGAGCTCTTGATCCAGTTGAGCTTCACGGGAGAGTTTCGTCAGCACGACGGCGTGGTGACGGATATGATGTATTCACCGGCGCAGGGCTTCGCCTAAGCACCGCGACGGTATGACAGAGGTGTGTTTCTGTGGAGGGGGGCACCGCACACGGCTGGAACAATTCAACTTGTGTGTCTTTGGGTGCCCCCCTGCCCCCGTATATAAAGGAGCAAGGGGGAGGCCGGCCGGCCCTTCCTATGGTGCGGCTAGGGTGCAATCCTACTAGGAATAGGATTGCAATCCTATTCCTAGTAGGAACTACCAAAAGAAGGAAGAGAGGGAAAGGAAAAGAAGGAGAGGTGGCGCCCCCCAATCCTAGTCCAACTAGGAACCCTAGGTGGGGCGCCGGCCAGCCCCTATGGGCTGCCTCTCTCTTTTCCATAAGACCCACTATGGACCATCCCCCCTCGTAGGGGGTTCCGGTAACCCCCTCCGGCAATCCCGTTAAATCCGAAACTTTTCCGGAATACTTCCGGTGTCCGAATATAGTCGTCCAATATATCAATCTTTATGTCTCGGACATTCCGAGACTCCTCGTCATGTCCTTGATCTCATCCGGGACTCCGAACTACCTTCGGTACATCAAAACTCATAAACTCATAATACCGATCGTCATCAAACGTTAAGTGTGCGGACCCTACGGGTTCGAGAACTATGTAGACATGACCGAGACTCATCTCCGGTCAATAACCAAGAGCGGAACCTGGATGTTCATATTGGCTCCTACATATTCTACGAAGATCTTTTATCGGTCAGAACCGCATAACAACATACGTTGTTCCTTTTGTCATCGGTATGTTACTTGCCCGAGATTCGATCGTCGGTATCTCCATACCTAGTTCAATCTCGTTACCGGCAAGTCTCTTTACTCGTTCCGTAACACATCATCTCGTGACTAACTCATTAGTCTTTTGCTTGCAAGGCTTATTGTGATGTGTGTTACCGAGAGGGCCCAGAGATACCTCTCCGACACTTGGAGTGACAAATCCTAATCTTGATCTATGCCAACACCACGAATACTTTCGGAGGCACCTGTAGAGCATCTTTATGATCACCCAGTTACGTTGTGACATTTGATAGCACACAAGGTGTTCCTACGGTATTCGGGAGTTGCATAATCTCATAGTCATAGGAACATGTATAAGTCATGAAGAAAGCAATAGCAGAAAAACTAAACGATCATAGTGCTATGCTAACGGATGGGTCTTGTCCATCACATCATTCTCCTAATGATGTGATCCCGTTGATCAAATGACAACTCATGTATATGGCTAGGAAACATAACCATCTTTGATCAATGAGCTAGTCTAGTAGAGGCATACTAGGGACATACTATTTTGTCTATGTATCCACACATGTACTAAGTTTCCGGTTAATACAATTCTAGCATGAATAAAAGACATTTATCATGATATAAGGAAATACAAATAACATCTGTATTATTGCCTCTAGGGCATATTTCCTTCACAACCTCCCCCCTAGGAGCATGCGTTGATTGCTTTGTTTTGATGACCCGTAGATTTTTGCAATAAGTATAGGAGTTCTTATGACTAATGTTGAGTCCATGGATTATACGCACTCTCACCCTTCCATCATTGCTAGCCTCTCTTGTACCGCACAACTTTCGCCGTTACCATAAACCCACTATGTATCCTTCCTCAAAACAGCCACCATATTATTCCTCAAAACAGCCACCATACCTACCTATCATGTCATTTCCATAGCCATTCCGAGATATATTGCCATGCAACTTTCCACCGTTCCGTTCATATGAAACGCATCATATTGTCATATTGCCATTGCATGATCATGTAGTTGACATCGTATTTGTGGCAAAGCCACCATGCATATTTTTTTATACATGCCACTCTTGGTTCATTGCACATACCGGTACACCACCGGAGGCATTCATATAGAGTCATACTTTGTTGTTGTAGTATCGAGTTGTAATGAAAGTGTGATGATCATCATTATTAGAGCAATGTCCCATGGGAGGAAAGGCTAAATCTATAAAGCCCCTCCGCAAAAAAAGAAGAAAAAAAAGAAAAAAAGAGAAAGGCCAAAGAAAAAAAAAGAAAGGACCAAAAACAAGAAAAAAAAGGACAATTGCTACTATCTTCTTTTCCACACTTGTGCTTCAAAGTAGCACCATGTTCTTCATTGTAGAGAGTCTCATGCTTAGTCACTTTCATATACTAGTGGGAACTTTCATTATAGAACTTGGCTTGTATATTCCAATGATGGGCTTCCTCAAATGCCCTAGGTCTTCGTGAGCAAGCAAACTGGATGCACACCCACTAGTTTCTTTTGTTGAGCTTTCATTCATATTTAGCCCTAGTGCATCCGTTGCATCGCAATCCCTACTCACTCACATTGATATCTATTGATGGGCATCTCCATAGCCCGTTGATACGCCTTGTCCATGTGAGACTATCTCCCTCCTTTTTGTCTTCTCCACAACCACCTCTATTCCACCATAGTGCTATATCCATGGCTCACTCTCATATATTGCGTGAAAGTTGAAAGGTTTGAAAAGATAGAGTATGAAAACAAGTGCTTGGCTGAAATCGGGGTTGTGCATGATATGAATATTTTTGTGTGATAACGAGGGAGCATAGCCAACACTATATGATTTTGTTGGGATAACTTTCTTTAGCCATAGTATTTTGAGAAGACATGATTGCTTTATTAGTATGCTTGAAGTATTGCTGTTTCTTATGTCAATATAGACTTTTATCTTGAATCTTTCAGATCTGAACATTCATGCCACAATTAAGAGAATTACACTGAAACACTATATTGGTTAGCATTCCACATCAAAAATTCTTTCTCTATCATTTACCTACTCGAGGACGAGCAGGAATTAAGCTCGTGGATGCTTGATACGTCTCCAACGTATCTATAATTTTTGATTGTGCCATGCTATTATTTATGAAGTCTTGGATGTTTAATGGGCTTTATCATTCACTTTTATATCATTTTTGGGACTAACCTACTAACCCAAAGGCCCAGTCTAGATTGCTGTTTTTTGCCTGTTTCAGGGTTTTGCAGAAAAATAATATCAAACGGAGTCCAAACGGAATGAAACCTTCGCGAGAGATATTTTTGGAGAAAATCACGACATAGGGACTTGGGAACCACGCCAGGGGAGCCTCGGGGCGTCCACGAGGGTGGGGGCACGCCCCCCTGCCCAGGGCGCGCCCCTGCCTCGTGGGCCCCCCGACACCCCCGGTGCCCTCCTTCTTCCTATATAAGTCTACATACCCTAGAAACTCCGTAAACAGAAAAAAACCTAATTCCACTGCCGTACCTTCTGTTCCTGTGGAGATCCCATCTTGGAGCCTGTTCCGGAGCTTCATCGGAGGGGGATCCACCATGGAGGCCTTCATCATCATCATCATCATCATCGCCCTCACCATGAGTTGTGAGTAGTTTACCACAGACCTTTGGGTCCATAGCTAGTATCTAGATGGCTTCTTCTCTCTCTCTCTGGATCTCTATACAAAGTTCTCCTCGGTCTTCGAGGAGATCTATTCGATGTAATCTCTTTTTGCGGTGTGTTTGTCGAGATCCGATGAATTGTGAGTTTATGATCAAGGTTATCTATGAAAGATATTTGGTTCTTCTCTGAACTTTTTATGTGTGCTCATAATATCCTTGCAAGTCTCTTCGAATTATCGGTTTGGTTTGGCCTACTAGATCTATAGTTCTTGCAATGGGAGAAGTGCTTGGATTTGGGTTCAATCTTGCGATGTCCTTTCCCAGTGACAGTAGGGGCAGCAAGGCACGTATGCTATTGTTGCTATCGAGGATAAAAAGATGGGGTTTATATCATATTGCTTGAGTTTATCCCTCTACATCATGTCATCTTTCTTAAGGCGTTACTCTGTTCTTATGAACTCAATACACTAGATGCATGCTGGATAGCGGTCTATGTGTGGAGTAATAGTAGTAGATGCACGCAGAAGTCGGTCTACTTGTCTCAGACGTGATGCCTATATACAATGATCATGCCTAGATAGTCTCATAATTATTCGCTTTTCTATCAATTGCTCGACAGTAATTTGTTTACCCGCCGTAGAATATCGCTATCATGAGAGAAGCCACTAGAGAAAACTATGGCCCCCGGGTCTATTCTCAACATTTCAATCTACATCTACTTTACTTTTACCGCTTTTACTTTCTATTCTTATAAACTAAAAATACCAAAAATATAAACTATCATCTCTATCAGATCTCACTTTCGTAAGTGACCGTAAAGGGATTGACAACCCCTTATCGCGTTGGCTGCGAAGTTCCTCTTGGTTTGTGTAGGTGCGAGGGACTCGTGCGTGGTCTCCTATTGGATTGATACCTTGGTTCTAAAAAACTGAGGGAAATACTTAAGCTACTATGCTGCATCTCCCTTTCCTCTTCGAGGGAATACAACGCAAGCTCAAGAGGTAGAAAGGATACCCAAAGGAAACTGTTGGGTACACCTTCTATCACAGATCCGAAGGCAAGATATTCGTTGCTAAGAATGGATCCTTTCTATATAAGGAGTTTCTCTCGAAAGAAGTGAGTGGGAGGAAAGTAGAACTTGATGAGGTAATTGTACCTTCTCCCGAATTGGAAAGTAGTACATCACAGAAACTAGTTCCAGTGATTCCTACACCAATCAACGAGGAAGCTAATGATGATGATCGTGAAACTTCAGATCAAGTTACTACTGAACCTCGTAGGTCAACCAGAGTACGTTTCGCACCAGAGTGGTGCGGTAACCCAGTTCTGGAAGATATGTTACTAGACCATGATGAACCTACGAACTATGAGGAAGCGATGATGAGCCCAGATTCTACAAAATGGCTTGAGGCCATGAAATATGAGATGAGATCCATGTATGAGAACAAAGTGTGGATTTTGGTTGACTTGCCCGATTATCGACAAGCCATTGAAAATAAATGGATCTTCAAGAGGAAGACCAACGCCAACGGTAATGTTACTGTCTACAAAGCTCGACTTGTTGCGAAAGGTTTTCGACAAGTTCAAGGAGTTGACTACGATGAGACTTTCTCACCCGTAGCGATGCAAGTCTGTCCGAATCATGTTACCAATTGCCACATTTTATGATTATGAAATATGGCAAATGGATGCCAAAACCGCATTCCTTAATGGATACCTCAAAGAGGAGTTGTATATGATGCAACCAGAAGGTTTTGTCGATCCTAAAGGTGCTAACAAAGTGTGCAAGCTCCAGCGATCCATCTATGGACTGGTGCAAGCATCTCGGAGTTGGAATATACGCTTTGATGAGGTGATCAAAGCATATGGTTTTATATAGACTTTTGGAGAAGCATGTATTTACAATAAAGTGAGTGGGAGCTCTGTAGCATTTATGATATTATATGTGGATGACATATTGTCGATTGGAAATGATATAGAATTTCTGGATGGCATAAAAGGATACTTGAATAAGAATTTTTCAATGAAAGACCTCAATGAAGCTGCTTATATTAGGCATCAAGATCTATAGAGATAGATCAAGACACTTAATTGGGCTTTCACAAAGCACATACCTTGATAAAGTTTTGAAGAAGTTCAAAATGGATCATTCGAAGATAGGGTTCTTGCCTGTGTTACAAGGTGTGAAGTTGAGTAAGACTCAATGTCCAACCACTGCAGAAGATAGATAGAAAATGAAAGTCATTCCCTATGCCTCAGCCATAGGATCTATCATGTATGCAATGCTGTGTACCAGACCTGATGTGTGCCTTGCTATAAGTTTAGCAGGGAGGTACCAAAGTAATCCAGGAGTGGATCACTGGACAGCGGTCAAGAACATCCCGAAGTACCTGAAAAGGACAAAGGATATGTTTCTCACTTATGGAGGTGACAAAGAGCTCGTCGTAAATGGTTATGTCGATTCAAGCTTTGACACTGATCCGGATGACTCTAAGTCACAAACCGGATATGTATTTTTATTAAACGGTGGAGCTATCAGTTGGTGCAGTTCCAAGCAGAGCGTCGTGGCAGGATCTATGTGTGAAGCGGAGTACATATCTGCTTCGGAAGCAGCAAATGAAGGAGTGTGGATGAAGGAGTTCCTATCCGATCTAGGTGTAATACCTAGTGCATCGGGTCCAATGAAAATCTTTTGTGACAACACTGGAGCAACAGCCTTGGCGAAGAAATCCAGGTTTCACAAGAGAACCAAGCACATCAAGAGACGCTTCAATTCCATCCGCGATCAAGTCAAAGAGGGAGACATAGAAATTTGCAAGATACATATGGATCTGAATGTCGCAGACTCGTTGACTAAGCCTCTTCCACGAGCAAAACATGATCAACACCAAGACTCCATGGGTGTTAGAATCATTACTATGTAATCTGGATTATTGACTCTAGTTCAAGTGGGAGACTAAAAGAAATATGCCCTAGAGGCAATAATAAAGTTGTTATTTGTATTACCTTATGTGATGATAAATTTTTATTATTCATGCTAGAATTGTATTAACCGGAAACTTAGTACATGTGTGAATACATAGACAAAAACAGAGTGTCCCTAGTATGCCTCTACTAGACTAGCTCATTGATCAAATATGGTTATGTTTCCTAGCCATAGACATGAGTTGTCATTTGATCAACGGGATCACATCATTAGGAGAATGATGTGATGGGCAAGACCCATACTTTAGCTTAGTGTGACGCCCGAGACCGACGTCCCAGAAGATTCCAGAAGATTCCAGAAGATTCCAGAAGATTCCAGATGTTCCGGGTTGCCCGTGTGTTTCTTTTGCTTGTGTTATTTATTTTTGCATTGCATCATGTCATCATGCCATCATGTCATATTTTATTTTTGCATCTCAACCTAAATAAATTGTGTGGGCCTTCGGTCCATTTAAATCGAGGGAAGGTGTCTTCTCTTTATAACATATAAAAGCCTCTCAATAGTTAGGGAGCTATATTAAAATATTCCAATTGTTTGGGATCACCGTAACACACTTGCATAATTCCCCATTGTCTTTTCACTTCGAGTTTCACCTTCAAAACCTTGCCAATAATTCTTTTCCCTTGTTTCGAGGTTCCTCCAAAAATTTCAACATTTTTGGACACTTCAATAATCTCGTCTTAGTTCAAACCTATTTGAATTAAATTCAAATATGTTTGAATTATTTTCCGTACTGGCCTTTTATATTTTTCTCCGGTCGTGCTCATGTTTATGATGCCGAGAAAAATAGCCTCTTGTGTTTTTGCCCTAACCCCCCCCCCTCTTTCTTTCTTTTTCCCTCGTAGTTGTTTTTCTGCTAAGAGAAATTAAAAGAGGAAGAGAGGCCCAGCCTTCCCTCTCCTCCTTCCAGCCCATCTGGGTTCCCAGCCTCTTGGGCCTCCCTGGCCTATTTCCTCTTCTCTCCTCTCTTCGGCCCACTTCTGGCCCAAGGCCACTCCAGCCGCAGCCTTCCCCTAACCCTAATCCAACCACAGCCTGTTTTCCCTCGCTCTTCTTTCCCCCTCCGCAGCCGCACCTTTTTCCCCTTCGCTCCCGAACCCTCTTCCCCCGCCGCGCCTCGCTCACCCCGACTCTCCCTCGCCATGCCCTCGGTGGCCATCCTCGCCCCGCTCCCTCCGTCGTCTGGTCTGCCTCACCCCGACGTCCCCCTCCAGCAGCACCCTCCGTCGCCCCGCGAGCTCACCTCGCGACCTCCTCCTCTGCGCCGAGCCGCCGGCCGCCGCGGGATCTCCTCCGCCGGCCTGCACCTCCCTCCGGCCGGCCAGCAGCGCGGCGCCCGCCGCTTCTTCTGCGCCGCGCAGGCCTGCCTCCCGATGCGCGCCTCGAGCCCGGCCCCCTGGCCCGAGCGCCACACCCCAGCAGTCCAGGGCCTCGGCCCCCTCCTCCTCTGCACCGTCCAGGGTCGGCCCGAGCGCCCCGCCATGGAGCCAGGAGCCGAGCTCCTCTTCTCCAGCGCAAGATGTGCCTCGGCCCCCTCGTCCTGTGCTACCGGCGCCCGTCTCCAGGAGCTGCAGCAACCAGCAGCGCCGCACCCTCCGCGCCAAGACCCCGAGCGGCTGTTCCCCTCCTCTGCTTCGTCCCGGGGAACTCGAGTTGCTGCGCCGTGGCCTCGTCTCCGTGCAGCCTTGTTTTGCTCCTGTAGTCTTGTTGTTTTTTTTGTTTGTGTGTGCCGTGCTGTAATTTTTTGGACAGATGACCCGTGTACGACTACCGGCGACCCGACCAAGTATCCCTTCGTTGCAAGTACGTCTACGAATCATGAACGACTACGTCGTCGAAGACCCTCAAGTACATCTACAGCCGAACGTCTACGAACCGTGTACGAGATCGACGCCCGAACAACTACCGTCGCGAGATCGAGAACCCCAAGTACCACGACGACCGGCTCGACAAGTACCACTACGATCGCGATGTAACAAGTACCCCGCCGGCGAGTACCTCTCCGATGAACGTGTACCACTACCGTCGCCCGAGTACAACTACCGCTACGAGAACAACTACTTCCCTCTACGGCCGTGTACAACTACTTCCTCTACTTCCACTACGTCCCTCGACGACTCGATTCCGCCCCGAAACGAGAGTTTCGAAGGTATAACCCCGTCGATGACCCGTGTGATGCATGCTTGTGTTGTATGAAATGTCTCCCGTGTGTGCTTCGTGCCCCGTTCCACCTTTTGTCATGTTCCTCGGTTGCCTCGTCACCGACCCGTGGGAACCCGGCAACGGGATCACCCCATCATCTCGTTTGACTCGCTTCGTCACCTTTTGCACCGGCCTCTCAACGAGTTGCCGGAACCGATATGTTGCTGTGGCATCATTTTCGGTTCGTTGCCGTGGCACCCTTTCATTCCACCACGGTGACAATACTTCATATCTCTTTTAAGTCAACCTTTTAATAAAAATTGCATAAAATTTGATCATGTCATCCGCATCATGTTAACAACACTAAAATATTAATTGTTGTTGCTTTATAATTATTAAACATGCTCATGAGGATTTTCCGGAATATGTTGTTGTTATTTCCGGCCTCATTTAAAATGTCTTAATAGTGTAGTTTCTTTATGCTTCACCTCTTGCCATGTTAAAAACATTTAATCTTGTCTTGTAAATAATGAGAGTCAACTAAATAATTAAATGTGGTGTTTCGTCAATATGCAACTCGTTGCATATTGATCTCCACTTAACTTGTAGATTTGTTTGTGCATTTTGCCATGCCTTGCATATTTAAACCGGACATGCATCATGCTTGCTTGTGCATCGTATGCCTTGTTTATGCCTGTGTGTTTACCGTGTTGTTTGCTTCTTTCCGGTTGCTTCTCTTGTTAGCTTCGGTTTCGTTCCGGAGTTGTGAGGATCCGCTCGTCTGTTGCTCCGTCTGCTTCTTGGATCCGTTCTTCTCCCTTGTGGAATCCCAGGCAAGATGACCGAACCCGGATACCATTACTATCTTTGCCTATTGCTAGTAGTCTCGATCTATAGCTTTGCCTCGATGCCCATGTCTTCTTGTCAGCCTCCTACTTGTAACCAATTGCCATGTTTAACCAACCTACCTATGCAAACCGTTGCTTGGCTAAGTACGCTTCGCTCAGCCCCTCTTATAGCATTGTTAGTTGCAGGTGAAGATTGAAGATGCTTGCTTCATGTTGAAGTTTGGTTGGGTTATATCACACTATATAAATGCTTAAAATGAAATCATCTATATACTGGCAAGGGTGGAAGGCTAAGCCTTTTGCTTGGTGTTTTGTTCCACTCATGCCGTTAGGAACCGTATAAACCGGTGTTATGTTCCTTGATTATGCGTTCCTAACACGGTTGGGGTGTATGGGATCCCCTTGATAAACCGCTAAGTGCTAAGTCTTTTCCAGCAAGTCCCAACATTTGGTACTATTTGCCTAATAACTAATAAAACTTGCATGTGGACTAGCTATCCCTTTTTAATTTAATTCAACCCCCGGGCCAGTGCTCCACATGAGTGTTGGTCCGAAACGGGGGTTACGCGGGGCCACCTCGAGGAAACTCAAGGTTTGGTAAAAACCTGTGGGATCACCCATCCGGTCGTGGCCTGAGACGAGATACGCGCGGCTACTATCAGGGTGTCGGCACGCCGGGAGGATTTGCTGGATTAGCCTTACCTTAGTTCGGTTTAACTTGAGCACGGGATTCCGAGAATACTCGGATCTTCCCAACTATGGAGTTGCGACTCCGCGGATCGTGGGCTTGTGATGGGCCAAGTTGGAACACCCCTGCAGGGTTTGAACTTTCGAAAGCCGTGCCCGCGGTTATGTGGCAGATGGGAGCTTGTTAATTCCGGTTGTAGATAACTTGACACAATGTTTCAATACACTACCAGCGTGTGTACCGTGACTGTCAATTTCCGAATAGGGATTCGGGAGTTGAACACGGTGGGGTTATGTTTGACCGGCTTTAGTTAGGATCACTTCGTGATCATCTTTCGACCGAGGCACTTCTCTTCTCGCTCTCTTTTACGTAAGTTAGTGCTAGTTGCTGCTGCAGACTCTTGTTGTTCCTTCACCTCTCGTTCTTTCTTCAGCCTTGTCCTCACCCAAGGCTTAAATAGTCTTGTTACGCGGGAACGGGATTGCTGAGTCCTCTATGGCTCACAGTTACTTCACCACACCAGATGCAGGTTCAGCCTAGTTCGATGCAGGAGTTGGTTCAAGTTCTTCACTGGAAGCTCGTTGAAGAGTTTGGCTGTTTGCTTGTGACGTTTCGATGTTCAGTAGTGGTTTCTACTAGGATTCGATCCTGACCTGTGGTTTCATGTTGTTTTGGTATCTTTCTTTTGGTTCTTCACCCGTAGTCGGGTTGTGATGTTCTAAATGATGTATTGCTTATGTATTGTATTGTGTGAAGTGGCGAGTGTAAGCCAACTATCTCCTTTTGCATTTTAATCCCTCTTTTACATGAGTTGTGCAAAGATACCAAACTTGAGATCATTCTAGGATGGGCTTATACCTTTAAGTCGTGCCTCGACACGTAGGAGGTATAGTCCCATCCTGGGCATTACAAGTTGGTATTCAGAGCGTTCTCCGACCTAGAAGCCCACACTGATTGATCGAATCGTTGACGGTCGAGTCTAGGCACACACTGAAAACTTTTTGAGTCCTATATTATATATCGGAGAGTAGGATTTCTTTTGCTTCTCATCCCCTTTCATTCCGGTGAGGACTCCTGACGACTACTCTTGTCTCTCCTATCTTCAAAATTGCACCAATTTTTTTTAGGATCCCGCGAGTATTCTGGGATTGTTTCGATGTTCTTGTGACAAGGATATTGTTCTCGATGCCTCCTGTTACCGAGGAGTTGAGCTTCGGGGTATCATTGTAACAAGCATATCGCGGCAGTACTAAATACTTAAGACGGCCGACATCGAAAATCTCCCCTATACGGCCAGTGGCAAGATAACCCCGACATCACCCAGTACTGGGGAGGTAGTTCGAGAGTATTGCCATAGCTTGTTATAGTGGATGCTTTTCGAAGGTCCGAGGTAAACAGTTTCCGAGAAAGACTGGTTATGTGTTGAAGGATGGATACACCTGGATGTAGGTTTAGAGTTGATTGCGCGGTGCTTCCCGTGTATCCCCAACACCTGATTGCATAACTGGAAACTTTCGGAAATCTATAGGTGGGTTCATCTAGTAGTTCTAGGCATTCTTCCAACGGATGCACGATATGAAGTTTGGGGTTCTACATTGAGTGAAGTGGTTTTATGGACTTGTTCTGATCGGGAGTTGCATCTTAAAGGGTCCTTGGCTATGCTGATCCGGGGATTGCAAAACCCTTTTGTAACACGTTCCATGAGCTTTCAGCACGAATATGTCGGACGAAACTTCTATCTTGTATTTGTTCTATCTGATCCTTGTTCTTTTTATTTATCTTTTTCTTCTTCCAAGTGGCTTCTCGTCAAGTTGATGTACCTGCAGAACTCATTCGGTCAATTCTCTGTTCGAATGATTTTGTGAAGATCATGTTGCATATCTATCCTTTGTTTTGTTTTGATTCGGGTATTCGAGTTGCTTCGATGTCAAATGTTGATTCCATACCTTTCTTAATCGGTGTTCTCATATTTCTATGGGAGTGCTAGTCCTTCTTGATCATCAAGATCTTCATGTTAAATTCTTTCCAACCGGTGTGCCTTCTCTTCAAGTTATTCCATACGGATGTCGTTGAGAAATCTGACGATTTGTATGTTTCATTCATCCCAAGTTGTCTTTGTTTTTCCCCACCCTCCCTCCCTTCTTTTCTTGGAGCCAGAGAATTCTCAAATGAAGTTTCCATTTTATTCATGTGATATTTCTTCATTCTTCCTTCAATGTTCTTATCCGGTGATTTATCGTGAAGATACTCAAGAGCTTCTAGTTCATCATTCTTTTGTTCTCTAATTCTGCCGGTGGATGTAATTCAAGATTTTGGTGTTGATCTTATCCTTTTCCTCTTTTCACAATGCTTTCTTATTCCGGTGCACCAATTAGTCATTCTCCTCTTGCTATTCATATCCGGAGAGCTCAAGATATCTCAGAAGATTCGTAATTCCATTCTTATTCTGTTCAAGCTAGTTTGAGCATTGTTATCTTACTCAAGCCATCTAATTCAACCGGTGCTATATCTCGCAAGCAATCTTTTCTAACGGTGATTTCTTTGAGTGGGCCTTAACCCACAGGTCTTTTCCAGGATCTTACCTAACTCTTCCAATTTTTCCGGAGTTATACTCAAATTCTTTTCAAATGTGACGTAAGAATGATTTCCATCAGTCACATGCCTTCTCCAAGATCGCTTTCAATTCTTTTTCATCATTGGTTCAACTTTTAATTCTTCATTCCGGAGTGCTCAACAATTCTTCTTGGCATTTCTCGTCTTCATTCTCAACATTTGAAGACCAGAGAGGTGTTTCTCTTAAATCTTGACCCGCCTTCTTGAGGATTCGTGGTTCTAGCTTCTTGCCATCCTCATTATCGTTTTGATTGTGAGGAACCCTTTTATGCCATCCGGAGCTTTTTCATGAATTCTTTTCTTTGTGATCCTCCGAAGGCCATCATTTCAGAATATTTCTTCGTTCTCAGTTTTCAACTTCGTCCTCCAACTATTCTTCATTGATGTCTCTTCGTTCGTCTCCATATTCTTACGGTGGTTCATTCAAGTTTACTCTTCCGTTGTTATCGTATCAATTCATTTGTTCCTTTCATAATCCTACCGGTGAGTCGTTCAAGACTATTCTCAGTTTGTGCTAGATCTCTCTTTAATTCTTTCCAACGAGAATAAGTAGTATGCCAAATCCTTTGGTTGTCATCAATTTAAATTGGTGAAGGAGATGCATAACATAATTCTTATTCTTGTTCCTTCCAAGTGTTTTAATTCTTTTGTCTGGAGCTTGTTCATCACATCATATCCTCGGTTCTAAATTCTTCATCTTGTTTTCCGGAGATCCATGTTGTTTCAATTATATCATTTCAAGCCCCATCTAATTCATCGCAGGCCTTGAATCTTATTCTTTCATGTTTCACTTCTCGTGCTTTCATTACCGGAGTTCTTCATGGTGGTTCATCATGTTTTAATTCATCCTCGAAGTCTTCATCAAGATTCTTGTTGGAGCTCAAGCATTCTTCATCATGCATTCCAATTACAATTCTTTCTCCCTTATCTTTTCTGATGGTGTTATGTCATTCTTGTCAATTCCTTCATGTTTCATGATTCACGAGTTGTCAGGAATGAGATATTTAAAACCATCATTTTTTCCTTGTTCAGGAGATCTTTCCAACCCTTCAATTTATTCGTTAGAGTTATCTTGGGTTGTATTTGACCTAAAAGCTTTCCCTAAGGATTGTTGCTATTATGGTGCTTATAAATGACCCAAGTTCTTCATTTATCATTCCGACGAAATAACTCTTTCGTCTCCTTGTTGATCTCAATCCAATCAATTGTTTAAGTTAGTGGCTGGTTATCACCTCATAATTTTGATGTTTTCCATAAGCCCACACCAAGCTTATTCATTTCGTGTTGATTTTTCCATCAACCACGTTCAACCCTTCTTTGTAAGGATGCTCTTTCAAATTTAACTTGAGAGAAGTTGTCATACTTTTCTCCGTTCATTTCTTTCATTGAACTATATTCTCTATTCTTTCATTCCGGAGGTTTTGTGATATTGCTCTCTTTAACCATCTTCTCGTTTTTATCGAGATCATGTTTTTTCCCTTGTTTATCATTTAACCGGAGTGTTCTATTCTTCATTCTAGTTCCGTCATCCTTTCATGTTTTGCATATCTTCTTAACCGGAGTGCTGTCTGAATCTTTCTTACCCCTTGTGCCATTCTTTTAATTGTTTCAGAGGCAATATGATGTTGATTTCATTAAATATCATTCCATCTCCTCAAGTTCTTGTTCAATTCCTTTCATTTTCAGACGAAGTGCTGTCCAAATTCTGTCATTCTTATTCCTTGGCTATACCATTGCGGTTTCTTATTCTTTTGGTCCGTGAGCTTTTGTTTCATGTCTTTCAACCTGCAAGGTTCTTGTTATGTTCCTTGTTCCTCCTGCTTACCGGAGTGCTCCTAACTTCGTTCATCTCCGTTGCTTTCTTCTTTCAACTTGTTTAACCTCTCAAGGTTCTTGGTTTCACTTGTTCGTCTAAGAAGCAACTTTGTTTTACCTCTTCCTCTTCCATTTTTACCCGGTGATATCTCTAGGATCTCGGGTCGAGATCCTCTGTTAGTGTGGGAGAGTTGTGACGCCCGAGACCGACGTCCCAGAAGATTCCAGAAGATTCCAGAAGATTCCAGATGTTCTGGGTTGCCCGTGTGTTTCTTTTGCTTGTGTTATTTATTTTTGCATTGCATCATGTCATCATGACATCATGTCATATTTTATTTTTGCATCTCAACCTAAATAAATTGTGTGGGCCTTCGGTCCATTTAAATCGAGGGAAGGTGTCTTCTCTTTATAACATATAAAAGCCTCTCAATAGTTAGGGAGCTATATTAAAATATTCCAATTGTTTGGGATCACCGTAACACACTTGCATAATTCCCCATTGTCTTTTCACTTCGAGTTTCACCTTCAAAACCTTGCCAATAATTCTTTTCCCTTGTTTCGAGGTTCCTCCAAAAATTTGAACATTTTTGGACACTTCAATAATCTCGTCTTAGTTCAAACCTATTTGAATTAAATTCAAATATGTTTGAATTATTTTCCGTACTGGCCTTTTATATTTTTCTCCGGTCGTGCTCATGTTTATGATGCCGAGAAAAATAGCCTCTTGTGTTTTTGCCCTAACCCCCTCCTCTTTCTTTCTTTTTCCCTCGTAGTTGTTTTTCTGCTAAGAGAAATTAAAAGAGGAAGAGAGGCCCAGCCTTCCCTCTCTTCCTTCCAGCCCATCTGGGTTCCCAGCCTCTTGGGCCTCCCTGGCCTATTTCCTCTTCCCTCCTCTCTTCGGCCCACTTCTGGCCCAAGGCCACTCCAGCCGCAGCCTTCCCCTAACCCTAATCCAACCACAGCCTGTTTTCCCTCGCTCTTCTTTCCCCCTCCGCAGCCGCACCTTTTTCCCCTTCGCTCCCGAACCCTCTTCCCCCGCCGCGCCTCGCTCACCCCGACTCTCCCTCGCCATGCCCTCGGTGGCCATCCTCGCCCCGCTCCCTCCGTCGTCTGGTCTGCCTCACCCCGACGTCCCCCTCCAGCAGCACCCTCCGTCGCCCCGCGAGCTCACCTCGCGACCTCCTCCTCTGCACCGAGCCGCCGGCCGCCGCGGGATCTCCTCCGCAGGCCTGCACCTCCCTCCGGCCGGCCAGCAGCGCGGCGCCCGCCGCTTCTTCTGCGCCGCGCAGGCCTGCCTCCCGATGCGCGCCTCGAGCCCGGCCCCCTGGCCCGAGCGCCACACCCCAGCAGTCCAGGGCCTCGGCCCCCTCCTCCTCTGCACCGTCCAGGGTCGGCCCGAGCGCCCCGCCATGGAGCCAGGAGCCGAGCTCCTCTTCTCCAGCGCAAGATGTGCCTCGGCCCCCTCGTCATGTGCTACCGGCGCCCGTCTCCAGGAGCTGCAGCAACCAGCAGCGCCGCACCCTCCGCGCCAAGACCCCGAGCGGCTGTTCCCCTCCTCTGCTTCGTCCCGGGGAACTCGAGTTGCTGCGCCGTGGCCTCGTCTCCGTGCAGCCTTGTTTTGCTCCTGTAGTCTTGTTGTTTTTTTTTGTTTGTGTGTGCCGTGATGTAATTTTTTGGACAGATGACCCGTGTACGACTACCGGCGACCCGACCAAGTATCCCTTCGTTGCAAGTACGTATACGAATCATGAACGACTACGTCGTCGAAGACCCTCAAGTACATCTACGGCCGAACGTCTACGAACCGTGTACGAGATCGACGCCCGAACAACTACCGTCGCGAGATCGAGAACCCCAAGTACCACGACGACCGGCTCGACAAGTACCACTACGATCGCGATGTAACAAGTACCCCGCCGGCGAGTACCTCTCCGATGAACGTGTACCACTACCGTCGCCCGAGTACAACTACCGCTACGAGAACAACTACTTCCCTCTACGGCCGTGTACAACTACTTCCTCTACTTCCACTACGTCCCTCGACGACTCGATTCCGCCCCGAAACGAGAGTTTCGAAGGTATAACCCCGTCGATGACCCGTGTGATGCATGCTTGTGTTGTATGAAATGTCTCCCGTGTGTGCTTCGTGCCCCGTTCCACCTTTTGTCATGTTCCTCGGTTGCCTCGTCACCGACCCGTGGGAACCCGGCAACGGGATCACCCCATCATCTCGTTTGACTCGCTTCGTCACCTTTTGCACCGGCCTCTCAACGAGTTGCCGGAACCGATATGTTGCTGTGGCATCATTTTCGGTTCGTTGCCGTGGCACCCTTTCATTCCACCACGGTGACAATACTTCATATCTCTTTTAAGTCAACCTTTTAATAAAAATTGCATAAAATTTGATCATGTCATCCGCATCATGTTAACAACACTAAAATATTAATTGTTGTTGCTTTATAATTATTAAACATGCTCATGAGGATTTTCCGGAATATGTTGTTGTTATTTCCGGCCTCATTTAAAATGTCTTAATAGTGTAGTTTCTTTATGCTTCACCTCTTGCCATGTTAAAAACATTTAATCTTGTCTTGTAAATAATGAGAGTCAACTAAATAATTAAATGTGGTGTTTCGTCAATATGCAACTCGTTGCATATTGATCTCCACTTAACTTGTAGATTTGTTTGTGCATTTTGCCATGCCTTGCATATTTAAACCGGACATGCATCATGCTTGCTTGTGCATCGTATGCCTTGTTTATGCATGTGTGTTTACCGTGTTGTTTGCTTCTTTCCGGTTGCTTCTCTTGTTAGCTTCGGTTTCGTTCCGGAGTTGTGAGGATCCGCTCGTCTGTTGCTCCGTCTGCTTCTTGGATCCGTTCTTCTCCCTTGTGGAATCCCAGGCAAGATGACCGAACCCGGATACCATTACTATCTTTGCCTATTGCTAGTAGTCTCGATCTATAGCTTTGCCTCGATGCCCATGTCTTCTTGTCAGCCTCCTACTTGTAACCAATTGCCATGTTTAACCAACCTACCTATGCAAACCGTTGCTTGGCTAAGTACGCTTCGCTCAGCCCCTCTTATAGCATTGTTAGTTGCAGGTGAAGATTGAAGATGCTTGCTTCATGTTGAAGTTTGGTTGGGTTATATCACACTATATAAATGCTTAAAAATGAAATCATCTATATACTGGCAAGGGTGGAAGGCTAAGCCTTTTGCTTGGTGTTTTGTTCCACTCATGCCGTTAGGATCCGTATAAGCCGGTGTTATGTTCCTTGATTATGCGTTCCTAACACGGTTGGGGTGTATGGGACCCCCTTGATAAACCGCTAAGTGCTAAGTCTTTTCCAGCAAATCCCAACATTGGTACTATTTGCCTAATAACAAACTAATAAAAACTTGCATGTGGACTAGCTATCCCTTTTATTTAATTCAACAACCCCGGGCCAGTGCTCCACATGAGTGTTGGTCCGAAACGGGGGTTACGCGGGGCCACCTCGAGGAAACTCAAGGTTTGGTAAAAACCCGTGGGATCGCCCATCCGGTCGTGTCCTGAGACCTAGATACGCGCGGCTACTATCAGGGTGTCGACACGCCGGGAGGATTTGCTGGATTAGCCTTACCTTAGTTCGGTTTAACCTGAGCACGGGATTCCGAGAATACTCGGGTCTTCCCAACTATGGAGTTGCGACTCCGCGGATCGTGGGCTTGTGATGGGCCAAGTTGGAACACCCCTGCAGGGTTTGAACTTTCGAAAGCCGTGCCCGCGGTTATGTGGCAGATGGGAGCTTGTTAATTCCGGTTGTAGATAACTTGACACAATGTTTCAATACACTACCAGCGTGTGTACCGTGACTGTCAATTTCCGAATAGGGATTCGGGAGTTGAACACGGTGGGGTTATGTTTGACCGGCTTTAGTTAGGATCACTTCGTGATCATCTTTCGACCGAGGCACTTCTCTTCTCGCTCTCTTTTACGTAAGTTAGTGCTAGTTGCTGCTGCAGACTCTTGTTGTTCCTTCACCTCTCGTTCTTTCTTCAGCCTTGTCCTCACCCAAGGCTTAAATAGTCTTGTTACGCGGGAACGGGATTGCTGAGTCCTCTGTGGCTCACAGTTACTTCACCACACCAGATGCAGGTTCAGCCTAGTTCGATGCAGGAGTTGGTTCAAGTTCTTCACTGGAAGCTCGTTGAAGAGTTTGGCTGTTTGCTTGTGACGTTTCGATGTTCAGTAGTGGTTTCTACTAGGATTCGATCCTGACCTGTGGTTTCATGTTGTTTTGGTATCTTTCTTTTGGTTCTTCACCCGTAGTCGGGTTGTGATGTTCTAAATGATGTATTGCTTATGTATTGTATTGTGTGAAGTGGCGAGTGTAAGCCAACTATCTCCTTTTGCATTTTAATCCCTCTTTTACATGAGTTGTGCAAAGATACCAAACTTGAGATCATTCTAGGATGGGCTTATACCTTTAAGTCGTGCCTCGACACGTAGGAGGTATAGTCCCATCCTGGGCATTACACTTAGCAACTTGATCATTTAGTTTTACTGCCATTGCTTTCTTCATGACTTATACATGTTCCTATGACTATGATATTACGCAACTCCCGAATACTGGAGGAACACCTTGTGTGCTATCAAATGTCACAACATAACTGGGTGATTATAAAGATGCTCTACAGGTGTCTCTGAAGGTGTTTGTGGTGTTGGCATAGATTGAGAATAGGATTTGTCACTCCGAGTGTCGGAGAGGTACCTCTGGGCCCTCTCGGTAATACACATCATAATAAGCCTTGCAAGCAAATGACTAATGAGTTAGTCACGAGATGATGTATTACGGAATGAGTAAAAAGACTTTCCGGTAACAAGATTGAACTAGGTATGATGATACCGACGATCGAATCTCGGGCAAGTAACATACTGATGACAAAGGGAACAACATATGTTGTTATGCAGTTTGACCGATAAAGATCTTCGTAGAATATGTAGGAACCAATATGAGCATCCGGGTTCCGCTATTGGTTATTTACCGGAGATGAGTCTCGGTCATGTCTACATAGTTCTCGAACCCGTAGGGTCCGCACGCTTAACGTTCGATGACGATCGGTATTATGAGTTTATGCGTTTTGATGTACCGAAGGTAGTTTGGAGTCCCGGATGTAATCACGGACATGACGAGGAGTCTCAGAATGTCCAGACATAAAGATTGATATATTGGAAGGTTATATTCGGACACCGGATGAGTTCCAAGGGTTATCGGATAAATACGGGAGTACCGTGGGGCTACCGGAACCCCCCCGGGGGGGTGTTAATGGGCCTACATGGGCCTTAGTGGGAATAGAGGGCAGCATGGGGAGTATGGGGCGCGCCCCCAAGGCCCAAACCGAATTGGTTTAGGGCAAGGGGGGCCAGCCCCCTCTTTCCTTCTCCTCCTCTCTCCCTTCCTTCCCCCTCTCCTACTCCTACTAGGAAAGGAGGAGTCCTACTCCTAGTAGGAGTATGACTCCCCTTATGGTGCGCCCCCTAGGCCGGCCGCCTCCTCCTCCCCTCCCTCCTTTATATACGTGGGGAGGGGGCACCCCCTATACACACAAGTTGATTTTAGCTGTGTGCGGTGCCCCTCCCCACAGATACACACCTCGGTCATATCGTTGCAATGCTTAGGCGAAGCCCTGCGCCGGTAGCTTCATCATCACCGTCACCACGCCGTCGTGCTGATGAAACTCTCCCGTGAAGCTCAACTGGATCAAGAGCTCGTGGGACGTCATCGAGCTGAACGTGTGCTGAATGCGGAGGTGCCGTACGTTCGGTGCTTGGATCGGTTGGATCGCGAAGACGTTCGACTACATCAACTGCGTCACTAGACGCTTCCGCTTTCGGTCTTCGAGGGTATGTAGACACACGCTCCCCACTCGTTGCTATGCTTCTCCTAGATAGATCTTGCGTGATCGTAGGATTTTTTTTGAAATACTACGTTCCCAACAGTGTCGCGGGGGAGGAAAATCGCTGATCCCTCATTTTCCGGATTGGGTTATTTCTATCCCATCTCCACTAACATTCTCCTTTTGCTTTAACCCTACTCTCCTCTTGACTACTTTCATAATGTACATCATTTGTTCTACATTTCAATAGAAATGTGAATCAACATGAAAATGTTAGGTTGGGTCTACTAGCCCACGTTGTGGATGTCAAGTGTTTCAGAGGTGTAGGACGGAGCCCGAGCATGGCAACGGATTGAGATGTTTCTGGTTGATCTTGGGTCTACTAGCCCATGTTGTGGATATCAAGTGATTTAGTGGTGTAGGAAGGAGGCCGAGCATGCTGGCTTGTTAAGATGTTTCCATGACTTTGTTTCCTTTTTCAAAATAAAAAATAAAAAAAATATAAATTCTTGTTAACACATTGATATCTTTGTAACTATATTCAATGTCGGTAGGTTTCAGTGAACCGTGCTTTTTTCTAGAGGGGCTGATTTCTATGTCGGGTGTATCATGATTGTGTGCCAAATGTGTTGCACAGAATATTTGTGTTAGACGAGTATTCTTCAATCTATGTTATTTTTTCAAGGGTTATTGAAACAATTGCATCAAAATAAATTGGCGCTGACTATGGGATCAAACACACTAAAAGTAGATTTCCTCATGTATTCAACCGCGCCAATATATTATTTATTCATAGTCAGTAATAAAGTAATTGCATCTCAAAAACAAAATAAATATGCGTCAACCATAGGATCGAATCCACACAAAAATGTATTTTCCGAAGTATTCAACGAGGCCAGTATATTCATATATATAGTTATTAAAAAGAGATTGAAACTCAAAATAACAACCACGCCAATATATTATTTATTCATAGTCAGTAATAAAGTAATTGCATCTCATCTCAAAATGAAATAAATATGCGTCAACCATAGGACTGAATCCACACAAAAAATGTATTTTCCGAAGTATTCAATGAGGCCAAGTATATTCATATATATAGTTATTAAAAAGAGATTGAAACTCAAAATAACAACAGTTTTGCATCAACCATAGGATCGAATCCACACAAAAATGTATTTTCCGAAGTATTCAACGAGGCCAGTATATTCATATATATAGTTATTAAAAAGAGATTGAAACTCAAAATAACAACCACGCCAATATATTATGGGAAACGTTTAGATACGGAGCGTCGGCCGAAGCTTCGGCCGGATGCCCCGGCTTGCTCGCTCGCGCACGTATTCCACGCAGTCACGTGCCTTGCCCATACGCTGTTTGCTTTTTTTTTCTCAGACTTGAAATACTCATCCCCTTCCTTGCGCCCAAGCTAGAACCATGGCGGTCGGGCGTGCCTGAGGAGGATGCGCTGGACGTGCTTCTCCGTCTCCGCCGAGCCCACCACCTCATCCTCCACCGCCGCCACGGCGACCGTCTCGTCCCCGTTCATCTACGCGGCGGCTGCGCTCACGGCGAGCTCACGGCAGCCAGTAGCTCCCCTCGCTCCATCGCCGGAGGCCAGGAGCTCTCCTCGCCGGCCGCCATGGCTGCCTGTCGCCATGCTCGAATCCACCCCGCGTATACAAGTGTTGCAACCGTCACCTAGGAAAGCTTCAACAGCTGTTGAAAAAAGCTTCAACCATAGACACAGAAGCTTCAATGGCACTGCACAACAAGGGGAAGTTGCAACCGTAGTTGGATTTTGCTACTATCAGCGAAGTTTTTTGCTACATCCATCAGGTGGAGCTGCGACCTCACGACGACGACAACGACGATTTTGCTGCAACCGTAGACACGGTTGAAGCTTTTTTCGTCCACGGTCGAAGCTTTTTCTGCAGCATTTCATACACGGCTGAAGCTTTTTTCGTCCACGGTCGAAGCTTTTTCTGCAGCATTTCATACACGGTTGAAGCTTTTTTCGTCCACGGTCGAAGCTTTTTCTGCAGCATTTCATACACGGTTGAAGCTTTTTTCGTCCACGGTCGAAGCTTTTTCTGCAGCATTTCATACACGATTGACTATGAAATGCTGCACGATGCTACAACCGTTTATAATTTTTTTTTCAATGCAGCACATCGGGTGGGTCTGGTGCAACCGGCCGAAATTTTCGGCCGGCGCACCGGCGCCTAGCGTTGGCCATATATTATTTATTCATAGTCAGTAATAAAGTAATTGCATCTCATCTCAAAATGAAATAAATATGCGTCAACCATAGGATCGAATCCACACAAAAAATGTATTTTCTGAAGGATTCAATGAGGCCAAGTATATTCATATATATAGTTATTAAAAAGAGATTGAAACTCAAAATAACAAAAGTTTTGCGCGCGCCGACCGTGGGGATCGAACCCACGGCCACGTGGTTAAAAGCCACGCGCTCTACCACTGAGCTAGGTCGGCAATCGCATTTGCTACTTTCAGGAGACGTTACATATACTGTATATTAGATGAGAGACAAGGATTAATAGCAGAGGAGCTGCATCCAGTATGTAACTTTTGAATTGTTTGCTTTTCCCTCGTTCGGCGCGGGCGCGGTATGCTCCCAGGATTTTGTTAGACCAAAGGCTTACTCCTCCGTATTGAGTTTGCACCTTGTTATCCAGACTCCTTTCTCTTTCTCCTTCAACAACACGACCATCTGGATGGGGACGAGAAGCGGGCTCAAGCTATTCCTGCTTGTACTAGGTTTAGACTCATCATCTTCATATCGTTTGATCCAGTGTCGGAGTTTGGCCTTGTGCCGATGATTCACGTTATGTGTCACCTTCCACAATGTCTCCATAGTGGACGAAGGAGGAAGGTAGTGACCCCCCCCCC
>LR738712.1:122851387-122870888 GCA_902687465.1 Secale cereale | reverse complement strand
CCCAAGCCATCGACGCACCCGGACAAGAATCTATGTGTGACTCCCGTTCCTTTTTTCCGCTGCGAAGGTGGAAGGGACGACGGTGGATGACCCTATTTTTGCTGGTTCCACTGGTATGTTGCCTTGTTGGATTTGAGCTTTCAACGATAGTGGTATCGTCCCGTGACCTAAAAAAGAACTTCCAATATGGAGTTTGAGGCATAAGACGGGGATCCAATCAACATTGTCGATAACCAGTTTTCACCCACAAACTGTTGTATCTTCAGGCTCAATGGTACCAAGTTCTTTCCTCCCGACCTTTCTTTTTAGAAAACTTCCAAATCTATTCATCTTCCTAATATGGCTATACAACGAACACCAGAAATAATAAAAAATACATTCAGATCCGTAGACCACCTATCGACGACTATAAGAACTAAAGCAAGGCGAAGGCGCACCGCCGTCATCGCCTCTCCCTCGCTGGAGCCGGCCAAAATTTGTTGTAGTAGACAGTCGAAAATTCGTCGTGCTAAGGCCCCATAAGACCAGTGCAGCAGAACTGTAACCGCTGCCGATGAAGAGTACTCCCTCCGTCCTTAACAACTGCTTCGTTGAGCTTGAGACCAAGGTGCTCGGCTGTGACTGGCGTGAAAATACGCAGCTCGTCGGACTCCAGCGCGGCGGCGAGCTTTGGCCACACGCTTGCACTGACGATCCAGGCCCCGTTGCCTCCAGGCTTAGCCACTATCTGTACGAACCCCGAGCATAGCCCCCTGCCGCGCGTTGTCGTCATCGCCATTGCCGCGTGGCCGAAGCCCAAGTCCGTGTCCATCGGGAACGAGGTGAAGGCCGTCACGGCCACTGTCGGGTAGCCCAACCCTATGTTGGACGCGTCCATGTAGGTGGCGCCGGACTTGTGCTGCTCCACCCGGTCAACCACCTCCTGGAAGCGGTCGTCGTACGCGCGCGCATTGATCAATTCTCGCACCATGGACGCCACCTCCGGCAGAGGCTTCCGCTGGATCTCCTCCACGCCATCCTCTCCCAGGACGAAGATGGACACGTTGCCCACATAGCTGCTCGTCGCGAGGGCGCGGTGCTCTGGCGCCGTGAGTCGACGCCGCCCGTCTACCCACCAGCCCATCCGGCACCGCGTGTCAGCCGCCCCAACCACGGCGGCTAGGGTCTTTCACATGTACGCGGACACCGCCTGGACCCGCGTCGCGCGGCCGTCTCCGTCTTGGCTCGCCATCTCTCGTAGCCGGGAAATGGCCTGCGCCTCGAGGTAGTACAAGCGCTGGACGCAGCTCGCTTCGCTCGTCAGGACGTTCACCATGCGATCGGAGGTCAACGGCATGAACGCGGCCAGCGAGGAGCTCCTGCATCTCGACGGCGTGGAGCTCGGGCGAAACAGGAAGCGATCGTGGACCGGCCTGGCTGCCGGGTCGAGCCTGCCCGTCCGCGCGAGCTCCGAAAACCCGGCGACGAGCCCGAGCAGCGCGTGGCCGTCACCGAGTAGGTGGTTGTGGCCCCATGCCACGGAGAAGCCGCCGCACGCGAACGACACCACCTGCACCGACAGAGGGACGTCGCCGCCGTACGGCAGCGGGATCTTACTTATGGACAAGTCCATGCAGCTAAAGTCCAGGTCCGCCAGAGCGACGTCGGCCACGCCGACGATGAGCTCCGCACCTTGGTTCTTGCAAAGGATCTCAGGGAGGCCTGTGCGAGGATTCGCCACGATGCGCCCAGCATGGGCAGAATAGTGGTTGAGCAATGACGGCAGCCTGGACTCGAAGGCGGCAACGACGGCGTGGAAGCCGCCGGCTGGAGGTCTCGGGTATATGCAGACCAGTGACACCGGGAAGTCGCCATGGAGAAGGTCAATGTTGGACACACCAAGGACGTGCTCCTTGATGGAAGAGTCGGAGGCCGAAACGAGGCCCCGGCTCATGACTCGGACATTCAGATCATTGCCCTTGTTGACGAAGCTGGCCATTAGCACTCCAATATGCGTGTGTTCACTGTTTCTCTCTCTCTTTTTTTAGTGGGGGTGTGCTCACTGTTAATAGCTCTATTTATTGGCTTCATCAGTCAAAGTTGTTCCTAAGGCTTGGCTTGGCAAACTATACATATCAGCAAGATGTGATGGAAATATATACTAGTAGAATGTTAAGAATCTGACGTCAATTTTTAAAGTATGACAAATCTGATGCCCAGAATGAATTGTCATGTTTGTCGAAGGAGACTTACATGCCCGCGAGAACATAATTTGCCATCCCGAGCATCGGATATGCCAGGCTTAAAAATCTTACGACAGATTTGTAGCGAAATAATATCAGCAAGTTGTTGGTGCGGTCTATTAATGCCTTTAGTTATTCGGATTTGGGCAATCTTAACACAAGTGTTGAAAAAACAAAAGAATCTAAACTGTAAAAGTCAGCACTTTCGGATCACAGATCGGGACAAGAAAAATATCGACTTGACTATGAATTAAAACTTCTCTCCAGTCTTGATATAATATTTACAAGTTTGCTATTTCACATCTAGATGTGAGATATTATCTCACATCTAACTCTCTCATCCTAATGTTAAAAAAAAACTCTCTCACCCTAGTTTTTTTTAAGTCTTCCATGAATGAATTTGAAGGATGAGGAAGTTAGATGTGAGATATTATCTCACATCTAAATGTGATATAGACAGATCCTAATATTTATTGGAGTCTGTCTATAAAACATCATCTCACATCTACATCTAAGTTTTTTTTTATTGAAGCGCGACAAAGAAAAAAGTAACTTATGCATTGTACATCTAGATGTGAAATATCTCACGTCTACATCTAAGTATTTTTTTTTATTGGAGCACGACAAAAAAAATAATGTAACTCATGCATTGTGCTAAAAATGAATTGAAATTAGGACCTCTCGCAGCATAACGAGAGCACCTACCACTCCAACAATAGCTGCCGTTGACATTCAGGAAATGAAAAACGTTTAACGACATAATGCAGCGTTCAGATTAGAAGACATGTTTGAAAATTTTGAAACCCTTTTTACAGATTGTGATTTTTTTAAAGACATTTTTTTAATGATTTTTTTCAAATATGAACAAACTTTATAATTTTGTTTTTTGTGTAAAATAAGAACAAAATTCGGTATTCCGAATAATTCCTTCTCGAACAAATTTTGAAACATGAACAATTTACGAAAAATCCCAGAAGAGTTTTTATAGTGTGGATACTTTTGAAGATTGGAAATATATTTTAAAAAATGTGAATACATTTATTCTATTTTTAATTTTAATAATAAATTTCAATTTTTTTGCACCATTTAGAAATTGTTCATGAATTTCAAAATAATGTTTTGTGATATTTAAAAGATGTATTATACAGTGGAAAAATTCAGAACATTCAAATAAATGTCCGTGACAGTTTTTTTAAAGAAACATCACGCATTTACAAAGCACGACATTTTCTAGAATTTTTTATGCAACGTGAATAAAAAGTTCACATAATTTTCTAAAAAGATTTTATGCCATTTAGAAATATGATCAATAGGAATTTGAAACATGTTTACCATGTATTCTAAAAAATGCTCAGGCATGTATTTGAAAAAAAATCATCATGTATTTTACAAAAATGTTCAATGTTTGTTAAAAAAATGTTCCCGTGTATACCAAAAAGATATATAGTGTGTATTACAAAAGTGAACATGTATTTGACAAAAAAAAAATACAACTATATATGGGTACTGGGTTCAAAACGAGTTGTGTGCCGAGAGCGGACATGCAACTATGTTACGCATGAGTTGCATGTTTGACTTGGCCATGCAACTGGGTCAGGTGGGTTTACATGTTGGCGTTGGACATGGAATTAGAGGACGGGGCAAGTTGCATGTTAAAAAACAAAGCACAAGTCTAGTTGTTAGTCAAAGGGTGGGCTTGCAACTAGGAGAACTACGAGGTGAGTTACGAGTTGAACATGGACTTGCGATTGGGACAACTACAAACTATGAGACCAGTTGTGAGTCAAGGGTCAACTGGCAACTGGGAAAAAACAAACTACGGTCCCAGTTGCGAGCCAAGGATGGACTTGCAATTAGGATGAAAGATAAAAACATAGGCCCAATTGCGAGTCAAGGGGCGACTTGCAACTGAGATAAAACAAACTACGGTCCCAGTTGCGAGTCAAGGATGGACTTGCAACCAGGATGAAAGATAAAAACGCATACCTAGTTGCGAGTCAAAGGTGGGCTTGCAACTGGGATAAAAAAACTACGGGCCTAGTTGTGAGTCGAGGGTGCACTTGTAAATAAGACAAGTATTTAAAACTATGATACGAGTTGCGAATTAAGGGTTGACATGCAATTGAGATGAAAAACAAAACACATCCCAGTTGCGAGTCGAGGGTGGACTTGCAACTGTGACATCAACAAACTATGAGACCAGTTGCGAGTCGAAGGTGGACTTGCAACTCGGACAACACCAAACTATGATCCCGGTTGCGAGTCGAGGATGGACTTTTAATTAAGCAAACTACAGAACATTGACCTAGTTGTGAGTCAATGGTCAACTTGTAACTAGGATGAAACAAACTACAGTCCCATTTGCAAGTAAAGGGTGGACTTGCAACTGGGATGAAAACAAAACATATGCCTAGTTGCAAGTTGAGGGTGATCTTGCAACTGGGAGAACTATGAGCCCAATTGCGAGTGAAAGGTGAACTTACAACTGGGACAACTACGAAACTACAAGCCCAGTTGCGAGTCAAGGGTTGACTTGCAACTAGGATGAAACAAACTACAATCACAGATGCGAGTCAATGGTGGACTTGCAAATGAGATGAAAGACAAAACACAAGCCCAGTTGCGGGTCAAAAGGTGGGCTTGCAACTCGGACAACTACAAGCCCAATTGCAACTAAGAGGCAAAAAAGGATCACAAATCGACCGTGTTTGGTAATGGATATACAATTAACACACACATTTTTAGGGAAAAAATGATGCCGACAAAATAATTCTGAACTAAAAATGGTTCATAAATTGGTTGTGTGTTGGGCTCAGTTGTGTATCGATGGTAGAATTGTAACTTGGACAAAAAATTGGACCCCACAATTGCATATCGTAGGTGGAGTTGCAAGTGGGGACAAAAAATGACCTCTGTCCTTGGTTTTTTGTCGAAGGTGGACATGCAATTTGAATAACAAATGGTTTGGTACCAATTGCATATAGAGGGTGGAGTTGCAAATGGGACAAGAAACTGGCAGGCCGCCCCAGTTGCATGTCAGAGGTGGAGTTGCAATAGGAACATAATGGTTTGGACCCCCAAGTGGCGTGTCGACAAACTTGCGACTGGAACAAAAAATGGGTCAGGTTCCAATTGCATATCGAGTGTAGACTTGCAACTGGTATCTCCAAATTGCATGTAGGGCATGGAGTTGCAACATGGGACAAAAATGGGTCGGCCCCGAGTTGCATAATGAGGGTGGACTTGGAACTTAAATAATCGGACCTGGTTGCATGTTATGGATGAAGTTGCAAGTGAGACAAAAATTGTTGCCCACACCTCGCCCAAAAAGGTTGTATGCCGAGGATGGCTTGCAATCAGGACAAATGAAATACATGCCCATAGTTTCATGTCGAGGGGTAGATTTGCAACTCGGACAAAAAAGATCGGACTCTCCAGTGGGATGTCAAGAAGGTGCACTCGCAACTAGAACAAAAATGGACCAGACTCAGATGCGTATAGAGGGTGGACTTGCAACTAAGACAAAAAAGATAGCTCAGTTGATGTCGGGGGTGGAGTTACAACTAAGGCAAAAAAGTTAACTTGATGAAAATCACTAAATGATAAAAACCCTAGATTAAAAAAGGGCAAAAGGCACAAAGATGGATCTACGGTCTCCTATCGCATCATTATTGATTGCCATCTTCTTCCTCGCGAACCCCCATTTGACTCCCTCCATCCTGCTCGCGCCGGCTCTACTCCAAGACCAAGGGGAATGGGAGCCATAGAGTGGCGAATACGAGGAGGCAACGACCAGCTCGTATCTTCGACTTATACAACGCGGGCCAAAAAAGAAATGCCCCTCCTGAAGAAAATATGCCCTAGAGGCAATAATAAAGTTGTTATTTATATTTCCTTATATCATGATAAATGTCTTTTATTCATGCTAGAATTGTATTAATCGGAAACTTGATACATGTGTGGATACATAGACAAAACACAGTGTCCCTACTAAGCCTCTACTAGACTAGCTCATTAATCAAAGATGGTTGAGTATCATAACCATAGACATGTGTTGTCATTTGATTAACAAGATCACATCATTAGGAGAATGATGTGATGGACATGACCCATCCGCTAGCTTAGCATATTGTTCGTTCAGTTTTATTGCTACTGCTTTCTTCATGTCAAATACATATTCCTCAAACTATGAGATTATGCAACTCCTGAATACCGGAGGAATGCCTTGTGTGCTATCAAACGTCACAACGTAACCGGGTGTTTATAAAGATGCTCTACAGGTATCTCCGAAGGTGTTTTTTGGGTTGACATATATCGAGATTAGGATTTGTCACTCCAAGTTTCGGAGAGGTATCTCTTGGCCCTCTCGGTAATGCACATCATAAGAAGCCGTCCAAGCAATGTGACTAAAGAGTTATTTGCGGGATGATGCATTACGGAACGAGTAAAGAGACTTGTCGGTAACAAGATTGAACTAGGTATGAAGATACCGACGATCGAATCTCGGGCAAGTAACATACTGATGACAAAGGGAATAACGTATGTTGTCATTACGGGTTGACCGATAAAGATCTTCGTAGAATATGTAGGAACCAATATGAGCATCCAGGTTCCGCTATTGGTTATCGACCGGAGATGTGTCTCGGTCATGTCTACATAGTTCTCGAACCCGTAGGTTCCGCACGCTTAACGTTCGATGACGATTTGTATTATGAGTTATGTGTTTTTGGTGACCAAAGATTGTTCCGAGTCCCGGATGAGATGACGAACATGACAAGGAGTCTCGAAATGGTCGAGAGGTAACTATTGATATATTGGATGATAGTATTCGGACACCGGAAGGGTTTCGAGGGGTACTGGGTACATATCGGAGTTCCAGGGGGTTACCGGAACCCTCCTGGGAAAGTTATGGGCCACATGGGCCATAGGCGGGAGGCAAGGCAGCCCACAAGGGGTGGCGTGCGCCCCCCCCCCCCCATGAGGAGTCCAAATTGGAGTAGGGGAGGGGGTGGCGGCCCCCTTTCCTTCTCCTCCTCCCACTCCTTCCTCCTTTCCCCCTCCATGAGAAGCAATAGAAGGGGGGTCGAATCATACTAGGAGTCTCCTCTCCTTGGCACGCCCCTAGGGCTGCCTACCTCCTTCTCTCTCCTTTATATACATGGGGAGGGCACCCCTAGAACACACATCAGTGTTCCTAGCCGTGTGCGGTGCCCTCCTCCATAGTTTGCTCCTCCGGTCATATTGTCGTAGTGCTTAGGCGAAGCCCTGCGCGGATAGCTTCACCATCACCGTCATCATGCCGTCGTGCTGACGAAACTCTCCCTCGACACTTTCCTGGATCAAGAGTTTGAGGGACATCATCGAGCTGGACGTGTGCTGAACTCAGAGGTGTCGTACGTTTCGTACTTGATCGGTTGAATCCCGAAGACGTTCGACTACATCAATCGCGTTAACCTATCGCTTCTGCTTTCGGTCTATGAGGGTACGTGGACACTCTCCCCGTATCGTTGCTTTGCATCTCCTAGATAGATCTTGCGTGATCGTAGTCATTTTTTAAAATTGCATGCTACGTTCCCATCAGCGGCATCATGAGCCAGGTCTATGAGTAGATGATATGCATGAGTAGAACACAAAGGAGTTGTGGGCGATGATAGTCATACTGCTTACCACCAACGTCTTATTTTGATTCGGCGGTATTGTAAGATGAAGCGGCCCAGACCAACATTACATGACCGTGTTCATGAGATCGGTTCCACAGTTACGTGCAACTTGTTTGCATAAAGGTGGCGGGCGGGTGTCTGCTTCTCCTACATTAGTTGAATCGAATTTGACCACGGCCGGTCCTTGTTGAAGGTTAAAACATCAAACTTGACGAAACACCGTTGTGGTTTTGTGCCGTAGGTAAGAACGATTCTTGCTAGAAGCCCGTAGCAGCTACGTAAAACTTGCAACTACAATGTAGATGACGTCTAACTTGTTGACGTCTAACTTGTTTTTGCAGGGCATGTTGTGATGTGATATGGTCAAGACGTGATGAGTTATACGTTATTGTATGAGATGATCATGTTTTGTAAATTATCGGCAACCGGTAGGAGCCTTATGGTTGTCTCTTTATTGTATGAAATATGAACGCCATGTAATTGCTTTACTTCATCACTATGAGTTAGCGATAGTAGTAGAAGCAATACTTGGCGAGACGACCACGACGGTACGATGAAGATCAAGGTGTCAAGCCGGTGATGATGAATATCATGACGGTGCTTTGGAGGTGGAGATCAAAGTCACAAGATGATGATGGCCATATCATGTCACATATTTTGATTGCATGCAATGTTTATCTTTTTATGCATCTTATTTTGCTTAGTACGACGGTAGCATTATAAGATGATCCTTACTAAAATTTCAAGGTACAAGTGTTCTCCCTGAGTATGCACTGTTGCCACAGTTCGTCATGCTGAGACACCACGTGATGATCGGGTGTGATAAGCTCTACGTTCACATACAACGGGTGCAAGATAGTTTTGCACATGCGGAATACTCAGGTTAAACTCGACGAGCCTAGCATGTACAGACATGGCCTTGGAACACTGGAGACCGAAAGGTCGAGCGTGAATTATATAGTAGATATGATCAACATAAGATGTTCACCATTCAAAACTACTCCATCTCATGTGATGATCGGACATGGTTTAGTTGATTTGGATCACGTGATCATTTAGATGACTTGAGGGATGTCTATCTAAGTGTGAGTTCTTAAGTAGTATGATTAATTGAACTTAATTTATCATGAACTTAGTCCTGATAGTTTTTGTATATCTATTTTGTAGATCAATGGCCCATGCTACCGTTCCCTTGAATTTTAATGCGTTCCTAGAGAAAGCTAAGTTGAAAGATGATGGTAGCAACTACACGGACTGGGTCCGTAACCAGAGGATTATCATCATTGCTGCACAGAAGAATTATGCCCTTGATGCACCGCTAGGTGAAATGCCTACTGCAGGAGCAACTCCAGACATTATGAACGTCTGGCAAGCTCGATCTGATGACTACTCTATAGTTCAGTGTACCATGCTTTACTGCTTAGAATCGGGACTTCAAAGACGTTTTGAATGTCATGGAGCATATGAGATGTTCCAAGAGTTGAAGTTAATATTTCAAGCAAATGCCCGAGTTGAGAGATATGAAGTCTCCAACAAGGTCTATAGGTACAAGATGGAGGAGAACAGTTTTGTCAGTTAACACATACTCAGAATGTCTAGGTATCATAACCACTCGACTCAGCTGGGAGATAATCTTCCGGATGATAGTGTTATTGACAAAGTTCTTCAATCGCTGCCACCAAGCTACAAAGGCTTCGTGATGAACTATAACATGCAAGGGATGGAGAAGACAATTCCAGAGCTCTTCGCAATGCTCAAAGCCGCGGAGGTACAAATCAAAAAAGGAGCATCAAGTGTTGATGGTTAACAAGACAACAAGTTTCAAGAAAAAGGGCAAGGGAAAGAAGGGAAACTTCACGAAGAATAGAAAGCAAGTTGCTACTCCTGGGAAGAAACCCAAGTGTGGAGCCAAGCCTGAAACTGAGTGCTTCTACTGCAAAGGGATTGGTCACTGGAAGCGGAACTGCCCCAAGTAGTTGACGGATAAGAAGGATGGAAAAGTAAACAAAGATATATTTGATATACATGTTATTGATGTGTACCTTACTAATGCTCGTAGTAGCGTCTGGGTATTTGATACTGGTGCAGTTGCTCATATTTGTAACTCGAAACAGGGGCTATGGATTAAATGAAGATTGGCTAAGGACGAGGTGACGATGTGATGGCTTTTCGCCCCTCTTTGGTTACCCCAAGTGGAAGGTTTGAGATGTAGCGTAGCGGCAAATTTCCCTTGGCAAATATACCAAGGATCGAATCCCGTGAGACTCCGAAGGTCGACAACAAGGTGTCAATAGCGCCAGAGACTTTTGCTTGACAGGACCTGCACACAGATACAAATAACTTTGCTCCCAACGAGTACAGAGAGGTTGTCAATCCCTCCGGCCTTGTCGTTTACAAAGGATCAAACGCAAGAGATAATAGTGATAGGTATGACTTCAACTAGGAAATAAGAACAGGAAGTAAATAGCGGATGTGATCAGTGATGGTAATATGGACCGGGGTCCCATGATGTTCACTAGTGATGTCTCTCTCCCAAAAGACGATAAAACAGCTAAGCGAGGTAAACAAATTACAGCTGGGCAATTGACAGGATTATGTGCGCAAACCAATGCTAACTATGCTGCAAAGAAAGGTAGAGGCTCAAAAGCATGGGCGGTACGCCAAGGCAAGTAGACCGAAATCCATCTGCATCTACTACTAATCATCCACCTTGAGATATCTATCCAGAACATCTCGCTGGTATTAAGTTGCGAGTCCCACCCATAGTGTAAACTCAAAGCAACAGACAACTGCATTAAAAGAACTTTGCGTAAAGTAAACAATCCTTGCACCCGCGAGTACAAGCATCGTTGTTTTCCCCCTTGTGGCAACAGCACATCCCCTAGACTCATGTTTCTGTCACTCAAGCTAGTCATCGAGGGGCATGAACCCACAATCAAGCATAATGTTCCCTCTTGGAGTTACTACCTACTACTCGGCCAAAGCAATAAATAGCAACGGAGAACATGCAAGAATTACTCAAGAAAATAAATATAAAAGAGGTGAATCAAATATATTACTCACACACAATCTGAACATAATCTCATAATCCATCGGATCCCAGCAAACTCAGCATAGCAACAACATAAAGATTACATATGTGCCTCGATCATGTAGGGCAGCTCACGAGGTCTAATCCATGAAGAACAAAGAGGGGAGGAGAACATCACATAGCTACTGGTCATGGACCCATGGTCCAAGGGAGACTACTCACAACTCATCCGGGAAGCGTCCATGGTGGTGGAGAAGCTCCCGGTGGTGATCCTCCCCTCCGGCAGGGTGCCGGGAAGAGTTCTCCTGGTGCTCCCGATCTTGGAAGCGCGGTGGCGGCGGAACAGAGAGGAGATCGCGAAAAAGGGTTTCGTCCTTGAGGGTTTTGGGACGCTTGCAATATATATGCCAAAGGGGAGCACCAGAGGCGGAGGTGGGGCCCCAGGCGCCCCCCTGGCGCGGCCAGGGGTGGGTCCGCGCCGGGTGGCCGCCTGGGCCACCCCAGGCTCCCCTCTAGCCATGCCTTGGTTTTTCCGGAAGCTCCCGATACGCTGATTTTTCCTGTATTTTTCCCGGAATTTTTAGGGCACTTTTAATATGGGGGGAACCTGAAATAGAAAAACAGCAGAAAACAGGAACTGGCACTGTGGTGCACTGAGTTAATAGGTTAGTCCAAATATGATCAAAAGTGTATGGAAGTGCATAAATATCATAGCAATATCACACAAAAGAGGCATGGAGCAAGCAGAAATTATAGATACGTTTTGGACATATCAACATCCCCAAGCTTAATTCCTGCTCGTCCTCGAGTAGGTAAATGATAACAAGTATAATTTCTGTGGTGACATGCTATCAACCATATAAGAACTTTTAAGTAAAGTAATCAAGGCATGTAATCCAATTCAAGTCATAACAAGCAAGAGTCTATATTAGCATTGTAACAAGTAACATAAGAACATAAAGGTGCAAGAGCTCTCGCTGTCCGTGGCTCGAATGTCTCCAAATGGTGTTTGCGTGCAAGAAAGGGGATAGGGATATATGAGAGTAAAACATAGTTTTTGTATTGTTGAGAACTTAATCTACTAAAGTTTCACACTTGGTCTTCTTTGGAATCTTATCTTGACTCATCCCCAGACCGTTAGCCAGGTACAAGTCAAAATGATCCACTCCCTTTCGATATTTTGAGCACTCATGCAATGGATGAGCGTAAGCAAGAAAGTAGACACTTAGGATGGCAAAGAGAGAAAAGTGATAGAGGGGGAAGACAAAAAAGGTGTGAAAGGCTCACATCAATGAGGACAATCATCGGCGAGAGAAAGCCAAATGATAGATATGATGTGAGGAGTAGGGATTGCCATGCAATGGATGCACATATGAGCTAAGGTAAGCTCTCCAATGGAACTAGTGGGGGTGCATCCAACTTGCTTGCTCAAGAAGACCTAGAGCTCTTTTGAGGAGGCTCATCATTGGAATATACAAGCCAAGTTCTATAGTGTAAAGGTCCCCACATAGCTATATGCATGAATGATAATCTCTATGGAGTACAAGGTATAAGATGGAGTACGAGTGTGGATCTCTCAAAAGGAATAGTAGTGTGCCCCCTTCTCTCTCTTTATTTCTTTTTCTCTTTTTTTTGTGTGGCCTCAATGGCTCTTTCTCTTTATCTCTCATTTGTCCTCTTTGGGATCTTTTGATTTTGTCCTCTTTGGGATCTTTTGATTTGTCCTCTTTGGGATCTTTTCCTCACTTTAGGGGCAACACTCTATGTATTACAAGAAGTATAGAAGATCTTTCACACTTTACAAAAGTACTCAACATAAAGAAAATGAAACTATCATGATGTATGCAAATGTATGCCTCTGCCAGTGTAGCAGGATATGCAATGATACTAGCGCGTCATGTAGCAATGATTAGGGCAAGGCCCAACTAGCATGCGGCTCATCGATCAAGCAAAAAGCATGTATGATACGAAGATCAAGTCATGAGAAGATGGATGTTGCATGTCAATGTATCTCGGAAATGCTATGGAAATGCCTTAATAGGTAGGTATGGTGGCTGTTTTGAGGAAGGATATAATGAGGCTTATGATGACAGAGCGTATCGTGCCAAGGATTTGGATGCACCGGCGAAGTATGCGCCAACTCTCGAGGTGAGAAAGGGCAATGCACGGTACCGAAGAGGCTAGAAAAATATGGTTAGGTGGAAGTGTCAACTTTCGAATACTCACATTAGTCCGAAGAACTCATGCACTTATTATCGGTAACTCTCAATCTAATTAGGAGGTTCTCAAAGAGACAAGTACCCCGAGGAGGAGTGCATGGGGGTTTGGTTACCCTTGCGCATCCTCGACCCATGGTACGTGAGTGTACTCTAATATTCGATCCCTCCAAAGATTAGTGATCCATTTAGTAGCTAAAGTTCTCAACTATTTTGTAGGTTTTCGAAAATAAACACGGATTGCCCAAAATACGACATCTATCACTAATAGGCTAAAGCTCTTGACACCAAAAGTTCAGACATTACTCATGGCAATACCTCAAAACTATTGCAGGTTACTACTAAAATTAAATAGCAACCTCAATTACCTACTTTAAGTTAAGACACACAACTCAGTGCAACAGACAAACTCTCTTAACAAGATAAACATGAAAACTCAAGAGAGTTCAACAACCAACTAAACAAAAGCTCTTTATAAAGAAAAGCATGAAAACTAAGAGCTAAACATGACAATAGCTATGGAAAGACAAAGAACATACACAGCAAAGATAAGCATGAAAATCCTATGTTGTGTTCTAGGTTGAAGTGGAGTGTGTTTCTCTCCCACACAAAGAAACCTGGGTTCTAACTCGTTATGAACAGAAAGCAAAGCTAACGAAAACTAAAAAGGAAACTAAAAGCAAGACGCTCCAAGCATAGCACATAACGCATGAAGTGATTAAAATATAGTGGAACGAAAGACGAACTGATAATTATTGATGGAGAAGGGTATGCACGGGGGCATCCCCAAGCTTAGACGCTTGAGTCTTCTTGAATATTTCTTGGGGGTGCACGGGGGCATCCCCAAGCTTGAACGTTTGACCCTCCTGAATCTTTTTATCATCTTCCCTCGCACACTTGAAAACTCCCTTCATACATAACTCATCATAATCTGATTAGCGAGGTTAGTACCCATAATAAAATAACTTTTACATGCTGGAAATAAGGATATTCTTGAAGAGCTACTGTTTCTCAAGATTGCCAAAAGGTTTTTGCAAAGAAAAAGCAAGCTCAAGGTTTGCAAAACGAAGAAAAGGCAAAACAGGACAGAATCTGTGAAAAATAGGCCAGCAGGTAGTAAATAATTTTTTCGGGGCACTTCTGCAACTCAAATCAAAAAACTCATAACAGACGCCCGAAAGCCAATTGTATAGAGCATCCTGTCAAAAAAATTCAGATCAAAAAGATGATCTGGTGATTTTATACGAATTTTTCTGTCCAAGGACAGAATCTGTTTTCTGGACTGCACATCACAACTTTTGAACTTTCTTGCAATCGGAGGTTAAACTTGGCACAAAGCCGAAAAGAAAAGATACAATGATGTTGCTACAGTAGTAACTAACATCAAGACCACTAAAAACTGAAAGAACAAACTGAAAGCAAAGGTAACAAGGGTTGTCTCCCTAGAGCTCTTTCTTTATAGCCATAAAGATAGGCTTAAGACTTTAATGATGCTCTCGTAGGAATAAGAGTTGAAGAACAAAAGAGAGCATCAAGAAGCAAATACCAAACATATTTAAGCCTAACATGCTTCCTATGCATAGGAATATTGCAATAGAATAATTCATTGAAGCACAAAGCAATAAGCATAGGAAGGCAAAACAAGTGTAGCTTCAAAACCTTCAACATAAAGAGAGAGAACTTGATATCATTGAGATATCTATAAGCATATGTTCCCTTCTCATAATAATTTTCAGTGGGATCACGAATAAACTCAACAATATAAGCATCACATAAAGCATTGTTACCATGATCCACATGCAAAAAAGTGTCATTACTCTTCATATAAGCAAAATCTTTCTTATTAGGAATAGTGAGAGTAAGACTATCATAACCATCATGGTAATCATCATATATAGGAGGCATAGTATCATCAAAGTAAATTTTCTCCTCAAAAGTTGGGGGACTAAAAATATCATGTTCATCAAACGTGTCATCCCCAAGCTTAGAGCTTTCCATGTCATTAGCAATATTGATATTCAAAGAAAGCATACTAATAACATCACCACCATCATGATTGTTATGCAAATAATAAAGTTCCATAGGTTTTTTAATTTTCTCTTCAAACACATCATGTCCCAAAGCAAGGTAGAGCTTATAAAGCTCTCTCATATTTTTGTTGTTTTCCATTAAGCAAAACTAGTGAAAAGACATAAAGAAAACTGAAAGGTAAACTAAGAAGACTAAAAAGCAAAGATAAAAGATAGCGTGCCACTCCCCTATCTTAAAGAGTGGAGTCCCCGGCAACGGCACCAGAAACTTTGCTTGATGGCTTTTCGCCCCTCGTTGGTTACCCCAAGTGGAAGGTTTGAGATGTAGCGTAGCGGCAAATTTCCCTTGGCAAAGATACCAATGATCGAATCCCGTGAGACTCCGAAGGTCGACAAGAAGGTGTCAATAGCGCCAGAGACTTTTGCTTGACACGACCTGCACACAGATACAAATAACTTTGCTCCCAACGAGTACAGAGAGGTTGTCAATCCCTCCGGCCTTGTCGTTTACAAAGGATCAAACGCAAGAGATAATAGTGATAGGTATGACTGCAACTAGGAAATAAGAACAGGAAGTAAATAGCGGATGTGATCAGTGATGGTAATATGGACCGGGGTCCCATGATGTTCACTAGTGATGTCTCTCTCCCAAAAGACGATCAAATAGCTAAGCGAGGTAAACAAATTACAGCTGGGCAATTGACAGGATTATGTGCGCAAACCAATGCTAACTATGTTGCAAAGAAAGGTAGAGGCTCAAAAGCATGGGCGGTACGCCAAGGCAAGTAGACCGAAATCCATCTGCATCTACTACTAATCATCCACCTTGAGATATCTATCCAGAACATCTCGCTGGTATTAAGTTGCGAGTCCCACCCATAGTGTAAACTCAAAGCAACAGACAACTGCATTAAAAGAACTTTGCGTAAAGTAAACAATCCTTGCACCCACGAGTACAAGCACCGTTGTTTTCCCCCTTGTGGCAACAACACATCCCCTAGACTCATGTTTATGTCACTCAAGCTAGTCATCGAGGGGCATGAACCCACAATCAAGCATAATGTTCCCTCTTGGAGTTACTACCTACTACTCGGCCAAAGCAATAAATAGCAACGGAGAACATGCAAGAATTACTCAAGAACATAAATATAAAAGAGGTGAATCAAATATATTACTCACACACAATCTGAACATAATCTCATAATCCATCGGATCCCAGCAAACTCAGCATAGCAACAGCATAAAGATTACATATGTGCCTCGATCATGTAGGGCTGCTCACGAGGTCTAATCCATGAAGAACAAAGAGGGGAGGAGAACATCACATAGCTTCTGGTCATGGACCCATGGTCCAAGGGAGACTACTCACAACTCATCCGGGAAGCGTCCATGGTGGTGGAGAAGCTCCCGGTGGTGATCCTCCCCTCCGGCAGGGTGCCGGGAAGAGTTCTCCTGGTGCTCCCGATCTTGGAAGCGCGGCGGTGGCGGAACAGAGATGAGATAGCGAAAAAGGGTTCCGTCCTCGAGGGTTTCGGGACGCGTGCAATATATATGCCAAAGGGGAGCACCAAAGGCGAAGGTGGGGCCCCAGGCGCCCCCCTCGTGCGGCCAGGGGTGGGGCCGCGGCGGGTGGCCGCCTGGGCCACCCCAGGCTCCCCTCTGGCCCTGCCTTGGTTTTTCCGGAAGCTCCCGATACGCTGATTTTTCCTGTATTTTTCCCGGAATTTTTATGGCACTTTTAATATGGGGGAAACCTGAAATAGAAAAACGGCAGAAAACAAGAACTGGCACTGTGGTGCACTGAGTTAATAGGTTAGTCCAAATATGATCAAAAGTGTATGGAAGTGCATAAATATCATAGCAATATCACACAAAAGAGGCATGGAGCAAGCAGAAATTATAGATACGTTTTGGACGTATCACGATGCGCGTGGGAAATGGTTCCAAAGTCGATGAGATCGCCGTCGGCATGCTACCTCTACATCTACCTTTGGGATTAGTTTTAGACCTAAATAATTGTTATTTGGTGCTAGCGTTGAGCATGAACATTATATCTGGATCTTGTTTGATGCGAGACGATTATTCATTTAAATCAGAGAATAATGGTTGTTCTATTTACATGAGTAATATCTTTTATGGTCATGCACCCTTGATGGGTGGTCTATTTTTCTTGAATATCGATCGTGGTGATAGACATATTCATAATATTGATGCCAAAAGATGCAAAGTTGATAATGATAGTGCAACATATTTGTGGCACTACCATTTAGGTCATATTAGTGTAAAGTGCATGAAGAAACTCCATGCACATGGGCTTTTGGAATCACTTGATTATGAATCATTTGATACTTATGAACCATGCCTCATGGGCAAGATGACTAAAACTCCGTTCTCCGGAACAAAGGAGCGAGCAACTAACTTATTAGAAATAATACATACCGATGTATGCGGTCCGATGAGTGTTGAGGCCCGCGGCTGGTATCGTTATTTTCTGACCTTCACAGATGATTTCTGCAGATATGGGTATATCTACGTGATGAAACACAAGTCTGGAATATTTGAAAAGTTCAAAGAATTTCATAGTGAAGTAGAGAATCATCGTAACAAAAAAATAAAGTTTCTACAATCTGATCGCGGAGGCGAATATTTGAGTTACGAGTTTGGTCTTCATTTTAAACAATGTGGAATAGTTTCGCAACTCATGCCACCTGGAACACCATAATGTAATGGTGTGTCTAAACGTCGTAACCGTACTTTATTAGATATGGTGCGATCTTTGATGTCTCTTACTGATTTACCACTATCGTTTTGGGGTTATGCATTAGAGACAACTGCATTCACGTTAAATAGGGCACCGTCTAAATCCGTTGAGACGACACCGTATGAGCTGTGGTTTGGCAAGAAACCTAAGTTGTCGTTTCTTAAAGTTTGGGGTTGCGATGCTTATGTGAAAAAGCTTCAGCCTGATAAGCTCGAACCCAAATCGGAAAGGAGCGTCTTCATAGGATACCCATAAGAAACTATTGGGTACACCTTCTATCACTGATCCGAAGGCAAGATCTTTGTTGCTAAAAATGGATCCTTTCTAGAGAAGGAGTTTCTCTCCAAAGAAGTGAGTGGGAGGAAAGTAGAATTTGATGAGGTAATTGTACCTTCTCTCGAATTGGAAAGTAGTTGATCACAGAAAATAGTCCCCATGACGCCTACACCAATTAGTGAGGAAACTAATGAGGATGATCATGAAACTTCAGATCAAGTTACTACCGAACCTCGTAGGTCAACCAGAGTACGATCAGCACCAGAGTGGTACGGTAATCCTGTTCTAGAAGTCATGTTACTAGACCATGACGAACCTACGAACTATGAAGAAGCATTGATGAGCCCAGATTATGCAAAATGGCTTGAAGCCAATGCGGCTTGCACAAACCCCTTGGTTTTTGTGAACCATTCAGCGCTCCATTTGTTCTGACGAGTGTGACCGGTATACATCCACGCACGATCACTCATCTTGACTTTTAGAGCTACTTGACACACAACAATTATATATGTAATTCACCATGTATATATTCATCAATTGATCTACTTTGTCAATTTTATTACGTCCATGCAACCTACACTCTAATAGGTAATGATAGGTCCTAATCCCACCCGAGTATGTGTAGATTGGGTTCATTTTCCCATGCTATGCTCCGGATCCGACGCAAAATTTCGGCAGCACCTCCCCGCTGTTCTCCTGATACACGTCTCTGCAATAAACAGAGAGGATGTGTACCCGGAGAATAACAGGGGAGGCACTGACGAAATTTATGCGTCGGATCCGGAGCAAAGCATATGGGAAAACGAACCCAATCTACACATACTCGGGGCTGTCCATGCATAGCGTTGGACAATTCGAAAGAATCAAGGTTATAAATATGCAAATGCATGCATATTCATAACTATGACGATTTCGAACGGGAGACACATATTGGTTACGCATACTGATGATTCAAGACACATATATAGCTAGCTATCAAGTTTCATCGGAATAAAGCAAATAATTAATGGGGGAGGAGGACATGTCATTTGTGCTCACCCACGAACAAAGGGGCAGAGCTCGTCAAACGCACGGCGAGGTCGTCGAACACCAAACCTCGCAGCGATGAAACAACTGCACATTTAAAACTACCCGATCAACACAATTATATATGATGTTTTTCATAACAAAATCGAAAAATATATGACCTAACTAATAATTCACAAATATATGACCCCGTCGGCCTCTGGAAGGCCAAAGAACACCTTTTCGGGAGGTGTCGGGGGTCGGGGTCGGGTGTCGGGGTGTCGTGTCGGGGTCGGGGTG
>LR738712.1:122830724-122851107 GCA_902687465.1 Secale cereale | reverse complement strand
GGGTGGTGGCGGCGGCGGGTTGTTGGGACGGTGGGGGGACGGGGCGAGGGGAGGTGGGGCAAGGGGGCGGCGGTGGATGGCGGGTAGCGGTGGTCGTCGGGGAGGAGGGGGAAAGAAACAGAGAGGTGGGCGGGGTGGGGCTCGACCGTTTAGTACCCTAATTGTTTGTCGTCCGCCCCCCTTTGACGTCAGCTTTTTTACTCTTTCACGTCTGCTAGCGGACGGCAAAGAGGGGCCCCGTTAGGTTTTCCCTAATCAGCCCGTTAGTGTGGGCCACCTCCCTCTTTGCCGTCTGCCAACTGACGGCAAAGAATCTTTGCCGTCTGCTAGCGGACGGCAAAGAACTAACTGATGGCAAAGAAGGTCTTTGCCATCAGCCAGTTCTTTGCCGTCTGCTTTTGGGTAGCTGATGGCAAAGAGATTCTCTGTCGTCTGCTAGCAGACGGCAAAGAGCTGGCAGATGGCAAACTAGCTGATTCCAGTAGTGATGCAATAAAACCAAAACTGCCATAACTTCTGCAAATGAGCTCCGAATTGAGCAAACTCAAGCTTGTTGGATAGGGGAAGATAGAGGCAGGGAGGTATGCCTAAGATATAGAGGAGTGAACACTCCAACAGAGAAGAACTAACATAACCTCCAACATCGAAAACATCATAGAAGATGCATGTGAACTCTGCTTTCGATGAACCCAAGCTTGTCATCAAGATGACCATAAGCTCTAAGACTTACAAAGAGAACCGGCAGAAACCCCAACATCGGAAACATCATACTAGATGTATGTGAACTCCGTTTTCGATGAACCCAAGCTTGTCATGAAGATGACCATAAGCTCCAAATCTCACAAGGAGAAGAACCAAACAAGTACCAAGAAAGATGATGAAAGCATGCAATGGTTTGAGCTCTCTACGAACGATATGATCAAGCTACTCATTGAGATCCCCCCTTGATAGTACAACAATCGATCCTATAACCCGGTCTCCCAACTACCACCATGAGACCGGTAAAATAGAAAACCTATCAAGGGCAAACCTTTGCCTTGCACAAAGTCCACTTGAGCTCGATGTAGACGATCTTGACTTCCTCAAGGTGGACCACCTTTCTTGATTGTGTTGGCTCGGTGAAGACTAGTAGATTGCTCCCCCATACTCCACTATGGGTGAGCCACTCTTCGGCATATCTTTACAAGTCCATTGTCACCACAATGGATGGCAAGCTTCAAGCACTTGATCTCCTTGTGATGCATCACTTGAACTTGCACACCGCAACCTAACCCCACAAAGAACTCTCACGAAGACCATGGGTTAGTACACAAAGCGTAATTGACAATGCTTACCATACCATGGGATCACTTGATCCCTCTCAGTACATCTTCTATGCTTTGTGTGTTAATAAGCTCGATTCACTCTTTGACTTAGTCTTGGTCAACCTTGAATCTTTCCAACTCTCTTCATTTGGATGATGTCTTCAAGGTAAACATGAATGATAACACACTCTTCTTCTTCAAGACATGCTTGCAATATGCTCAACACTCACAAGACCAATCTTTGGATAATTCCTTAATAGCACCTTGGTCATCACAAACTCTCCTTGAAACCAACACATGGACTCCAAGAAAAGCCTATGGACAAACCCTTCAAATATAACTCAAGGAAACCATTAGTCCATAGAGATTGTCATCAATTACCAAAAACCAAACATGGGGGCGCCGCATATTCTTTCACATGTGGACATATTTTTCGATATCGGCTTTCGCTTGAGGACAAGCGAGGTCTAAGCTTGGGGAGTTGATACGTCCATTTTGCATCATGCTTTTATATTGATATTTATTGCACTATGGGTTGTTATTACACGTTATGTCACAATACTTATGCATTTTCTCTCTTATTTTACAAGGTTTACATGAAGAGGAAGAATGCCGGCAGCTGGAATTCTGGGCTGGAAAAGGAGCAAACATTGGAGACCTATTCTGCACAACTCAAAAAGATCCAAAACTCCACAAAACACCGTTTCAGAAAATATAAAAAATATATGGCGAAAGAGATCTGCCAGGGGGGCCACCACCTGTCCACGAGGGTGGGGGGCGCCCCCCCCCTCTGGGCGCGCCCCCCTGCCTCATGGGCCAGCCGGTGACCCCCCGATGCCCATCTTCTCCTATATGAGGTGTTTTGACCTGGAAAAAATCATAAGGAGGCTTTCGGGACCAGACGTCGCCGTCTCGAGGCGGAACCTTGGCGGAACCAATCTAGGGATCCGGCAGAGCTGTTCTGCCGGGGATACTTCCCTCCGGGAGGGGGAAATCGTCACCGCCGTCATCACCAACAACTCTCCCATCTTGGGGAGGGTTATCTTCATCAACATCTTCACCAGCACCATCTGCTCTCAAACCCTAGTTCATCTCTTGTATCCAATCTTTGTATCAAAACCTCGAATTGGTACCTGTAGGTTGCTAGTAGTGTTGATTACTCCTTGTAGTTGATGCTAGTTGGTTTACTTGGTGGAAGATCATATGCTCAGATCCATTATGCATATTAATACTCCTATGATCATGAACAATATTATGTCTTGTGAGTAGTTACGTTTGTTCCTGAGGACATGGGAGAAGTCTTGCTATAAGTAGTCATGTGAATTTGGTATTCGTTCGATATTTTGATGAGATGTATGTTGTCTCTCCTCTAGTGGTGTCATGTGAACGTCGACTACATGACACTTCACCATGGTTTGGGCCTAGAGGAAGGCATTGGGAATTAATAAGTAGATGATGGGTTGCTAGAGTGACAGAAGCTTAAACCCTAGTTTATGCGTTGCTTCGTAAGGGGCTGATTTGGATCCACTTGTTTCATGCTATGGTTAGGTTTACCTGAATACTTCTTTTGTAGTTGAGGATGCTTGCAATAGAGGTTAATCATAAGTGGGATGCTTGTCCAAGTAAGGGCAGCACCCAAGCATCGGTCCACCCACATACCAAATTATCAAAGTAACAAACGCGAATCATATGAACGTGATGAAAACTAGCTTGACGATAATTCCCATGTGTCCTCGGGAGCGCTTTCCTTCATATAAGAGTTTGTCCAGGCTTGTCCTTTGCTATAAAATTGTTTGGGCCATCTTGTTGCACCCTATTTACTTTTACTATTTGTCACTTGCTACCAATTACCTTATCACAAAACTATCTGTTACCGATAATTTCAGTGCTTGGAGAAAATACCTTACTGAAAACTGCCTATCATTTCCTTCTGCTCCTCGTTGGGTTCGACACTCTTACTTATTGAAAGGACTACGATAGATTCCCTACACTTGTGGGTCATCACGACACATGGGGCATCCGAGTGGTGATGAGGTGACCAGCCGATGGCGACGCGCGGGCGGCCGAGTGGTGATGAGGTGACCAACCGAGAGGCGACACACGGGGTGGCCGAGTGGTGATGAGGTGACCAACCGAGTGGCGACACGCGGGGCGGACGAGTGGTGATGAGATGACCAACCGATGGCGACGCGCGGGGCGGCCGAGTGGTGATGAGGTGACCAACCAAGTGGCGACGCGTGCTACTTCTCGATTGCATTGTATTCCCTCGAAGAGGAAAGGGTGATACAACACAGTAGCGTAAGTATTTCCCTCAGTTTTCGAGAACCAAGGTATTAATCCAGTAGGAGACCACGCGCGAGTCCCTCGTACCTGCACAAACAAATAATAACCTTGTAGCCAACGCGATAAAATGGGTTGTCAATCCCTTCTCGGTCACTTACAAAAGTGAGATCTAATAGATATGATAAGATGATATTTTTGGTATTTTTAGTATAAAGATTGAAAGTAAATAATGCAAAGTAAAGCAAATAGTTGATGGAAGATTAATATGATGAAGATAGACTCGGGGGCCATAGGTTTCACTAGTGGCTTCTCTCATGATAGCAGATTTCTAAGATGGGTGAACACATTACTGCCGAGAAATTGATAGAAAAGCGCATAGTTATGAGAATATCTAGGCATGATCATTGTATATATGCATCACGTCTGTGACAAGTAGACCGAAACGATTCTGCATCTACTACTATTACTCCAAACATCGACCGCTATCCAGCATGCATCTAGAGTATTAAGTTCATAAGAACAAAGTAACGCCTTAAGCAAGATGACATGATGTAGAGGGATAAACTCAAGCAATATGATACAAACTCCATCTTTTTATCCTCGATAGCAACAATACAATACGTCTTAAGCCCGAAAGGCATAGATACATAGCATAAGGCTCCAAACGGAGTAATGAAAGCCATCTTCTCCTGGTCCTTAACTGCCATCTTGATCTGATGATATCCAGAATATGCATCCAAAAAACTCAGGCGCTCACAACCCGCCGTAGCATCAATGATCTAATCAATACGGGGGAGGACGAACGGGTCAGCTGGACAAGCCTTGTTTAAGTCTGTGTAGTCCACACACATGCGCCACGTGCCATTCTTTTTAAGCACCAAAACCGGGTTAGCCAACCACTCAGGATGAAGAACTTCAACGATGAACCCCGCCGCCAAAAGCCGGGCCACCTCTTCACCAATGGTCTTCCGTCCCGCTTCATTAAAACGACGAAGGAATGGTCTGACCGTCTTATATTTCGGATCAATATTAAGAGTGTGCTCAGCGAGTTCTCTCGGTACACCCGGCATGTCTGAAGGATTCCATGCAAAGATGTCAAGGTTCTCACGGATGAACTCGATGAGCACGCTTTCCTATTTCGGATCCAGATTAGCACTGATACTGAACTGCTTAGATGAGTCGCCAGGAACAAAGTCAACCATCTTGGTATCATCTGCCAACTTAAACTTCAACAAAGGGTCATGTTCTGTAGCTGGCTTCTTTAAAGACGTCATATCTGACGGGTCAACGTTATCCTCGTAAAACTTGAGCTCCTCTACGGCACAAACCGACTCTGCATAAGTGATACGTCTCCAACGTATCTATAATTTTTTATTGTTCCATGCTATTATATTATCCTTCTAGGATGTTTTATGGGCTTTATTATACACTTTTATATTATTTTTGGGACTAACCTATTAACCCAGAGCCCAGTGCCAGTTTCTGTTTTTCTCCTGTTTTAGGGTTTTACAGAAAAGGAATTTCAAACGGAGCCCAATTGACCTGAAAATCAACAGAGGCTGTTTTTGGACCTAAAGAAGCCCAGGAACTACCGGAGGGGTACGAGAGGACCCACGGGCTGCCCACGAGGGTGGGGGGCGCGTGCCCCCCCTAGTGGACATCCCGTAGCCCCCCTTTGCTTGGCCCCGACTCCAACACCTCCTATATATACTGAAACCTCTAGAAAGAAACCTAGATCAGGAGTTCCGCCGCTGAAAGCCTCTGTAGCCACCAAAAACCAATCTAGACCCTGTTCCGGCACCCTGCCGGAGGGGGGGAACCCTCACCGGTGGCCATCTTCATCATCCCGGTGCTCTCCATGACGAGGAGGGAGTAGTCCACCCTCGGGGCTGAGGATATGTACCAGTAGCTATGTGTTTGATCTCTCTCTCTCGTGTTCTTGAGATGGCACGATCTTGATGTATCGCGAGCTTTGCTATTCTAGTTGGATCTTATAAAGCTTCTCCCCCTCTACTCTCTTGTAATGGATTGAGTTTTCCCTTTGAAGTTATCTTATCGGATTGAGTCTTTAAGGATTTGAGAACACTTGATGTATGTCTTGCACGTGCTTATCTGTGGTGACAATGGGATATCATGTGATCCACTTGATGTATGTTTTGGTGATCAACTTGCGGGTTACGTGACCTTGGGAATCTATGCATAGGGTTTGGCACACGTTTTCGTCTTGACTCTCCGGTAGAAACTTTGGGGCACTCTTTGAAGTACTTTGTGTTGGTTGAATAGATGAATCTGAGATTGTGTGATGCATATCGTATAATCATGCCCACTTATACTTGAGGTGACAATGGAGTATCTAGGTGACATTAGGGTTTTGGTTGATTTGTGTCTTAAGGTGTTATTCTAGTACGAACTCTATGATAGATTGAACGTTACTACGGACTCTTGAATAGATCGATCAGAAAGAATAACTTTGAGGTGGTTTCGTACCCTACCATAATCTCTTTGTTTGTTCTCTGCTATTAGTAACTTTGGAGTGACTCTTTGTTGCACGTTGAGGGCTAGTAATATGATCCAATTATGTTATCATTGTTGAGAGAACTTGCACTAGTGAAAGTATGAACCCTAGGCCTTGTTTCCTATAATTGCAATACCGTTTATGCTCACGTTTACCACTTGCTACCTTGCTGTTTTTATATTATCTTATTACAAAAACCTATATCTACCATCCATATTGCACTTGTATCACCATCTCTTCGCCGAACTAGTGCACCTATACAATTTACCATTGTATTGGGTGTGTTGGAGACACAAGAGACTCTTTGTTATTTGGTTGCAGGGTTGCTTGAGAGAGACCATCTTCATCCTACGCCTCCCACGGACTGATAAACCTTAGGTCATCCACTTGAGGGAAATTTGCTACTGTCCTACAAACCTCTGCACTTGGAGGCCCAACAACGTCTACAAGAAGAAGGTTGCGTAGTAGACATCAAGCTCTTTTCTGGCGCCGTTGCCGGGGAGGTTAGTGCTTGAAGGTATATCTTTAGATCTTGCAATCAAATCTTTTAGTTTCTTGTTTTATGACTAGTTTAGTTCATAAAAGAAAATTACAAAAAATGGAATTAAGGTTACCTAATATGCTTCATCTTTTTAATATCTTCCGTTAAAATGATGGGAAGGAAAATTGTGCTCAAGTACTAGAAGAAGAATTACATAGAATGCTTGGCATACAATATGTGCATGTTGAGCATGATTACAATGTTGTTAGTATGAATCCTTTGAATATCCATGATGCTAATGATATGCAAAGCCACAAGCTTGGGGAAGCTATGTTTGACGAAGATGATATTTTTAGTCCCCATAGTTTTGATGAGCAAATTTATTGTGATGAAAGCATGCCTTCCATTTATGATGATTATATTGATGAAACTGGATTTTGGAGAGGTCATGACTTTATTTAGTGATGATTCCACTATTTCGGAAGAGGTTCCAATTGATTGTGAGAACAAAGTTGCTATCTATGATGATTATTGTGATGGCTTGTATGCTATTAAGAATAATGATAACCATGAAACTTGTCATCATGATTTTAGTTTTCAATTGGATTATGCCTCACATGATAATTATTTTGTTGAGTTTGCTCCCACTATTATTCATGAGAAGAATTTTGCTTATGTGGAGAGTAGTAAAATTTCTATGCAAGTAGATCATGAAAAGAATGCTTTATGTAATAGTTATATAGTTTAATTCATTCATGATGCTACTGAAAATTATTATGAGAGAGGATCATATGCTTGTAGGAATTGCAATGATATCAAGTTTCCTCTCTATGTGCTTGAAGTTTTGAAGCTATGCTTGTTTTGCCTTCCTATGCTAGTTGATTATTGTTCCCATAAGTTGTTTGCTCACAAAATCCCTATCCATAGGAAGTGGGTTAGACTTAAATGTGCTAGTCATATTCTTCATGATGCTCCCTTTATGTTTCAATTATTATCTTTTATGCGAGCATCATTGAAATCATCATGCCTAGCTAGGGGCGTCAAACGATAGCGCTTGTTGGGAGGCAACCCAATTTTATTTTATTGGCTTTTGCTTCAGTTTAGAAATAAATATTGCATCTAGCTTCTGTTTAGATGTAGTTTTTTGTTTTAATTAGTGTTTGTGCCAAGTAGAACCTTTGGGAAGACTTGGGTGAAGTTTATATGATCTTGTTGTGAAAAACAGAATCGTTAGCGCTCGCTAGAATAGTCACCAGCTTTTACTGGAGCATGCTATTTAGTTGATTCTTTTTGAAGATGATTAATAGACAAATTCCTCACGTTTACCAATTTATTTCAATTTTTTTGAAGTTACAGAAGTATGCGAAAGTTACAGATTACTACAGACTGTTATATTTTTGACAGATTCTGTTTTTCGTGTGTTGTTTGCTTATTTTAATGCATCTATGAGTAGTATTGGGAAGTATGAACCATATAGAAGTTTGAATACAGTAGGGTTAACACCAATATAAACAAAGAATGAATTCATTGCAGTACCTTTGAGTAGTGGTTTGCTTTCTTATACTAACGGAGCTCATGAGATTTCTATCTAAGTTTTGGTTGTGAAGTTTTCAAGTTTTGAGTATTGCTTTGATGGACTATGGAACAAAGAGTGGCAAGAGCCTAAGCTTGGTGATGCCCGAGGCACCCCAAGGTAAAAGTCAAGGACAACCAAAAGCCTAAGCTTGGGGATGCCCCGGGAAGGCATCCCCTCTTTCGTCTTCATCCATCGGTAACTATACTCGAAGCTATATTTTTATTCGCCACATGATATATGTTTTACTTGGAGCGTCATGTATCAATTGAGTCTTTGCTTGTTAGTGTGCCTCTATTATCCTAGCTGGACACACCTATTTGAGAGAGTTAAATATGGCCTAGGAATTGATAGAACACTCTATGTGCTTCACTTATATCTTTTGAGTTGAATTGTTTTTGCTCTAGTGCTTCACTTATATCTTTTAGAGCATGGTGGTGATAATATTTTGTAGAAATTGTTGAACTCTCATGATTCACTTATATCCTTTTGAGAGTCTATTAAAACAGCATGGTAATGTGCTTTGGCTATAAAACTAGCCTTCACATGATAGACATCCAAGATCAATAAAAACTTTCACACTAAGTGCATTGAATATGATGAGAAATTGGATGCTTTATAATTGTTTTGAGATATGAGGATAATGATATTAGAGTCATGCTAGTGGAGTTATTATGAAATTGAGAAATACTTGTGTTAAAGTTAGTGATTCCTGTAGCATGCACGTATGGTGAACCGCTATGTGACGAAGTTAGAGCATGAGGTATTTGTAGAGTGTCAACCTTTGTGTGGAGGTCGGGGCGCGCGATGGTTAACTCCTACCAACCTCCCCCCTAGGAGCATGCGTTGATTGCTTTGTTTTGATGACTCGTAGATTTTTGCAATAAGTATATGAGTTCTTTTAACTAATGTTGAGTCCATGGATTATATGCACTCTCACCCTTCCACCATTGCTAGCCTCTCTTGTATCGCACAACTTTCACCGGTACCATACACCCACTATATATCCTTCCTCAAAACAGCCACCATATATATTCCTCAAAACATCCACCATACCTACCTATCATGGCATTTCCATAGCCATTCCGAGATATATTGCCATGCAACTTTCCACCGTTCCGTTCATATGACACGTTTCATATTGTCATATTGCCATACATGATCATGTAGTTGACATCGTATTTGTGGCGAAGCCACCATGCATAATTTTTCATACATGTCACTCCCGATTCATTGCACATCCCGGTACACCGCCCGAGGCATTCATATAGAGTCATACTTTGTTCTAGTATCGAGTTGTAATATCGAGTTGTAATGAAAGTGTGATGATCATCATTATTAGAGCATTGTCCCATGTGAGGAAAGGCTAAATCAATAAAGCCCCTCCAAAAAAGGAAAAAAAGAAATGCCAAAGAAACAAAAAGAAAGGCCCAAAAAAAAGAAGAAGGGACAATTGTAATATCTTTTTCCACACTTGTGCTTCAAAGTAGCACCATGTTCTTCATGATAGAGAGTCTCATGTTTAGTCACTTTCATTTACTAGTGGGAATTTTCATTATAGAACTTGGCTTGTATATTCCAACGATGGGCTTCCTCAAATGCCCTAGGTCTTCGTGAGCAAGCAAGTTGGATGCACACCCACTAGTTTCTTTCGTTGAGCTTTCATACATATTTAGCTCTAGTGCATCCGTTGCATGGCAATCCCTACTCACTCACATTGATATCTATTGATGGGCATCTCCATAGCCCGTTGATACGCCTAGTCGATGTGAGACTATCTTCATCCTTTTTGTCTTCTCCACAACCACCTCTCTATTCCATATAGTGCTATGTCCATGGCTCACGCTCATGTATTGCGTGAAAGTTGAAAGGTTTGAAAGAATAGAATATGAAAACAAGTGCTTGGCTGAAACTGGGGTTGTTCATGATATGAATATTTTGTGTGATGAAGAGGGAGCATAGCCAGACTATATGATTTTGTAGGGATAACTTTCTTTAGCCATAGTATTTTGAGAAGACATGATTGCTTTGTTAGTATGCTTAAAGTATTATTATTTCTTATGTCAATATAGACTTTTGTCTTGAATCTTTCAGATCTGAACATTCATGCCACAATAAAGAGAACTACATTGAAAATTATGTTGGTTAGCATTCCACATCAAAAATTCTGTTTTTATCATTTACCTACTCGAGGACGAGCAGAATTTAAGCTTGGGGATGCTGATACATCTCCAACGTATCTATAATATTTTATTGTTCCATGCTATTATATTATCCTTCTAGGATGTTTTATGGGCTTTATTATACACTTTTATATTATTTTTGGGACTAACCTATTAACCGAGAGCCCAGTGCCAGTTTCTGTTTTTCTCCTGTTTTAGGGTTTTACAGAAAAGGAATTTCAAACGGAGCCCAATTGACCCGAGGCTGTTTTTGGACCTAAAGAAGCCCAGGAAGTGCCGGAGGGGGACGAGAGGACCCACAAGCTGCCCACGAGGGTGGGGGCGCGTGCACCCCCCCCCTCGGGCGCGTGCCCCCCCTCGTGGACAGCCCGTAGCCCCCCTTTGCCTGGCCCCGACTCCAACACCTCCTATATATACTGAAACCTCCAGAAAGAAACCTAGATTGGGAGTTCCGCCGCCGAAAGCCTCTGTAGCCACCAAAAACCAATCTAGACCCCGTTCCGGGACCCTGCCGGAGGGGGGAACCCTCACCGGTGGCCATCTTCATCATCCCGGTGCTCTCCATGATGAGGAGGGAGTAGTCCACCCTCGGGGCTAAGGGTATGTACCAGTAGCTATGTGTTTGATCTCTCTCCCGTGTTCTTGAGATGCCACGATCTTGATGTATCGTGAGCTTTGCTATTCTAGTTGGATCTTATAATGCTTCTTCCCCTCTACTCTCTTGTAATGGATTGAGTTTTCCCTTTGAAGTTATCTTATCGGATTGAGTCTTTAAGGATGTGAGAACACTTGATGTATGTTTTGCACGTGCTTATCTATGGTGACAATAGGATATCGTGTGATCCACTTGATGTATGTTTTGGTGATCAACTTGTGGGTTCCATGACCTTGGGAATCTATGCATAGGGGTTGGCACACGTTTTCGTCTTGACTCTCCGGTAGAAACTTTGGGGCACTCTTTGAAGTACTTTGTGTTGGTTGAATAGATGAATCCGAGATTGTGTGATGCATATCGTATAATCATGCCCCCGGATACTTGAGGTGACAATGGAGTATCTAGGTGACATTAGGGTTTTAGTTGATTTGTGTCTTAAGGTGTTATTCTAGTACGAACTCTATGATAGATTGAACGTTACTACGGACTCTTGAATAGATCGATCAGAAAGAATAACTTTGAGGTGGTTTCGTACCCTACCATAATCTCTTCGTTTGTTCTCCGCTACTAGTGACTTTGGAGTGACTCTTTGTTGCATGTTGAGGGCTAGTAATATGATCCAATTATGTTATCATTGTTGAGAGAACTTGCACTAGTGAAAGTATGAACCCTAGACCTTGTTTCCTATCATTGCAATACCGTTTATGCTCACGTTTACCACTTACTACCTTGCTGTTTTTTTTATATTTTCTTATTACAAAAACCTATATCTACCATCCATATTGCACTTGTCTCACCATCTCTTCTCCGAACTAGTGCACCTATACAATTTACCATTGTATTGGGTGTGTTGGGGACACAAGAGCCTCTTTGTTATTTGGTTGCAGGGTTGTTTGAGAGAGACCATCTTCATCCTATGCCTCCCACGGATTGATAAACCTTAGGTCATCCACTTGAGGGAAATTTGCTACTGTCCTACAAACCTCTGCACTTGGAGGCCCAACAGAGTCTACAAGAAGAAGGTTGCATAGTAGACATCAATAAGCTGCATCACCCCTCTTCACATTCCAAAGCTATTGTACGACTCCCATGCACTGTGATATTCCCCTTGTGACCCGGCATCTTGAGCTGCAAATAAACATAACACGGCCTTGCCATGAACTTAGCATAAGCCGGCCTCCCAAATAAAGCATGGTACGGGCTGTGGATCCTCATAACTTCAAATGTTAAAGTTTCTGTCCTGGCATCATATTCATCTCCAAAGGTTACCTCCAGATCAATTTTTCCAACTGGGTACGCCGAATTACCATGCACAACTCCATGAAAGACAATGTTCAATGGCCTGAGCTTCTTGTCAGTTAATCCCATACGATGGAAGGTATTGTAATAAAGGATATTGATGCTGCTACCTCCATCCATGAGCACCTTGGTGAGCTTGTATCCTCCGACCTGAGGGGCCACCACTAGAGCCAGCTGACCCGGATTATCAACTCGGGGCGGGTGATCTTCGCGGCTCCACATAATGGGCTGCTCAGACCGTTGCAAGTAACAGGGCACTGCCGGCTCAACAGCATTCACCGTCCTCTTATGAAGCTTACAGTCCCGTTTGCACAGACTCGTGGTGAACACATGGTACTGCCCGTTGCTTAACTGCTTCGGGTTACTCTGATAACTGGACTGCTGCTGATTCCCTTGGCTGTTCTACTGATTGTTGCCGCCTTGACCACCTTGGCCCTGAAATCTAGAGTTTGAGCCGCCGCCACCAAGACCCGGACCATGAAAACCGGATCATGAGCCCCGTTTGGTCTATAACCGCTCTGGATAAACTCTTTGTAAGACCTCATGATGCTGCAGTCTTTCCACGCATGGGTGGTCGATTTTTCGACCGTCCCATGCTTTGGACACGGCTGATTCATCACCTCATCGATGTTGTATCTTGGAGGTGTCTTCCCCTTGCGACACTGGTTAGAATTCCGTGCCGCCGTATTAGCTACGAAAGCATCAGCCTTGCGTTTATTGCCACTATGCTGATTGGCTGGGTTATACTGCTATCCTCCCGGGTCATTACCCTTCTTTCCCTTTCCCGGTATTTCAGCCTCAAACTCGGGGTTCTTGGTACTATCAGAGTCGGCATACTTGACGAGAGCCGCCATAAGCTCCCCCACATCACTACAATGGCGCTTAAGCTGCCCTAGCTTCAGCTTTAGTGGTGGAAAACGACAATTCTTCTCCAACGTTAATATCGCCGATTCAGCGTTGATCTTATCTGAGGAGTGCATGATGGTTGAGACCCGGCGCACCCAACTAGTCGCTGATTCGCCCTCGTTCTGAACACAGGAATCTAGATCCACGATCGACATGGGCTGTGTGCACGTATCCTTGAAGTGCTTGATGAACTTGGCCTTCAACTCTGCCAATGACCCGATGTAATTGACAGGTAATCCTTTTAACCAGTTACGAGTCGTGCCTTCTAGCATCATGGTGAAATATTTAGCACATGCGGCTTCGCTAACATCCAGCATCTCTATATCCATCTCGTAACTCTCTATCCAAGCCTCAGGGGGCTGATCCGCTGTGTAGTTGGGCACCTTACGAGGCCCCTTGAAATCCTTCGGCAACCGCTCATTCCGTATAGCCACCGTTAAGCACGGCACGCCCCAAGATCTAGAAGTCATGCCTGTCTCTGAGGTTGTCGGGTAGTACGGCGCCGGCTGATGATCAGCTGCCTGAGCCGCCAGCTCGGCCTCTCAGCGCATCATGCCCTGATCCACCAAGTCCTGTGCTTTGGCGTCATATCGCGTCGGGTTATGTCCACGAGGCGAGTTACGGTGTCGCTCTGCGCTTGAAACCTTTGGCGAGTCAACGTGCCTGATGTAGCTGGCACTTGGACGGGGGGTTGAATGAATCCAGTCTTGACTACAAGAGTAAGCATGTTGCTGTTGTAGCGCTGTCTGAAGCAGTTCTTGAGCCCTCCGGGTTTCCACCGCTACCGGAGTTTCACCTTCAACTGGCAAAGCCGCCAGCCTTGATGTCGTTGCTATCATGTTATCCAGAGGGTTGGAATAGTGACCCACCAGTGCCGTCGGGTAATGAGGTTTGATCTGCATACAGAGAACCTGTCATACGCTGGTGAACCGGACCACCGGTCCTAGGTACCTCTGTCGTCCGGTTTAACACCGGCGGACTACTGCCCCGTGCTCCATCCGTGTTAAAAATATTCCTTGGCTCATAAACGAAGGGGAGACGACTCTGTTGCTTTCTTCTCATGGCTTCATTAGCCGTGTTCTGGCCCACCGAGAGCCGGTAAGCCGCCGCTTGAATCCACTGGGCTCGGGCGTCCAAAACAGCACATTCCTCAGTCATCCTGGCGTTCTCCCGTCCCAAGTCTTCTTTAGCTTGTGCTATCTCCCATCGCAACTTATCCACAACTGTCTTGTGCTGGTCCTGGTTTTCTGGGGTTACCTCTGTCCCCATCAGAGTCGCCAGATTCTCCAACAGATCTGACAAAGCTTGAGTTAGCGGGTGTGTTGAGCCGTTTGCGCCCGCCGCAGCTGCCGTCACGCCAGGTGTTATGGCCCCGACAACTGTTGATTTGAGAGTCGGCTGGGTGCCGGTCACGAAAATAGCCACCCTGCTCGGCGGCTCACAGAGGTCCGGAATACTGTAACCGTCGGATGAGCCCCCAAGCCGTCCGCTCTACATCTGATAAATTGAGTTAGTTTTACCTGTGGACGACTCACCGTCGGAGAGCGGCCGTCTCTTTATGAGATCCGGAGCTTCTAGTGCCCTGGATATATCCAACAAAGGCACGCTTCCTAGCAGGCCGAATCCGAGCGGGGCGCGCACGCTGAGCCGGCTCGATGATGTCAGTGCAACTGTCACGGTAGATGTCCTAAGGTATTGTGCAGGTGTCCGGCTCAGGGCCCGGTTCGCCGATCTTGCCGATGAAGACGTGAATTCCTCCGAAGGGGACCCGGTACCCGTAGTCAATTGAGCCGGCCTTGGGACCTCAGCCTTTGTCATCGATGTAAAGCTTGCCGCGATGACTCTTGGTCATCCGGCCCACAGCGTATCCTTTGAGCCCTTCGAAGTTGCCCTTCAAGAACTTGAAACCACAGGCCATAGGCCCCACGGTGGGCGCCAACTGTCGTGGAGTTGTCATGGTAGATGTCCCAAGGTAAGGACTTGATTGCAGAGCCATAGCGACGTGGTTAGCATAAAGGGGTTAAGAACAAGACAAAGGACACAGGGAGTTTATACTGGTTCGGCCCCTTGCGGTGAGGGTAAAACCTAATCCAGTTTGAGGTGGAATTGTTGGGGTGTCGATTGCTAGGGTGCAGATGCGCTTGCCTAGCCCTCGATCTGTTGTTTCTTGCCCTAAGCCGCTGCCGGGTCGTCCCCTTATATACACGGGTTGACGTCCTGTGGCCTACGAAGTCCCGGCCGGCTCATACAAACGTGTCCGGCCCGGTTACTCTGGTTACATGCCTTACAATACAAGTCACATATATGGCGGTTAATGCACACAGGCTTTAAGCCGCCTCAGGCCTTGGGCCCTCATCTAAACTGCCATCTTTAACATGCTTCTGGGCTTGGCCCATGAACCACCACTGGGTAACCCGGCCCCTCGTGGCGGGTCATATGAAATACTTATATCCCCAACAGAAGGCGAAGGAGAACATAATCACCAAATGCTGCAAAAGGGTGATAGGGACTTGAGGAAGAAAACCACAATGGATCGCCCCTGCGCAATCGCAAATTATGCTCCACCTAGACACACATATTTGAGCATTTCAAAATGAATGCCATGACATCTATGAATGCATAACATGTGATAAATTATACATTTGCCATATTGATGTATGCGAAACATTTTTTCACATCATGTCGATGCAAAACATATTATCACTTGTGAACCTTGAAATCTATGTATCTTATATAGACAAAACCCACTATAAGTCACTAATTGCTATTTTTGCACATTCATACTTCCACATCGTCCAAATTGTTATAGCCATTGGATTTGCTAGCTTGATCAAGCGACATATGTTCGTTCTGAATATGAGAATTTATATACCACACAACATGCATAGTGGATCCTAAATGCCACCGCATTAAATTTATGGCATGCTCTTTTTTTTATGTCTACAAAAATCCTCGCATGGTTTAAATCTTAAAGTTGAATTTATATTATGTGTAATTTTTAGAAGTCAAATATCTAATTCCCCAGCAACGTGTGGGGTATCGTCTTAATATCATTTAAAAGGTGCACATTTGCGGTGAAGAAAAGAAAGAAAAAGAATGCATCATTATTATTGTTCCCAAATGCTGGGCGACGCGCGTGCGCGATCCAGCACGCTAGAGCGGCCGCGCTCCAGCCGTCCATCAACTCTGATACGCGCCACGTGGACAAGGGGGCCGACAGTGGGGAAGGAAGTGGAAACGGTGGGTTTTGTCGCCTTCCGCATCAATTTTTCTGAGGATAACGCTGCAATTTCAGTCCTCGCCGTTCCCCTTTCCGCGGTGCGCCAGGGGAGAGAAACCCTAAGCTCGCCGGAGGAGCGTGGGCCGGCGAGAGCGCGACGGCGGCGATTTAGGGGAGCAGACGTGGAGCAAGCGAGCACCACACCGAGAGGCGAGCATCAACAGTTGACGGAGAACGGCTCGCGGACGAGACAGGAGGAGGAGGAGAAAGAGGTGAGGCTGTTGTCAGCAGCGCGAGGCGGCGAACGACGGCGATGGGTTCTGCTACTTCTTCGACTCGAGGTTAGTTCCCAATGCCTTAGCCTCTCAAATTCTTCATCCGCGGAGGGAGGGGGGTTACAGGGATTTTCGCCGAACAGTGGTCGCCATCTACGTCGATGGAAGAGACGAAGGTGGAGGTAGTGGAAAGGTGCGCATTTTTTCTGGTAAGGCTGCCCAACCCTTTTGTCAGCCTGATGTTGGAGTAGTACCTGAACATCAAGCCCCTGCCTATGGAGATTTCAACTCGGTCTGCTTCCACCAAGTCACGGGTGTCTAGCTAGTTGCACACTTGGATGGAGCGGGCGGAGGGTGGATTCTAGAGAGGAAGGAGGGGTGGATCGGTGCATTGAGAGAAATTTCTCATCAATCCATGGAGGCAGTTTTTGCAAGCAACGAATAGGCAATTTTATTCTATCATTGAAGCCATTTGATTGATTTTTGTCAGGAGTAGTAGTACCTGATATATGTAAATATTTTACATCTGTGTACTCAGACATTTTTATAGTAGGCATTTGTGGACATATGTAGGCAAGTTAACTGTACATAATGTATGCAGGCATGTTCCACAATACTTGGGTTCCACCCGTAGGCAAGTTTGTATATAGGGACAATACAGGGGTTCCACTCGTAGGCAAGTTAGTTTTCAGACGTTTTTTTCTGTACATTTTTCTTCTCAGCAAGGTGGGGTTTGAGCATTTTTTGCTCCTGCAGTCACCAGTTCAGAGACACCTGAACCACAACAAGCCATTTAAACTTTCCTGCACAGATCCCTTTTCCATATATACTGTTTTTTTCAGGATCGATACTTGTTCTTTTTTCAGAAGAGGGGGGAAACATGATGAATTGGTTAATATAGTCTGAAGCACCTGAGTTGGGTTCTTGTCATAGCTTTACTCCAAATCTCTTCGATCCTGTTTTTCATGGAGTGGTTGGAGCTGCGTACATGACAATTTTTAGGAAACAAACATCTTCAGTGAGCAGAGTTTTTCTTCTCAAGGGGACATGAACAGCCAAGGTTTCGTGCAACGTTTTCAGAAATAGTGGTTTCAGAAAATTGACGAGGATCTCGGGATTGTACGATTTTTTTTATGGACAATGCTACACAGCGCGCGCGCGTGATGCGGCCGCATCTCGCGGCCGGCTAGTTTAGGAAAGTGTCCACCCCTTGCGTTCCCACGTCCAGACAAAAGCAACGAAACAGAAAAAAAAGAGGCAGCGATCCCTCCTCACGGGCGTGATCTCCTCCCACGCACCACCCCATCAGATCCACCGCAGTATCTTCTTCCTCCCCACAGCCGTCATGTCCTAGCAGGGGGGTTCCTTCCGCAACAAAAAGAAAAACAAGAAAAGTAAAGTGAACAAATCAGGCAAAAAATTCCAGAACAACGCAATTTTGTCTGCAACTCTTTTTGCGGATCAGGCAATACTCTGGAGAAACTTCAGCAAAGAATTTTTCAGAACTGGGCAAATTTCTCCCCGTGAACACACCAAGGTAAAAGGCCCTCCCTAGTTTTTGGGCATGATTCTGTTAGTTCTAGAGCTAGTGGAACTCCACCTCTGTACCTCCCTGTGTGATATATTAGCTGTAAAAATGCATCCTGTACCATGTGTTGCGAAACTTAACTTGAATCTTGCACAAAATCTCCCCCTCATGTTCTTGCCTCCCCTCTCCCCCCTAGAACTGGATGATAGAAAAGGTGCTGGCTCTTAAAATTGTATCTTGCCTATTGTCTTGCACTTGACTTCTGCAACAAAACAAAAGATAAAGCATAGATATTTGGTTGTATAAAAATTGTTAATAATCTGTGTATAATAAACTGGACAAACTTGCTGGCCGCTGTAGAACAATTTTGCCTATAAACACTGCAAGTTGTAAAAAAGATAACTTGCCTAAAATCTAGTGTTGTAGAAACTTTGCCTTCTATGGTCACATGATTACATAAGAGTTTTACAGTGTGGTTGCCTACTATTCCAGTTGAAGCAAATTGAGTACTCAGATACTCGTCGCTACTATTCCAGTATTAGCTTACAAGTCTAGTAAATATGCTATGGCCAATACATATAGCAGGTTCAGTGCTGCATATGTTTTCTAACTGTATTCAGGTTGAGTTCAGCTACATATGTGTTTGCTGGCGCTACAATTATGAAGCGAAACAGTAGTAACAATTAAGTCGAGTTTGGTTTCGCACTTAGGTTATTTCAAAGGGTGCGGGGTTTTAGGCGACTTGGTCGACGGGTGGACGACCTAGCACACCGGGGAGGCAAGCTGGTTGGGCGGCTCTCTGTCTGTAAAGCGTCCCTAAAGCGTCGCTTAAGCGTTAGAGCGCCCTCCAGGCTCAAAGCGTCCAACTCGCTTTAGACATGTGTCTAAGGCGTCCGCCTTAGACACTAAAGCATCTGAAGCACCTGCTTAGGCGTTCTGATTGGCGCTTTAGGGCAGAGAGGACGCCTTAGACTTGCCAAACAGGGGAACAGAGATTTCTGACAGGGAAAAAGGGCTGGGCGGGAAAACTGGGCTCACATGTGAAAACAGTTACAGGAGGGGAAAGAAAGAGAGAGAAGCAAAACCAGAGCATGCAAATCTCCAGGCTTTCAGCTCTTTCCTCTCTCCTCTGGCAGCAGCTTCCTCAGATCTGCACCAGCCTTTTCTGCACTGTTGTGTGTTATGCACAGCTCCTCTGCTGTTAGGTGCTGCTACTGCCTCTTATAGTAGTTGGCTAGTTGCTTACTGCTTAGTGGATGGATCAGAAAATATGTGCTCACTGGTGGATTAGAATCAACGTATATATGTCTCACTAAATGGTGCTCTATTCTACTGTCCATCAGGTTCAGAGTCTGTCTCGCTTAATCAGTGAGGCGCCCCCAAGCGCCTCGCTTCACTTTACCGCTTTGAAAACATAGGCGGCTTAGGCGATTTCGAAGGGTGCGACCTAGCACACCGAGGATGGGCGAGTTTGGTTTCACGCTTAGGCAATTTGGAAGGGTGCGGGGTCTTAGGTGACTTGGTCGACAGGTGGGGCGACCTAGCACACCGGGGAGGCGAGTTGGTTGGGCGGCTTAGGCGATTTGGACGGGTGAGGCAACCTAGAGACCGAGGATGGGAAAGTTTGGTTTCGCGCTTAGGCAATTTGAAACGGTGTAGGGTTTTAGATGACTTGGTCGACGAGTGGGGCGACCTAGCACACCGCGGAGGCGAGTTTGGTTTTTGGCGACTTGGTTCGAAGGGTGAGGCGACCTAGGTCACCGGGAGTAGGCGAGTATGTTTTTCGTCTCACGCGATTTGGAAGGTGTACAGTAGTTTAGGCGACTTGGTTGGACGGGTGGAGCGACCTAGGTCACCGAGGAAGGCGAGTATGCTTTCCGTCTTAGGCGATTTGGAAGGGTACGGTGCTTTAGGCAATTTGGCCGGACAGGTGAGGCAACCTAGGTGAGGCGACCTAGGTCACCGAGGGTAGGCGAGTGTGTTTTACGCCTTAGGCGATTTGAAAAGGGTACAATGGTTTAGGCGATTTGGGAGGATGCGATCGTTTAGGCAACTTGGTTCGACGACTGAGGCGAGTGTGTTTTACGTCTTAGGCGATTTGGGAGGATGCGATGGTTTAGGCGACTTGGTTCGACGGCTGAGGCGATCTATGTCACCAGGG